>CM060307.1:40047279-40052279 GCA_030674185.1 Monoplex corrugatus | reverse complement strand
ACTGCAGTCATAACGATTATGTACAAGTTTTTTTGGTCATACACCGTGCGAACACTGTACACAATGTTGGTCACATAAACGCTGTACACGTACGGCACAAAAGCGATCACATCACAGATTTACCACTTTGGTCCGGCGACACAGTGAGCTGTACATGAACTGGTCACCCAACATTCTCAAGACGAGGACACCTCTTGGACGCTGTATATAAAAAAAAAAGTTGTCCACCAGCACTCATGACGAGAAGAACACCTCTTGGGTGTTGAACGCGCGGTTCTCCCAGCACTCATGAAGAGAACACAACTTCTCTTGCGGACACATCAAAAACCCACCAGGATTCCCTAACACCACTGAGAAACAAAGGTGTACTTGCTTTTACTCAACACACAAGCCTCGCAGGGACCATCACCGTGCGCTTTTCCTCAACACACAGGTCACACAGGGGCCATCACCGTCCGCGCATCCGGTTCCGCCTTGAGTACTTCCCGAAGAGAATTTTCTGGAATGCGTTTCTAAACTCTGGGCTGAAGATAGTGTAGATGATGGGGTTGAGAAGGCTGTTGAGATAGCCCAGCCACAAGAGCAGGCTATTCACGATGGGCGGGATCTCCACCGAGCTTCTGATGAAGGGCCCAGACAGCGCCACGATGAAGAAGGGGAGCCAGCAGAGGAGGAAGGCCCCCGTGATGATGGCCAGGGTGCGGGCGGCTTTCCTCTCCCGCTTCTGCTCCAGCTTCTCCCGTTGCCGACTGGAAGGGAGGCAGGGCTTCCTGGCACCGTCAGGGGTCCCCGCCACGGACTTGTCCATCATCATGGTGGGAGGGTCGGCTTCGATCCCGTTCGTGTATCCCCCGCCCCTGCCGTTCCCCGCCGGCAGCCCGTGCTGACTGTCGTTGTCCCCGGAGTGTTCCGTGGAATTGTTCTTGTCCTCCTTGTTGGTGGAGGCCATGCCGTTCTTGTTGTTGTGCGCCAGCAAGTCTTTGTCCTTTTCCGGGGAACAGCCGTTACAGTTGGACACGACGGAGTACTCCGGCTGTTGCGTGACAGTCATCGTGATGTGTTCTGTGGCCACTCCTCGCGTGCCTGTGTTGAAGCCCCGTTCTTTTTCTTTTTATGGAACTTCTCTTTGCGGATCCGCCGGCGGGCGACCATGTAGATCCGTGTGTAGATGCAGATCATGACGAACATGGCAGGTAGAAGGCGCCCACGGTAGAGAACACCGTGTATCCGTGATCCTGCGAGATGATGCAGACCCCTGTGAGGTCAGGGTCGTTTTTGGTGTCCCTCCAGCCGAAGAGAGGGGGGATGGAGATGGTGAGGGCCACGATCCAAACGGCCAGGATCATGAGCAGAATGCGGCGAGCACTGCGGCGCCTCATGTAGTCAATGGAGGTGACGGCCCAGTACCTGTCCATGGCGATGGCCACGAGGTGTAGGATGGAAGCCGTGCAACACAGCACGTCAAAAGGGGATCCACATGTCACACACCTCCGAGTGCAAGAACCACACCCTGGAGATCTCCGCCACCACTGACAGCGGCATCACCAGCACGGCCACCATGAGGTCCGCCACTGCCAGGGACAGGATCAAGTAGTTGGCCACGTTGTGCAAAGAACGCTCCAAGATCACGGCGGCGATGACGAAGCAGTTGCCGATGATGCAGCAGAGGATCATGATGCCCAGCACCACGCTGGTGCTGATGAGGTGCTCCTGGCTATACACCGTCAACCTGAAGGGGGGCCCAGGCTGGACTTGTTCTTCCCTCCCTCCCCCACCACACTCGTCGTCACCTCCATGCCCTGAAAGCCGCTGAGGTTGGAGAGGCTCCCCCCATCCCGCTCATACCGCTGGGAGCTCAGAGTTGTTGGAGGTCGTGTTGATGATGTAGGTGTGAAGGAGGCCTAAGCCTTCGCTGACGTTGTACGTGATGGTGGAAGCGCTGTGCGGCGTTGTCATGGTGATTAATGGCTTAATGCTGAAACGTCGAAACTCATGATGGCTCATCCTCTTAAATCACCTCCGGGAACAGACAGCTGCAAGCGTGGTGTGATTATTGTTAAGATCCGTAATAAGTTTCATACGCACTGCAAAAACAACGTATTTATAAGCCCCTGTGGGTGTCTGTACTGAAGCAGGTGTAGACGTCTGGATAAATCGTCTGCTGAGTGATAGCACACGCCTCCAGATTCAGAAATACTTATGTATCTGTTGAAACTGTTACATATGAAAAGCATTCACTGTAAATGCCCTCGCAGTACAAAACGGATCACGTTTAGAGAAACACACGCTTCCGGAAATTAAATATATCCGTAGTCTGACTCTAGTCCGCTTCACCACTTAGAGAACGAAACGTGCTCAATTTCACAGAATCACGTCTCCAGGGTTCCTGCTGTCTTGGCAACCAGCATAATGATTCATACCATGGGATTCGCAGATTTTGATAAAGGTAGGTCATCAACATGATGAAATGTAACAAGTTATCTTCTCTTTTATTTCCGATGCAAAAACACACAGTGGAAGTGTTAAAACACAGGTTGTGTTTTGACTGTCAACAGCTGCCCATCCGTTGAGTCAGGTCGTTGGCTTCGCACATTCTTTTGTAGTACCTGGTTTATTGCATTGGTTCAGGCTACAATAGCATTGACTTTTTAAGATGTATATCGCACACATTTTGACCATACACACTGTTTACTTTTGTCAAAAATGTGATGTTTTTGGAAACCAAGTGTCTTTAACTAGCTGTTTCAAGTATAGAATATGAGGAAATGTGAACCTAAGGTCTCATACTGATTGAGATGAAGTTGTTGGAAACATGTCGCTACAAATGAAGTAACAGTTCACGTAACTAGCCGTGCTAAAACCGAGGAAGCAATTCGAACCAATCCACTCAAAGAGTCTATGAATGAGGAACCATTTACACAAGTCTCTATCTGGCTCAGGGACAAGGGACTTGCAGACACTAAGCGCTGACAAATTGGTATCACAAGCTCTTACAGGGTGAAGCAGAGTGCTCATTAGCACTGGCGGAGGACGGTACTAGCACAGGGAGGGAATTGTCAAGAGAGTGCTTGGAGCGAGGTGAGAGCAAGCGGTCATCATAATGCACACGTAACTCCTCGCTCCACCATCGATTTGTTTGCTTGACCACAGCACGCTATTGACTGCACGCGTTGTCCTTTAGACCCACCCAGCCACTGCTCACACGGTGTATAGACCTACGTTGGCCTGACGTTGATAAACTAATGCCAGTGGCAATGTTTTCGCTACTTTTAGATCGAGTTTTCTACGAGCTCTGCAATGAGTTGACTATAACAGACCGTATTGGCAACAAAGACCCTTTTCCAACAAATATTGCTGTCTGTTACTAGCGTTCCCTAGTGAGATTTTGTTAAGAACAAAAACTGATAAAACACAGTGTACGATTTAGTTCTCAATGACTATAGTAATCTGTAACGGCAAAGCAGTGTTTTCCACAAGCTTTGTTGTCTGTTATTATTAGCATCCTCAGCTGAGGTTTCGTTCACGAAAACTGATAAAGCACATATATATACCCAGAGCGTACTGCTTAACTGTCAGTGATTGTAGCAAACTGGATTGGCTGGCAACAGGTTACTACTTTCCATCAGCTTTGTTCTCTGTTACGAATAAATATTCCCCTAAACTGACAAAGCACACCAGTTATGTTCTCTGTTATGAATAAGTATCCCCCTAAACTGACGAAGCACGTGAACTCAAAATTAGTGCTAGCTGACTGTCAATGACTAAAGTAGCAAAACACAGCTTCCCGCAAGCTCTGCTGTCTGGTATCACATCACCATTCCCAGACAAAGCTGTGTTCACTAAAAGAGATCAAACGCACGGACTCGCATTCAGCACGTTCGTAGTCGTTAGTAACTATAAAGGTAGAAGCAGCTAACTGTTTTGCGTAGCGATGCTTTCCGTAAACATTCCTGTCTCGTTATGAACATTCCCAAGTAAGGTTTTTCACGACGAAACCTGATGAATCACATAGACTCACAGACAGTCAGTCACACTTCCATGACAGCAGAAAAGGTTTCGTGTCATCCCTGTAATTCTAACGCCTTGCACAAGGGTGGTACCAGGCAGTCGTCAATGGGGTCTGAAGCTGTGAGTCAGTTGCCTTGCCAGATGAGATCAGATCTGAAAACGAAACAGTACAAGTGTGTCAAGTCATTCCCACATCACCCATTTATCAAATCAAATGCCAGTAGTAACTTAATACTACCCGATTGCATGAAAATATCGACAACATGACAGAATAATATACTTTGATTGTCTACCTAATCGCCGACGTACAGCTTTGTCGGTTGTACGGTGATCTTCCACAATGCTCATAGTTTTAAGTTACTCGTCTGAGCAGCCTGCCTGGAACGATAAATCCTATATAAGTGGAAATGTCAGCGTAAAAGTATATGTGTAAGGAGACTCTCTTGCAACTGAAAAGTCATGCGTTACCGAAGAACGATGCTAAAAGCTAACATTCGATAATACAGTGCACAGTTTCTTCAAGAGGGATTCATCGCACACGGGAAATTTCATACACGCTCCATTTAAACCTACCAGCAATTACGCGGCAGATTCCTTGAGCCTACGCAAAATTATCCCTTGGCAAGGTTTTGAAATGGCACGGGATGTGATATGGAAGTCGAAACACGAAGCTGATACAACCAGAACAATGGAAACAACATAAAGGTGGGTAGCCAACAGGCCAATTTTTAATGCTGCGGGCCAGGATTGAACTCAAGATATCAGATCCGGAGTCCACGGCTCTATCATAACCCTTTGGCTACCGTACCTTGTCCATCAGCATCCTACATTGTCAACCATGCTGGCAAATCATAAACTTAAACCCTCTGACTCCCTCGCCCTGTCCACCAGCTTCCTGCATTGTCAACCATGTTAGCAAAGCAAAAACTTAACCCTTTGACTCCCTCACCCTATCCACCAGCTTCCTGCATCGCCAGCATGTTAGCAAAGCA
>CM060307.1:40024779-40044779 GCA_030674185.1 Monoplex corrugatus | reverse complement strand
CACACACACACACACACACATACACACACCCTTTCACCTTTTCTCACAATATGAAATTTGAATACAAGACATGGCTACTTCACTCAACACACACACACACACACACACACACACACACACACACACACACCACACACACACAAATGTCTAGTAAATAATGCACACAATCACATTAACCCTTTGACTCCTGCACCCTGTCCACTGGCTTCCTGCTCTGCCATCTATGCTAGCAAAGCAAAAACCTAACCCTTTGATTCCCTAACCCTATCCACCAGCTTTCTGAGTTTAAGCTGTTGGTGGACATGGTACGGGAATCAACGGGTTAAAAGAGAGAAACATTTTCATTGTTGGTCAATAATATCTAACTCACGCAGTCGTACAACAGCAGAGAAAGATACTGTCTGTATAGTCCACATGTTTCTTTTTGTTGTTGTTGTTGTTGTTGTTTTGTTTGTTTGTTTGTTTTTCGTTTTGTTTTGTTTTGTTTTCGTTTTTCTTTTTTCTTTTTTTATCGGATCCAGTGTGCGCCAGGTAGACCCAGGGAGAGAATGCTGGACGGACTTGCAGAGTGGCTGGGGATGAGGAGGGTGGGGAGATGCTAGGAGCAACGAGAGACAGAGATGGTTGGAAATCCATGGTCGCCAACGCCATGCGGCAGGGCACCTGATGATGATGATGATGATGAGTGTGCGCGCACGTTATTCTTCCTGCCGTTCTTTTACTGTGCAGGTGCTATGTTCCTGCACAGTCCTACGAGCTGTCGTGCATGCTGGGTGTTTTCATTATGCAACCATTGACATGATTTATTCTTGATCTTATTGTTGCTTAAAGCCCAGCCGACTGCATTAGAGCCATCCATATCTGGGCCATAACCGTTTCAACACACACACAATACTTCAACAGGAAAACAAAAAAGGAACAGAAAAGTAAGTACACATATCAAGGCATTCGTGCACATAATCTAAGGAGATGGTCCTGGCGTTGACCACTCCTTCCAATTTACTACAAAGGGGATTTAAAAAAAACATACCTGAAAACAAATTTAACATAAATAAGGACACTACAACTTGTGTAAAAACGGACCTACATTCCCTAAAATTGCTTCCGCATAAACCAAAAATGCAATTAACATATGTACCAACCAACCAACCAGATACGTAGTTCCTCACACGAGAGAGAAAAGTTGAGTAAGAAGAATTCAAGTGACACAGCGCTCAACTCACACAATCACTGCACAGCACAGAGAAAGTGGAGTTGATTTAAAACAGTCCAAGCCACAACGTGACAGAGACTTTTAGTTGTCTTGTAACCAATCAACACTCACAGACTGTCAGAGAAAGGAGGCTGTTCCTTTTTGGTCAAATACTCAACAGTTCTTTTCACAAATAAAAGAAACAAAAACACACAAACAACAACAACAACAAACTAACCAACCCAACCAAACAAAAACAAACAAACAAACACACACCAACAACAAAACAGCCAGACACAATGACAGACTGGGGGTTATCCTTTTTTGATCAAATACTCAACCATTCTTTATAGAAGGAAAACAGTCGGAAGCTTATTCTTATTGTTGTTAAAGCCCAACCGACTGCACAGAACCAATCAGATACTATCCATGTAGTATCTCAACAGAGGGAAAGAAAGGAAAAGAAAATGAAATACACATATCAATGCACTCGCGCACATAATCTAAGGCGTTGACCACTCCGTCCAATTTATCGCACAGGAGATCAAAAAAAAACACACCTGAACACACATTTAAACATAATTATAAGGACACCAAAACATTATAAAAACGGGCCTATTTTACCTAAAATTGCTTTCACATATCTCATTTCTCTTAAGCCAAGTCTGTACTTAACACATGTATCCAATAAAGTATATAAGATTTTATCGAACACATACAGCTGAATGGACCAGCAAGGCAGAGTATGATA
This sequence comes from Monoplex corrugatus, assembly GCA_030674185.1. NCBI lineage: Eukaryota > Metazoa > Mollusca > Gastropoda > Littorinimorpha > Ranellidae > Monoplex > Monoplex corrugatus. The sequence continues at coordinate 40,042,836 of CM060307.1, read as the reverse complement.
GGAAGACATGACAGAAAGCTAAGGAACAAGGCAGAAACAAATAAAGTGACAGAAAGAGGAAAATTCTAGCACAGAATTTCCAGAAGGTGGGGATACTATTTATACTGAAAAAGCCCCTGGCATCCTGCGGAGGAAAATCGGAAGCGGAAGCGGAAAAAAATCAAGTCACTGCCACATAAAAAGAAGTTATACAAGTAACGAAGGACACACGCACAAGAGAAACACACGAGGTCTGATATGACAGAAATGTTATGCTAGTTGGCGAAGATCATTAACGAAGAAGATCCGGGAAAAGACAAGGAACATTTATATGACATTTTATGAGGAAAGGGGAATTAGAACACCTGGTCACAACAGGAAAGCTGGAGGGAAAGAGAACACCAGGTAGACCCAGGGAGAAAATATTGGACGGACTTGCAAAGTGGCTGAAAACAGAGAGGGTGGGAGATGTACTTGCAGCGGCAGGGGATAGATTCGTGTGGAGGGTCATAATCGCCAACGCAAGCGGCAGGGCACATGATGATGACGAGTTGGTGAAGATTTCAAAGCACACAATCGCAGAACTGCAGAAAACTAAGTTAACGGATATCGATAAGGATGATGTTCAACTAAGAAAATGTAGAATTTACATTTTTCCAAATGGAAGGCCTAGGTTTGATTCTACTTGGATGAAAGTCGTCAGGTGTGTAAATGGTGGAGGCTATTCCCATGTTCCAGGTCAACATGTTTGCAATCCTGCCAGTGCCTAACGCACACAGAACATCAAATATACATGTATCCAAATTTACATGTAACCAAGATTGCTCCAATGACACACTGACACAACACCGGTATAAAAATGTAGGCCGGGTAAAACAAGACTTGATAGGACCTTAAGACCTGGCCAGCTAAGTGGGTTTATGTCTGTGTGCGGGCATGTGTATGTATGTGTGTATTTACTTTTTTGTTATTTCTCATTTCTAACTCGTTTGCGTGTGCGTCTGTGTGCGAACGTGTGTGTATGAACATGCATTTACTGTTAACTGATATTTCTCATTTCCTATTTGATTAAGTCATCAACATACTCCTTTATCTTTTATTTATTTATTCATCATTTCTTATCTGTTTATTTACCAACATACTCCTTTATCTTTTATTTACTTACTTACTTACTTACTTGCTTACTAACTGACTTACTGACTGACTGACTGACTGACTGACTTACTGACTGACTGACTGACTGACTGACTTACTACTTCCTCTTTTCTTTCCTAGGAAGTGGACGACAAACTGGCGGGGCTATGATTAAGGAAACATTGTCTTCACCTTGCAGATAGGCAGTTGAGACTTTTTGCATTGACTGGGGGTGGGGGGGGGGGGGGGGGGCTTCTGTCATGTGAAACGGGTTTATACCGAGTAGCTAGTTGTTAATTGATTATTTATTTACTGTATATATCTGCTCTTTTCTTTGAAGCTAAGATACACAAATACACATATCATTTACATGTAACCAAGATTGTTCCAATGACAGATAGACACAATACTAGTATTTTAAAAAAAATTGCAGGTTAGGTAAAACACAGGCTTGGTAGGACCTCAGGACCTGGTCAGCTCACGGGTTTATGTGCAGGCTTAAGGCTTGTGACACGATCACCATACGCGTGGCACCTGTAACATTAGTGCATATGGAATTCATTCCGAGCGCAGAGACGTCATCTTGAGAAACTGAAACTGAAACAGAAACTCTTGTACGTCGTATCAGAGTCCAGTGGCTTAAATAAGGGATCCTGAAAACAGTTTTAACACCCATCTCGGACGAAATATACAGAATGTCCAGCAACATCCAATGGACATAGCCGGCCGGGGAAATGAACGTGCATCAGCGCATCCGAGAAAATCGGAACACCACAAAAAAATATTTCTTTGTCTCAAAACGTTCAAAGTCATGGACGGACACAAGCAAATAATGTAGTTCTGTATAACTAACGGAATATTCACACACAAAAGAAATATCAGGTCTGTTAACCACACACTGACGTTTGACAGTCGAAACAGTGTATAAAGTTCGAAGACTGGAGTTGGATCAAGAATGATTTATCTCATATGGACAATTCATGTGTTTGTGTGATTATATATATATATATGTATGTATGTATGTATGTATGTATGTATGTATGTATGTATGTATGTATGCTAAACGATTCTCTATACCAGAGAGAAAACAATCGTAGCGGAATGTGTAGTCAGTTCGCCTTATTGCAATAATTCTCCTGGCCCCACTAAAACTTGTGCTTATGTGTATTGCGCAATGAGTTCCCGTGAGTGTGAAGTATAGAGCTATACAAAAACAAGTTGTAATAATAATAATAATAAGAAGAAGAAGAAGAACAAGAACAAGAAGAACAAGAAAAAGAAGAAAAGTGATGTTGATACTACTACTTCTACCAATAATGATGATGATGATGATGATGATGATGATGATTATGATGATGATGATGATGAGACGACGACGATGATGATAAAAACAATGAAGAAGAAGAAGAAGAAAAGAAAAAGAAGGAGGAGGTGGAGGAGAAGAAGACGACGAGACGACGACGAGAGAAGAAGAAGAAGAAGAAGAAGAAATGAATGAATGAATAATGAAGTCACTAAAACAAGAAAATCTTTATGCGCAAGTAATGACTATACATACATGAGAGAAACTTTATCCTTGTTGGTGAAGAATGCAAGTCAAACAGTCACTACGTAGTGTGAAGAAAAAGAAAGAAACAAACAATGTGTTGGTCTATAATACTACATAGTCAAAGTCACAATAACACAGAGATTCGTGGGTGTTGAGTAAACACGTGGCAATCACGAGCCACAAAGCATCAGAAAATAAAAGTTATCCCTTTTTCAGTTAAATACTCAATAATTATTTTCTCACACTAGAGAACAGTTGAATAAATATTCAAGTCACTGACACACAAACGCATACGGCAGAAAAAAAAGTTGTGAAAATAATCTGTAATCACACATGAGAGAACACTTTTCCTCGCTGACGAAAATTTCAAATCAGTCTCATGGTTGTAGAAAAAGAAAAGCGTTGTCCAAAAATCACGATGAAACAGTTTTAGGCGTTGAGACGAAACAGAGTTTTAGGTGTCGAGCAAGTTGACACAGACTCTCAAGGGGAACAAATGTCTCTTTTTAGCTAAATAGTTGAATTCATTGGCACTTTCGAGAAGAAAAAAAAACATGTCAATTTATTGGCTCAAGAAAAATATTACTTTCGTTTAACGTCAACCGACGGCACAGAGTCACACATCAGGCTATAACGACTTCAAAATATACACAATACTTCAGCAGGGGGAAAAAAATAAAAGAAAATTGAATACACATATCAATGCGTTCACGCACATAATGTAAGGATATGCCTCTGGCATTGACCACTCCGTCCAATCTATCACGAAGGGGATTTAAAAAAAAAAAAGACCGAACACAAATTTTAACATAAATAAGGGTTGTGTAAATAACGAATACTCACATAAACACCAAATAACCACACAAGAGAGAAAAGTAAATCCATGGAAGCGAAGATCTCACTGAACCACACTACAGCCATCACAGAGCAGCAGAGACGCAGGTGGTGTTTTTAAATAGTCCGAACAAGTCACACTGCAACAAAGGATTGTAGGTGTTGTGTAAACAATCAAGTCACACAGAGAGAACAGGAAGGAGGTAGTGGCTGTCGGCTAAATACTGCACGGCCACACACACACACACACACACACACAAACTCGCCCAGCCCTCCCTCCCACACACACCCCACACACCTTGTCCGGAAGCGAGCCGCACGTGCGGAGGAAGCGGACAGTGACACAGCGGCTGGCGTCAACAATAAGAACCAACGCCACTCCTGAAACATCGCTTGCTAGAGCCCTTACAGTACAGACACAGCCGGCCGCTATACAACCACTGCGCTGCCTTTAGCCCCGCCACCCGAAACGCCGCTGCCTACAGCACGCCGCGACAACAAGTGCCGCTACAGCCCGCCACCCCGCAAAAGACAGTACGACACTATGCTGCTGGCTCTAGCTCGCCTCTCAAATCGCCCCGCTTTCTGAAGCACGCCACGACAACGACCGCCGCTACAGCTCGCAACGTCACCCCACGAGACACTAAGGCGCTGTGTTGTTGGCTCCATTCCGCCACCCAAAACGCCGCTTCCTGAAGCGCGTCTCTGAAACAATTGCCGCTACAGCCCGCTGCCTACACCATCATTCGCTTTGACGTGACGATAAAGCGAAAAGGATTTTCCCTTTGCCGCCTCACTCAGAGTTTGCTATCTGCCATTTCCCATAGTAGTAGTATAGATACTCTGGGGAGAGAGCTGGACATCAGAAGGTCCTCAGAAGAGGAATCCCCGTCAAACAAGTGTTTCGGCCCTTAACTCGTATACACTAAGGAGGTGGGGACCACATCCAGGTCATGACTCCTGGAAGCCCCTCTGCTGTCGCCTTTTATTTCTTTCTTTCTTTCTTTTTTTTTTTTTTTTCTTTTTTCTTTTCTTTTTTTTTTAGAAATGTGTCCTTCTCCAGGAATCGAACCGCGCATCTAGGTGGTCAGGTTTCTCAAAGAAAGTCACCCTTGTAAGAGATGTCTTAACCACTTGGCTATCCGTCACCAGCCTCATGAAATTCACTTTTGATTTTCCTAGACAAGATCCAGCTGGACATTTTTTTCCCGCTGCTTCTGCCATTGCCCTTAGGACTTTGGTCCTCTCTCTCTCCCAAAATCGAGAGCTGCTTCATGAGATTATAGGCTGACGTGCCTATCAACCCCCTTGCTCCAACTTCTACGGGAGGACTTTGGCTTGAAAACAGATGTCCTTAAGTTGATGGCTAGACTGACATACTTTTCAGTCTTGCAGATTTGGGCACAATAATATACCGCGCCCTCCCTGATAACTCCAAGTTCCCCTGCTCCAACTTCTACGGCGATGACTTTGGCTCGCTATTTATTGATGAAGAACAATCATGGCCACAAACAGGTCCGAATGGAGGCAAGCTATTCGCAAGGGAACAGAAGCTTATTAAAATGAACGCTGAAGCAGCCAAGTGGAAAAGCGTGCAGCAATAAAGGCCAGAACTCACTCTGCAGAGCGTGCCTCTGGGTGTCCTGTATGCAGTTGCCTGCGTGTGTGTATCAGACTTTGGCCTGAGATCCCACATGAGAGTACGCAAACAAACATAGTGCTAGGTTGGACTTAATGGACCACGATAGCCGACCATATAAAATACCGCGCCGTCCCTGTTAATTGCAACAGTCCATGATGCTTGTTGTGTGTACTGTGAGTGCATTAACTGGATACTTGTGCCTTATCAGGCAACATTAATAAAGTACAGGTTGGTTTTGTTTGTTTTTCATATCAAACGTATGTGAATTGCCATAAAAGGAATCATAGTTTGGAGAGCATTGGCAGGATTGTTAAGCCAAAACACCGGAAAGTAGAACGCGTCTTTCATTCACTTGTGTCTTAATGGCTGATGTGACACGTCTAATGTGTAGGCTTAGTGACTATCTACTTGGCACTCTCAGTGTCCAAGGGAGAGGACAGAGGCAAGAGAGAGAGAGAGAGAGAGAAGAGAGAGAAGAGAGAAAGAGAGAGAGAGAGAGAGAGAGACAGACAGACAGACATACAGAGAGAGAGAAAGAGAGGGAGGGAGAGAGAGAGGAGGAGTCAGAGAGAGAGGTGGTTGTGTGTGAGAGAGAGAAGAGAGAGAAAGAGAGAGAGAGAGAAGAGAGAGAGAGAGCAAGAACACAAGTCCTTTTACCGTAGAAGTCATAAATACTGGAAAGACACAGGGTTTGGAGTTGTTGCGTACCATTGAGTTCGTGGCTGAGAACGATGTCCGTGAAGCTAAATATCCATGACTTCCAATCAGCAGCAGCAGCAGCAGCAGCGCAGCAGTAGTGGTGGATATGGACGCAGTTCGTGGTTGTTGTCCGTGCATTAATTTAAAGACTGTAGAGTTGACTGTCTTGTTCTTTTCGTTCATTCATCCACATGTGTGGTACTCTGTAGGACACTGAAAAAAAAAACAATGATAATAATAATAATAATAATAATGTCGATGATGATGACGACGATGATGATGATAATCATAATAACAGTAATGATGATGAAGATGATCATGAAGATGATGAGTAATGATAAATATAAATAAATAATTAAATAATAATAAATAAATAATAGATAAAAAGAAACATTAAAGCATCAGATGCACTTGTTAAATCCATATAAAAAAGCTAAGACATTCTCTCTCTTGTATCGTGCTTGCATGCGCGCACGTGTGTGAGTGTGTGTGTGTGTGCACGTGCATATGTGTAAATTAAGCGAGAGAAAGAGAGAGAGAGAGAGAGGGTGGCGGTTAAAATTGCAATCAATTAAAAGGCCAGGAATAAAACTGTTCAATATTGTTTATCTGCCTCTGTCTGCTTGTATGTGTGTGTCTTTATCTGCCTGCCTGTCTGTCTGTCTGTCTGTCTGTTGTCTGTCTCTCTCTTTATATATATATATATATATATATATATATATATGTATATATATACATATACATATATATATACATGATGATGTTGAGAAGAGAGAGAGGGGGGGGAAGAGAGAGAGATAGAGACAGAGACAGAGACAGAGACAGAGACAGAGACAGAGAGAGGAACACACGCACATACCACACACACACACACACACACACACACACACACACACACACACACACACACACACACACACACACACACACAGAGGCAAGTCAAGTTTAACGGAAACAAGAGTAAACGAAATCTAAATAGACATTGCACTCCTCGCATTATCCTAAGACTCCGTTTCGAGGTTTTGTTAAAACGTGTTGATCCTAAGCGGCTCTGCACACACACACACACACACACACACACACACACACACACACACACACACACACACACACACACACACACACACACACACACACACACACACACACACACACACAAGGCAAACTGCTCGAACACTAATCGGTTAAGTTTCTTAAATTAAAAGCATGTAAAATAAATACCATTGTTATTCAGATTTACAGAAAAATAGCTTTAAACAGAACTGAAAAAGTGTGTTAACAACTTCATAATGATGCATTTTACTTCATGAACATTTTAAAATAATTTTAAAAGATTGTATAATAAGGAAACAAAACAGGTACACATTTGCATACATATTTGCAAAAATAATATTTATACACACATATGTACTCACGCACACATACACACACACATACACACTACAGCGCCACCTATATTGTGTTGTCATTTGTCTTTTTCTTTTTGTGTAAGCGTTCACTTATTTTCATTTTATATTTATCTATTCATTTGAGTTGGTTTCAATGTTATTACAGACAAATATTTTCTCAAACATTTTTCTTTATTCATGCACGCATTTTTGTTTCTGTTTACCTTAAAAATGCGAATTTTTTTCTATTTTTGTCCCCCAGGGATTGCCGTGGGATCTCTGACGTGAGCAGATTGCGTGCTACGCACAGAACCTTTTCTTATCGTCTAACCCGAAAGACTACACAATTAAATTAAAATTCCGGAACAATTACAACATTATCGATTGTAAAGCACTGAGTTGACACACGAAACACGCAAGGCAAATGATTAAAAAAAAATTTTAAAAAAGAAAAGAAAAAAGCAAATTCACGCCGCGGCCTTCTCCTCCCTGCTAACCTTCAGTACGCCTTTTAACTCTTTTGACCCCTTGACTCCTGCACTCTATCCACCAACTGCAAAAACTTAACCCTTTGATTCCCTCATCATATTTATGGATATGGTGAGGGGTCAAAGGGTTAAGTTTTTGCTTTGCTAACATGATTGACAATGTAGGATGCTGGCGGACAGGGTGCGGAAGTGAAAGAGTTAACCAATTTTCCAATCCATTCGGAATTCAAACCCACCCCTACCCAGAGGTCAGCGTGCAATGGGTTCACTGAAAAAAAGAAAACAAACAAACAAACATTCACTGAAAAAAAGAAAACAAAAAACAAACATTCACTGAAAAAAGAAACAACAAACAAACAAACAAACAAACAAACAAACAAACAAACAAAAACAGGACGACACATCGAGTCAAATCCACTTTACGGATTCATCACTGAAGGAGATTTTGGAATCTCTTTACGAACACCGCAGGTATCTGTACCTCTAAGGTGTGGTTCTCATCAGGATATATTATAAAAATGAGTATAGACTCATCATCATCATCATCAGGTGCCCTGCCGCATGGCGTTGGCGACCATGGACTTCCAAGTATAGACTACAACTCCTTATCACCAGTCTCCATCCAGAGCGAAACTCTATAGCATCATGATTATCATCATCATCATCATCATCATCATCGTCATGGCATTGTGGAAAAAAAGAAAGAAAAAAAGAAAGAAACGAAGAAAAAAGAAGGAAAGAGAGAATGATTTAAGAAAGTAAAAAAGAAAGACAGAAAGAAAAAAAAGAAAGAAAAGAAAGACAGAAAGAAAGAAAAGTAAAATAAAAAGAAAACATTCCCAGTTTTTGTCAAGTCCCTTACCCTATCCAACATTATTACCGTAGCTTCCCCAGGGTATAGACAGTCAGTATACGGGGTTAGTTAAAGCAAATCAGAGTCCACAGGAATTAATACTATTCTGACCCCATACGACAGCATACCTTCGTTGAAAGACACACAGCTACACTAACATTCCAACAGGCGTGTTGATTATACGTATTGATTGGGGTTGATTTCTCTTTAATACGTTCATAATAACAAAGTTTATAGTCAAGCCATGGTATAGCTACAATGAAACAATGGCGTTTGCGTTGAGCGCTGTTCGGTATTGTGTAAGCTTCCCGTAAAAGGGGAGATATAATCACAATTGGTTTAATTAAAATGAATGTGACAAAACAAAGAGAGAAATAATCCAAACACGCACACGCAGCACGTATATGCACGTTCATATGCGCTGGCAAACTCGCACCCTCACCCAAGTACATAAAAATGAAAACATTGCATGTGCACATACATGCCTCTACTATGTATAATATAGACAGTCAGATAGCTAGCTAGCTAGCTAGATAGATAAATTGACAGATAGAAAGGTAGATAGACAGACAGACAGATAGATAGATAGATAGATAGATAGATAGATAGATAGATAGAGGGATAGATAGATAGATAGATAGATAGATAGATAGATAGATAGATAGATAGATAGATAAATAGATAGACAGATAGATAGACATGTGTGTTTGTGTGTACGTACGTGTGTGTGTGTGTGTATGTGTTTGTGTGTACGTACGTGTGTGGTGTGTGTGTGTGTGTGTGTGTGTGTGTGTGTGTGTGTGTGTGTGTGTGTATCTGCTTGTCTGTCTGTTTGTATGTCTGTGGGGAAACCACGTTAGCAAAAATGTTCACACTTGTTTTTGGATGGATTTTAACTATACTATGCACAAAAAGTTAAGGATCACTATGAGAAAACAGGTGCGTAATAAACTCAGTTGGCTACTGTTATTTATTTCTCAGTCCAGCCAAATTGTTATGAATTCTTGTTCAGCTGTAAGTGGGCGATGTTGTGTTAGTGCGAAAATTGCACGGGATTCTCTACTACTGAGCTTGGCCGCAAACGGAAAAGCGGAAACTTGCTAAAAAGGACCTTGTTTTGACCGTTCTGCCTGAACACATTGCACAAGCCAGATGGAAAAACCATTATGCACGTGCAAGCACTGCTGTTTATGTGTGAGATGCTGTCTCTTGCTTGGCTTTATAAGAAGACATTCCACCAGTAGTAGGCTGATCTGACAATGCCTCCACGACGAAAATTGAGCAAGTTTGAGAGGGGACGAGCTGTTGCATGGTTCCAAGATGGTGTTCCCAAGCGAGATGTGGCCAGGCGACTTCAGGTGTCCATCTCGGTCATTGTCAGACTGATTCAACGCTTCACAGCCACTGGGAGGGTCCATGAAAGACGCAGATCTGGTCGACCGAAGAAGACAAACCCACGTGAAGATCGTCTCATTGAACGACAAGCCCTGCAGACAAGAACAGCCTCTTCCAGCATCATTCGAAGGCAGCTGAGGGTGGCTACTAACATCAACATCAGCCAGCAGACCATACGGAACCGCCTTCATGGGTTTAACCTCCGTTCTCGTCGCCCAGCTGTACGGCCACGCTTAACTCCAGCCCATAGGGCAGCACGCCGCGCCTTCTGCAGACGTCACGTGAGGTGGACACGTCTGCAATGGTCCCAGGTCCTGTTCAGTGATGAATCACGCTTCACCATGAACCACAACGACGGCCGACTGAGGGTCTGGAGGCGCCCAGGGCAACGCTTTATTGACACCACTGTCCAAGAAAAGGTGGCCTTTGGTGGAGGTTCTGTAATGGTCTGGGGGGCCTTCAGCCTTCACCACAGAACACCCTTGTAGCATGTACAGGGTAACCTGACTGGCCTCCGATACTGGGATGAGATCCTTCGACCACTGGCTGTGCCTACACTGCAGCAGATGGGACCAACGGCTGTCTACCAGGATGACAACGCTCGCCCCCACAGGGCAAGGGTGGTCAACGACTTCCTGCAGCAGTCTGGAGTCAACAGAATGGAGTGGCCAGCATGCAGTCCCGATCTCATCCCGATTGAGAACCTCTGGGATGAGCTGGATCGCAAAGTGAGGAGCAACCACCCCCCTCCCAGGGATGCCCAACACCTCTACCAGATGCTGCAGGCTGAGTGGCAGGCGCTTCCACAGAGGATCTTCACCAACCTGGTCAACTCGATGAGGACTCGCTGCGTCGAGTGCCAGAACAGCCATGGCGGTTACACGCATTACTAAACTTTTGGGAGCATCAGAATGCCCTGTCTTGTGATTTCAATGACTTTGGGAAATCAAATTTCGATACGTACCCACTTTGATCAAATGTACACACCAAACGATTGCTCGAAATTGAAGGCAAGTGTGTATCGTTATCACTAAAGCATGGAATTAAATGTTTGCCAAACTTCAACGCATTGGCTTTCTAATTTTGAAAGTTATGAATTTTTGTGCAAGTGATCCTTAACTTTTTGTGCGTAGCTTAGTAACTAGTTTGGATCAAAGATGCAGAGCACTGGGGCCTCTCTCTCTCTCTCTCTCTCTCTCTCTCTCTCTCTCTCTCTCTCCTCTCTCTCTCTCTCTCTCTTTCTCTCTCTGCTCTCTTCTTTCTCTCTCTCTCTCTCTCTATCTATCTATCTATCTGTCTGTCTATCTGTCTGTCTGTTTGTCTGTCTATCTATCTATCTATCTATCTGTCTATCTATCTATCTATCTATCTATCTATCTGTCTATCTGTCTGTCTGTCTGTCTATCTATCTATCTATCTATTTATCTATCTATATATCTATCTGTCTGTCTATATGTCTGTCTGTCTGTCTGTCTAGCTATCTATCTATTTATCTATCTATCTATCTATCTATCTATCTATCTATCAATCTATCTTTCTCTCCTCTCTGGCTGTCTGTCTGAATCTCTCTCTCTGTCCATTTTTTTTTCACTTTCTAATTTCTTTTTGAGTTTTCTTTCCTTGCTCGCGCGTGCACGCACGTTACGCTGCAATGTTTACGCCTCATTGAACACTGTGGCTCCTATGCCAATTGAAATTGATTCTGATTTTGATTCTTCGATTCTGAATCACTCAGCCTTTCTCTGATAGGAAGCTGTTTCCTCTTGTGTGTGTTTGGGGAACAACTGCAAGAAAAGAAAAATGATAGCTAGCAAAAAAGCAAGAAGGAAGGAAGAGAGCACGCAAGATGGTACGAAAGAAAACACGAAATACAGAGAGAAATCAAGAAAAAGCGAAGAAAAACAAAGAAAGAAAGAAAAGCAGGAAGGAAACATAAAGGAAAGAATGAAAGAAAAAAAAAAGAAAGAAAATATAAAATAAGAAAAGAGAGAAAGCATGAAAGAATGAAAGAAAATATAACAGAAAAACGAAGGAAAGAAAACATACAAGAAAGAAGGAAAGAAAACGTAAAAGAGAGAAAGAAAGAAAACATAAAAGAGAGAAATAAAAAAAAATATAAGAGAGAGAGAGAGAGAGGAAGAAAGAAAACATAAAAGAGAGAAAGAAAGAAAACATAAAAGAGAGAAAGAAAGGAAACATAAAAGAGAGAAAGAAAGAAAACATAAAAGAGAGAAAGAAAGAAAACATAAAAGAGAGAAAGAAAGGAAACATAAAAGAGAGAAAGAAAGAAAACATAAAAGAGAGAAAGAAAGAAAACATAAAAGAGAGAGAGAAAGAAAGGAAACATAAAAGAGAGAGAAAGAAAGAAAACATAAAAGAGAGAGAGAAAGAAAACATAAAAGAGAGAAAGAAAGAAAACATAAAAGAGAGAAAGAAAGAAAACATAAAAGAGAGAGAGAAAGAAAACATAAAAGAGAGAAAGAAAGAAAACATAAAAGAGAGAGAGAGAAAGAAAGGAAACATAAAAGAGAGAGAGAGAAAGAAAACATAACAGAGAGAAAGAAAGAAAACATAAAAGAGAGAGAGAAAGAAAACATAAAAGAGAGAAAGAAAGAAAACATAAAAGAGTGAGAGAAAGAAAACATAAAAGAGAGAGAGAAAGAAAACATAAAAGAGAGAAAGAAAGAAAACATAAAAGAGAGAAAGAAAGAAAACATAAAAGAGAGAAAGAAAGAAAATATAAAAGAGAGAAAGAAAGAAAACATAAAAGAGAGAAAGAAAGAAAGAAAACATAAAAGAGAGAAAGAAAGAAAGAAAACATAAAGGAGAGAAAGAAAGAAACCATAAAAGAGAGAAAGAAAGAAAACATAAAAGAGAGAAAGAAAGAAAGAAAACATAAAGGAGAGAAAGAAAGAAAACATAAAAGAGAGAAAGAAAGAAAACATAAAAGAGAGAAAGAAAGAAAACATAAGAGAGAGAGAGAAAGAAAAAAACATAAAAGAGAGAAAGAAAGAAAGAAAACATAAAAGAGAGAAAGAAAGAAAACATAAAAGAGAGAAAGAAAGAAAACATAAAAGAGAGAAAGAAAGATAATAAAAGAGAGAAAAAAAGAAAACAAGAAAAGAGAAAGAAAGAAAACATAGAAGAGAGAGAAAGAAAGGAAAACATAGAAGAGAGAGAGAAAGAAAGGAAAACATAAAAGAGAGAGAGAAAGAAGAAAGAAAAAATAAAGAAGAGAGAAGAAGAAAGAAAACATAAAAGAGAGAAAGAAAGAAAACATAGAAGAGAGAGAAAGAAAGAAAACATAAAAGAGAGAGAAAGAAAGAAAACATAAAAGAGAGAAAGAAAGAAAACATAAAAGAGAGAGAAAGAAAGAAAACATAAAAGAGAGAAAGAAAGAAAACATAAAAGAGAGAGAGAAAGAAAGAAAAAAAAAAGAGAAAAAGAAAGAAAACATAAAAGAGAGAAAGAAAGAAACATAAAAAGAAGAGAAAGAAAGAAAACATAAAAGAGAGAGAGAAAGAAAAATAAAAGAGAGAAAGAAAGGAAACATAAAAGAGAGAGAGAAAGAACGAAAACATAAAAGAGAGAGAGAAAGAAAACATAAAAGAGAGAAAGAAAGAAAACATAAAAGAAAGAAAGAAAGAAAACATAAAAGAGAAAAAGAAGAAAACATAAAAGAGAGAAAGAAAGAAAACATAAAAGAGAGAAAGAAAGAAAACATAAAAGAGGAGAAAGAAAGAAAACATAAAAGAGAGAAAGAAAGAAAACATAAAAGAGAGAAAGAAAGAAAACATAAAAGAGAGAGAGAAAGAAAACATAAAAGAGAGAAAGAAAGAAAACATAAAAGAGAGAAAGAAAGAAAACATAAAAGAGAGAAAGAACAAAACATAAAGAGAGAGAGAAAGAAAGAAAACATAAAAGAGAGAGAGAAGAAAGAAAACATAAAAGAGAGAAAGAAAACATAAAAGAGAGAGAGAAAGAAAGAAAACATAAAAGAAAGAAAAGGAAAAGAAAGAAAACATAAAAGAAAGAAAGAAAGAAAAAAAACATAAAGAGAAGGAAAGAAAGAAAACATAAAAGAGAGAAAGAAAGAAAACATAAAAGAAGGAAAAGAAAGAAAACATAAAAAGAGAAAGAAAGAAAACATAAATGAAAGAAGGAAAGGCAGAAAGAAAACATAAACTTTAAGAGGAAGAAATAAACAAACAAGGCATACAAGAAATAGGAAAGCATAAAAAAGAAAAAAGAAATAAAGAAAGAAAGAATAGAAGAAAGAAATAAGAAACGAAAGAAAGAAAGAAAGCACGAAAAAGAAACAAAGGTAAAAGAAAAGAACGAAGTAAAAAAAAAAAAAAACAGAAAAGAAAGAAAGCCCCAGAAAGAAGATAACTCGCAAGAAATAAGAAACAAGAGAAAAGAGAAAAAGAGAAAGAAAAAAAAAAGAGAGAGAGAACAGACAGACAGAGAAGACAGAGACAGAGAAAGAGAGAGACAGAGACAGACAGACAGACAAACAGATAGACAGACGAGACAGACAGAGAGAGACAGAGACAGAGACAGAGAGAGAGACAGACAGACAGAGACAGAGAGGGAGAGAAAGATAGAGAGGGGCGGAAGAGAGAGAGAGAGAGATAGACAGACAGAGAGAAATAGAGACAGACAGACAGACAGAGAGACAGAACAGACACAGAGAGACAGAGACAGACACAGAGGGGGGGGGGGGGTATGATTAAGGAAAGCACGCAAGAAAGAAGGAAAGCACGAAAACGAAAGAAAGCATTAAGGAAAGAAAGAAGAAATCATTGAAATACACATACACAATATCTGAAAGAAAGAATGATAGGAAACATCAGACAAAAAGAACACAAGAACAGTCACGAAATATCCATGAAAAAGAAATCTTTAAGTGCATTTGAACGTGTGCAGTTAAATGTCCCTGTTGGGCTGAACTAGATTGTAGAGTTACACTGGCATCTGAATAAGGAGAACAGATCAGGGGAAGAGAAACGAAACAAAGCAAGGAAGGAAAAAAAAAAAAAAAAAAGAAAATATGATTTTATTTTCAAGCGCAATGGCCTTAGCAAAACAAGGTTTGTTTGCATGTTTGTTTGTTTATTCGTTTGTTTATTCGTTTGTTTGATTCGTTGGTTGGTTGGTTGGTTGGTTGGTTGGTAAGTTGCTTGGTTGCTTTGTTGCTTGGTTGGTGTTGGTGCTTATTTGGTTGGTTGGTTGGTTGGTGTTTTTCTTCTTTTTTTTTCTTTTTTTTTTAACATCCAGGCCTTCACCACACTAATGGTCTAAACTAATACACAAACTCACTAAAATACCCATGCAGTACCTATACTTATACAAATAGTAATGAAAAAAAAAATAATGGAAAGCCCCGCTTTGCTCGAAACATACACAATACTTCAACAGAAAAAAAAAAGGAAAAGAAACTCAAGTTACACGTATCAGAGCATTTGTGCACATAATCTAAGGAGAAGCTCCTGTTCGTTGAACACTCCGTCCAATTTATCACACAGGGGATTTAAAAAAAACATACCTGAATACAAATTTAAACCTAACTAAAAACACTAAAGCATGTATAAAAACGGGCCTGAATTACCTGAAATTGCTTCCGCATATATCAGTTTCCTAGAGCCAAAAATGCACTTCATACATGTACCCAATTATCAATCCTAAGAATAAGTACTAATATCTTATCGAACACATACAGATGAATGGACCAGCAAGGCAGAAAATGACAGGAAGAAACGACAGAAAGCAAAGGAAGAGGGCAGAAACGAAGAGAGTGACAGAAAAGAGGATTTTTCTAGCATAGAATTTCCAGAACGTGGGGATACTATTTAAATTGAAAGAGCCCCCGGCATCCTCACAGGGTGCTTTTAATCGAGTAAAAACATCACTGATGATTATGAAATAGGAATGCGTATTAGGAATCGTAGTTTAATAAATACAAGGAACTATAAGATAACAAAATAGATGAAAATATAGGAGTGTGCAAGATCATACAAGCAATGCGTGTACGCGCGCGCGCACACACACACACACACACACACACACACACACACACACACACACACACACGTGTGCACACTCACACACACCACACACACACACACACACACACACACAGACACACAACACACACACAGCAACACACACAAAACACACACACACACACAAACACACACAGACACACACACACACACACACACACACACACACACACACACACACACACAGAGGGAGAGAGAAAGAGAGAGAGAGAAGAAGAGAGTGAAAAAGATAAAGGGAGAGAAACAAAAAAAGAAAGAGAGAGAAATAAAGAAATAGAGAGAGAGAGAGCGAGAGAGATCAAGAGAGAGAGATGCCTGCTCTCCCCCACTCTCTTCAGCATCTTCTTAGAGAGAATAATGGCTGACGCACTTGAAGACCACGAGGGAACAGTCAGCATCGGAGGTAGAACAATCACAAACTTGCGTTTTGCCGACGACATTGACGGACTAGCTGGGCAAGAGCAAGAGCTAGTCAGCTTGATAAAACATCTTGATGAGGCCTCCACAGCATATGGCATGCAGATCAGTGCAGAGAAAACCCAGTTGATGACAAATAATACCAATGGCATCAGCACTGACATTACCATAGACAACAAGAAACTTGAGACCGTCCATAGATTTAAATATCTGGGAGCTATAGTATCAGATGAAGGATCAAAGCCCGAGGTACTTTCCAGGATTGCCCAGACCACAGCTGCAATGACCAAGCTAAAAGTCATCTGGAACGACAAGAATATCGCAATCGGCTCCAAGATCAGACTGATGCGTTCCCTGGTCATGTCAATATTTTTGTATGCATGCGAAACATGGACCATAACAGCAGACATTGAAAGAAGGATACAGGCAATGGAGATGAGATGCTTCCGCAAACTCCTTGGTATCTCGTACAAAGATCATATAACCAATAAGGAAGTGAAAACCCGAATCGAAAACGCCATCGGGCCGTATGAAGACCTCCTGACCTCAGTGAAAAGACGCAAACTGAGGTGGTACGGACACGTCACACGATCATCTGGACTGGCCAAGACCGTCTTGCAGGGAACAGTTCAGGGAGGGAGACGAAGAGGCAGACAGAGAAAAAGATGGGAAGACAATATCAGAGAGTGGACTGGCCTTGAATGGAATATCATTCTGCGGAAAGCTGAGGACCGTGAGGAGTGGAGGAAGTTGGTTGCAAAATCTTCAGTGGTGCCCCAACGGTCAACCAGACTACGGGACTGATGATGATGATGATGATGAAGTCCAACTGACAGGCAACAGAATAAAATATAGTCGTGACGAATCATATTCACGTTGCGCAACGGATGTCATATGCATTTTGATTCACTTGGCGTTTATTTAGATGTTTGTTCGAGGGGGGGGGGGGGGGGGGGAGAGTTTCCCGCCACGCTGTGCTAGAATTAATTAAAAGCAAACTACAGTTTGCTGCCGCTGCATGGCTTCATTGCTTCTTCGTCTTTCTTCTGAAAGATTGTGTTTAGTTTTGAATTGGTTTGTTTTAATTAAATGTGAACATTTCCCCTTCTTTTGCCCGGCAACACTGAAAAAGATATCAAGTCAATGTCAAGAATCGCAATTCAAATGAAAAAGAAATTGGAAGAGGATACAGACAGATCGACAGACAGACAGACAGACAGACAGAAAAAGAAACAGAGAGAGATATATAGGGGTAGGAGACACACACAGAGAGAGAAAGAGAGACAGACTGACAGATAGACAGAGGGCCAGAGAGAGAGAAAAAGAGAGAGAGAGAGTGAGAGAGAGAGAGAGACGGAGACAGAGACAGAGACAGACAGACAGATGGACAGACAGACAGACATGGACACACACACACACGCACACACACACACACAACACACACACACACACACACACACCACACACACACACACACACACACACACACACACACACACACACTTGTCAAAACACGCTATAATAAAGACGATATGCAACAAACCTCGGTCATGGCGAACTAGAGAAACAGCAATAATATTCAAATCACAACCGATGTTACACGCATCTTGATTT
>CM060307.1:40007279-40009779 GCA_030674185.1 Monoplex corrugatus | reverse complement strand
GCGCTTAGATTTGATTTTATCAAGATTTTGCGCTATATAAATAAAATATTGTATTGTATTGTATTGTATTGTATTGTATTGTCTCTCTCCTCTGTACGCCACCGTCTATGCTTATTTAGAATTTTTTTTTTTTACAAAATATAAATATTTTTCATCCTCATTCTTAAAAGGAAAGTCTTTTTCTTTTATTTGTTTCGTCTTTGGTTTTTAGATGTTTCTATACATTATTTCAATAATAAAGTAGAATATCAAGATCACATATAAAGTTTCCAAGCAAAAACATCAGTTTCACTTCAGTCAGAATAAGAGTGATTCCTCAGCTTACGCAGTAGAGGAAATAATCTGAATCTAACGAAAAATTGAAACATCAACAAATAGATCAATTTTAACTAACCGTAATCACTACTGACCTCAACAGATTCAGCAATGAAGCTGAATTCAATTTGTTCTGAGCCGACTGTCAAAATAATGAAATAACTAATGACGGTGTTAATCTAGGTGGTTTTGCAAAATCAGAAAACTGTCTTCAGTAATTGGTCAAATTATCCTGCCCGCTGTTTGTCATTCGCAAGCACGTCAGGGAAAACCTTCCATTTGTGGAAGGAAAGACGGGAAACGAAATAAAAAGAAAATGGTTCCGTCGAGGGATTAATCTGATAAATCACCAAATGAAATAGTTTTAAAAGCATGGTATGCATGTGTGTGCTGCGTGAGAGAGAGAGAGAGAGAGAGAGAGAGAGAGAGAGAGAGAAAGAGAGAGCGAGGAGAGAGAGAGAGAGAGAGAGAGAGAGAGAGAGAGAGAGAGAGAAACAAACATACAAAAAAGAGAGACTGACAACACACTTACGTCACACACACACACACACTGATGCACACACACACACACAAAACACACACACACACACACACACACACACAACACACACACACACATGCACACACACACACAAACACACACACACGCACGCACACACACACACACACACACACACACACACACACACACGCACACGCACACGCACAAGCGCCCGCGCTTGAACTTCTACTGTCAGACAGTAGTATAATAATCATGAAGCATTTATGTAGAGCACTCCTATGACATAGCATTAGAGCTTTACACACTTTAAGGCGGTATTATACATACTGTTCTAATCGGCAGCAATCAACAATAAACATATACATATAGCTGAAACATGTAAGCCATGCGATCAGAAACACCAAAAAACAGATATGATATCAACGGTCCTGCAAGGGAAAAGTTGAGGCGAGGAGAAGAAAGGGACCACCGCACACCTCCCATTTCAACAACATCGCTGAAGTCTGTGGTCTGGAGATCCAGGAGGTCGCCCACAGATTTCTCAATCGTGTGACTTGGAGAAGGCTTGTGACGTCGAGCGTGGCTCCTAAGGCCGATCCCGGCGAGGGAGAACGGTGAGGTGATGTGAGGTTGAGAGATATTATTATAGAGCCGTGGACTCAAGATCTGACCTCTTGAGTTCAATTCAAACCGGCAACACTAAAAACCTGTCCTGTTTGCTGCCCATCTAGATCTTAATATTTCCATCATTCTGGTGGCGTCAGCTTAGTGTTTCTTAGATCCCTCTCCACATCCACATCCATACCCCCTTCACCCCTTCAATATCAAGACCTTACCAGCGCATAGGATTTTGCCCAGGCTCAGGCAATCAGCCAGACAATCCATGGCATATTTGGATGGAGCACATGTGGAATTGTTCAAGTGCAATGACCCCCCCCCCCCTCTAGTAAAAACTCCACTGGCATATTTGGGTGGAGCGCATGTGGAAATGTCCAAGTGTAATGAAACCCCTCTGGAACAAACTCTTCTGGCGTATTTGGGTGGAGCACATAAGTGCAATGAACCCTTCTGGTATAAACTCCACTGGCATATTTGGGTGGAGCGCATGTGGAAATGTCCAAGTGTAATGAAACCCCTCTGGAACAAACTCTTCTGGCGTATTTGGGTGGAGCACATAAGTGCAATGAACCCTTCTGGTATAAACTCCACTGGCATATTTGGGTGGAGCGCATGTGGAAATGTCCAAGTGTAATGAAACCCCTCTGGAACAAACTCTTCTGGCGTATTTGGGTGGAGCACATAAGTGCAATGAACCCTTCTGGTATAAACTCCACTGACATATTTGGGTGGAGCGCATGTGGAAATGTCCAAGTGCAATAAACCCCTTCTAGAACAAACTCCACTGGCATATTTTGGCGGAGCGCATGCGGAATTATCCAAGTGCAATAAACCCCCTCTAGAACAAACTCCAGTGGCATATTTGGATGAAGCGGATAAGTGCAATGAACCCTTCTGGTACAAACTCCACTGGCATATTTGGGTGGAGCGCATAAGTGCAATGAACCCTTCTGGTACAAACTCCACTGGCATATTTGCCTGGAGCGCATAAGTGCAACGAACCCTTCTGGAACAAGCTCCACTGTCATATTTGGGTAAAGCGCATGCGGAATTGTCCAAGTGCAA
>CM060307.1:39992279-39997279 GCA_030674185.1 Monoplex corrugatus | reverse complement strand
CAAGCATTCTCATCATACAGGCACATCACATCTATCCTATCCATCCACTTGTATGTCTACCTATCTATAGATAGAGCTAAGAGATAGATAGATAGATAGACAGATAAATAGACAGACAGACAGACAGACAGATAGATAGATAGATAGATAGACAGATAGATAGACAGACAGACAGACAAACAGATAGTCAAACAGACAGCTAGCTAGCTAGATAGATAGATAGATAGATAGATAGATAGATAGACAGACACACAGACCGATAGATAGGTAGACAGATAGATCGATAGGTAGATAGATAGACAGATAGATAGATAGATATACAGATAGATAAATAGACAGACAGGCAAGCAGACAGTCAGATTGGCAGATAGACAGACAGACAGACAGACAAATAGATTGATAGATAGATAGATAGATAGATAGAGAGACACACACACAGACACACAGACAGACAGACACACAGACAGAAAGATATGACAACCAGATAGATAGACAGACAGACAGACAGATAGATTGATAGGGAGAAAGACAAGCCAAAGAGGAATCAAATCCACAGAACAGTATCAAGCAAGGGGCTGTGTTGAAGATGTAGTCTACATTCGTTACCTGGTCAATGACCCGCCCAGTTTTATGTTCTTATTTGTCCTGTTTTCCCGACCCTGGTTTCCTCCAAGGCTTTCCTGGTATCTGGTAAACAGCAGTTTAAAGTTCGTCATTAATGGGGTTAAAGAGAAAGACAGAAAGAGAGAGAGAAAGTGGGGGGGGGGGGGAGGAAGGAGAGAGAGAGAGAGCCAGAAACAGAGAGAGACACAGAGAGAGTGTGTGTGTGAAAGGGTGAGTGTAATCAAGTAAGAAATATACTGAAACATCACGGTCAAGCCACATAACTAATCTCCCATTTCAGACATATATGCTGTTGAGAGAGACAGAGACAGAGACAGAGAGAGAGAGAGAGAGAGAGAGACAGAGAGAGACACAGAGAGACACAGAGAGAGACACAGAGAGAGACACAGAGAGAGAGAATGTGTTTGCGTGAAAAGGTGAGTGTAGTTAAGTAAAACATACACCGAAACATCACGGTCAAGCCACTTTAACAATCTCTCGTTTAAGACATAAAGGCAGTTTTTGCTTCCTAGCAGAGATGATTGAAGCCCTGGAGGAATTTGGCATAGAAAAAATAACAGCCCTCTTAAATGAAATTTATGACACTGGAAAAATCCCCAAAGATTTTTATTATGTCAAAATCAATTTTCATTGCACTTCCAAAGAAGACAGGGGCTATAGAATGCGAACTCCATCGCACAATCAGTTTGATGAGTCATGTAACAAAAATCCTGTTAAGAATAATCATGATGAGGACAAGGAATAGAATCAACAGAGAAATAGCAGAAGAACAGTGTGGATTTGTGGAGGGGAAAGGAACTATTAATGCCATATACATCCTAAGAACTATCATAGAGAGGTCATTTGAGATGAATAATGATTTGTATTTATGCTTTGTTGACTATACCAAGGCTTTCGATCAGGTACGACATGATGAATTGATCAACCAACTGGAGAGACTCAATGTTGATGGAAAAGATCTACGAATAATCAGGAATATGTACTGGGAACAAACAGCTGCAATGAGAATAGAAAGCAATATAAGCTCTTTTCAAAACATCAAAAGAGGAGTCAGACAGGGTTGTGTTTTGTCACCAGATCTGTGTTCACTATATAGCGAAAACATCATGACAAACCTAGAAGTAGACCCTGGATTAAAGGTTGGAGGGAAAATGATAAACAACATTCGGTAAGCAGATGACACCGTGCTAATTGCAGAAAATGAAAGGGACCTACAAAACCTTGTGAATATACTAGAAACAGAAAGCAAAGGTAAGGGGTTGGAACTAAACAGCAGGAAGACTGAAGTCATGGTGATCAGTAAAAAACATGAAATCCCCTCCTGCAAAATAAAAACAAATGGCACAACCTTGACACAGGTTAATAAGTTCAAATATCTGGGAACGGTCATTTCATCAGACGGCAGAAGCACATCGGAAATAGCTGGCAGAATCAGCCAAGCCAAAACAGCATTCAAGAAGATGACAAGCATTCTTACCAACAAATGCCTATCAATTAACATCAGAAAGACAGTCCTTGAATGTTATATAGAACCAATACTGTTGTACGGATGCGAGGCGTGGACAGTCAGCAAGCAAAGCCAGAGCAGGATCGAGGCAGCCGAGATGTGGTTTCTAAGAAGAATGTTGAGAGTTCCATGGACAGCAAAGAAAACAAACGAGACAGTCTTGATGGAGGCAGACACAAATAGATCACTCATAAGGAAGATTAGGAAAAGACAAGCAACATTTATAGGCCATTTTATGAGGAAGGGGGATTTGGAGCACCTGGTCACAACGGGAAAGCTGGAGGGAAAGAGAGTACCAGGTAGACCCAGGGAGAAAATGCTGGACGGACTTGCAGAGTGGCTGGGGATGAAGAGGGTGGGGGAGATGCTGGGGGCAACGAGAGATAGAGATGGTTGGAAGTCCATGGTCGCCAACGCCATGCGGCAGGGCACCTGATGATGATGATGATGAGCAGAAACTCTACATTTCGTGCTTCTCGGGGTCATTTTGACCTTGACGTAGGATTAGACCAAATGAAACTTGAAGTGAAACGCAGACAATGGTAAGCTGTCTCTCTCTCTCTCACACACACACACACACACACACACACATACACATACACACACGCACGCACACACGCACGCACACACTCTCACACGCACACACACACACACACACACACACACACACACACACACACGCAGACTCTCTCTCTCTCTCTCTCACCACACACACACACACACACACACACACACTCATACACACAAACACACACACACACAAAACACACACACACACACACAAACAAAACACACACACACACACACACACACACACAACACACACACACACCACACACACACACACGTTATAGTCAAATTCCTGAACAACATACATGCAAGTGACATATTTGTATTTTGCTAACACTGTACAACCATACATTTTCAGTCTGAGAATAGGATTGCAGTCCTCTACTCTTTCCGTAGCCATGGTTTCTGTACTGAAACACAACTCTAGTTGAGAACAGAACCATCCATTAAAACATAGCTTTACACAGAGAACTCAACCACCTATAGAAACAAAACATTGGTCTGTGAGAAAAAACATCTAAAATCCAGCTTGTCGTGCTAAAGTCAAGGTCTTAAGTCGAGGAGAAGAGTGGCAGAATTGTTCGGACGTTCGCCTGCTAGTAACTAGACTCGAGGTTCCAGGGTTCGCTCCCCGTAAAGACCTCGACTTTTCTCCTCAGTTTGACCGGAAAATCAAACTAAACGTCTAGTCCTTCGGAAGAGGACAAAAAACGAGTCTGACCCGTGTGCCTTGTGGCCTGCGCACGCTACAGATCCCTCGGCAGTTGAAAATCGTGAAGAGCAAGTCTTTCGCCAAGCTGCCCTAGTATAAAACAACAGAGATATAGGTTGATTTTCCAGGTCCCTCCCCTTGAGGGCCTATAAACCTTCTTGCCTTTCTGAAGTTTTGGTAAAAAAACAAAGTGGGTGGCGCTGCACTGCGGCGACGCGCTATCAATTGGGAGAGCAGCCCGAAGTTTGTATGGTAAACCCACTGTGACTGAAGAAATGAATATGAAAAAATTCAAAAGTTGTTACTTCAGCTTGAACATCTAACTAGAATAAAATTCCATATATCATATGTAGATTGCCACTGCCGGAGGAAAACTTTTGGAATAAAACGAAAATCATCATTTCTTAGACGAAAAGTCGGTATTCCCTGAAGACAGAGCATGACTGATAAATTACATAAACTGTGTTCGTTACAGCCACAGTGAGAGCAGCATGATTGATAGAAATGTAAACTATGTTGGTTACAGCCGCAACGAAAGCAGCATAATTGATACAATTGTAAACTATGTTAGTTATACTGTGTTTGTTATAGTCACAATGAGAGCAGCATGATTGATAAAATTGTAAACTATATTAGTTATACTGTGTTGGTTACGGCCACAATGAGAGCAGCATGATTAATAAAATTGTAAATTATGTTATCTATAATGTGTTCGTTATAACCACAATGAGAGCAGCACGATTGATAAAATTGTACACTATATTGGTCACAGCCACAATGAGAGCAGCATGATTGATGAAATTGTAAACTATGTAGGTTACAGCCAAAATGAGAGCAGCATGATTCATAAAATTGTAAACTGTGTTGCTTACAGCCACAATGAGAGCAGCACGATCGATAAAATTGTATACTATGTTGGTTACAGCCACAGTCAGAACAAAGTTCATATCCTGAGTGAAATGTTTAAAGTAACATGTGCGCTTCGAACACCAAATCCACTACATGATATGAAAACATTTAGACCACGAGTACCATTTCTGAAACAAAAAGCGTTTGAAGTCATTTATGCATTCTGAATATCAAACCCACCGCAAAAAGGCAAAACATTTGTTCAAACAAGAGAAGCCATATCTGAAATACCCAACAATGTAGTTATGTCCTTTCTGTTGAAGAAACATGCCTGCATTCAGGTCCGTTTTCATCATCATCATCAAATGCCTTGCCGCATGGCGTTGGCGATCATGGCCCTCCATGTGTATCTATCCCTTGTTGCTGCAAGCACATCTTCCACCCTCTCTGTCTTCAGCCACTCTGCAAGTCCGTCCAATATTTTTACCCTGGGTCTACCTGATGCTCTCTTTCCCTCCAGCTTTCCTGCTGTGACCAGGTGCTGCAATTCCCCTTTCCTCATAAAATGACCTATAAATATTGCCAGTCTTTTCTTAATCTTCCTTACGAATGATCTTCTTGTGTCTGCCTCCGTTTTACAAGGTTTCATTCAGTCAGTCTTTTCATCTTTGTGGCTTTGGCAACGTTTCAAACGAAACGATCAGTGATAAAATGGAGAAATTTCAGATCATATTGCTT
>CM060307.1:39972279-39977279 GCA_030674185.1 Monoplex corrugatus | reverse complement strand
CTTGAGAAACTAAAACTGAAACTAAAACTGGACTTCTGTGGACAACTTCTTGAATGTTTAGGCCACTCATGTTGGTTATATTCTCGATGAATAAGATTGTAGGTCTTCTTTCTTCCTTTTTGCCCCTGGTTTTCCTTGATAAATGGTTGCCATGAGGTCCGTGTCCTTGCTACGTGACACATGGCCAATGTATTTTTTAGTCTTCTCTTGTTGATGTCTGCTACTGATTTTCTTGTGGTATCAAATTCTTCCGGGACACTTTCATGTGAGCTGTGCAGATCTTTGTTCTCCTTTGTTGTATTCAGCTACGTTACAATGTTCCTGCCTTTGTCATACAAGACTAATCTGGAGCTTAGTAAATATATCCCTTCCTCTGTTGTTGACCTCACGGAATTTGCAATATCGGTCAGATGATAGAGCTGGGTTCATCAAGTAATAGTGATCTAGCTTATGACCCAGATCATCATCCTAACCAATAGAAACTGTGGCTATATATAAATGTTGGAAGAAGATACCTTTCGGTTTGTATGATGTTTGGAATCGAAACTACAGAAAGGAAAGCCATACTGACCAAACCCTTTTCACTCTGAAAACCCCCTCTCCACTCACTCAATCTATGTCTGTGTTCTTGCTACGTGACACATGGCCAATGTATTTTTTTAGTCTTCTCTTGTTGATGTCTGCTGGTGATTTTCTTGTGGTATCAAGTTCTTCCAGAACACTTTCATGTGAGCTGAGGATTTTTGTTTTTCAACACGAGAAGACTAAAAAAAAATACATTGGCCATGTGTCACGTAGCAAGAACGCAAACATAGATTGAGTGAATGGAGAGGGGGGTTTTCAGTGTGAAAAGGGTCTGTCTGTCTGTCTATCTATCTCTGCCTCTGCCTCTGTCTGTCTGTCTATCTGTCTGTTTGTCTGTCTGTCTGTCTGTCTGTTTGTCTGTCTGTCTGTCTGTTTGTCTCTCGCTCGCTCGCTCTTCGGACATTTGTACGCCTCTCCATCTCTCTGTTTCCCTCGTACTCACACTCATAAATCTGTCTGTCTGTCTGTCTGTCTGCTGTCTGTTACACATACACACGCATGCACGTACGAACAAACGCACGCACACATAAACACACACACACACACACAAGCACAGGAGGAATAATTAGTAGAGTATCACATACATAGTTACTTGCCATCCAGTAGTAAACAGACTGCAATATACTCTAGCCAGAAAACCTGCTGTTTACAACGTAAACAGTCAAAATATCATCACATATTGAACATATCCTTATTTCCTTTCGTTTTTTTTTTTAATTCATTGATATCAGTTTAGAGGTTCTTGCTCAAAGACTCAAAGGCATATTAAAACCTTGTAAGCTCCACCCCGTCCCTCAGCATGAAATAGCATGAGTAAAATATGTATGCATTTGATAATTCTAATGAGGTTTGAACTGTGATAAAACTGTGGAAAGATTTTAACACGAATAATAAAACATATGTGCTGAACGTATTGTTCGTTTATTTATTTGCTGGGGCTTATTTTAATCCCGAGTAATATTTATTTGGTTACTTGTATGTATGTATGTTGTTTAGCCCACATTGTGAAGAATGTAAATGATGACTTGGTCCAGATGACTCATGCAGTGTATGATCAGCCTTCTCTCGTTTTAGAGAAAGGGCTACCACCGTATAGCATCAGGAGTCGAGAGAAGATTGTCTGATCTGTGGTGACGTGACGCATTGCTGCTCTGGGTCCTATCCAGCACCCTTGGGTGTTTCTTGATAATGTTCAAGGGTAATATCTCTGCACATACCCGTAAACATGACGTTTCACCCACTCTGTGAAGGCATTATGGTGCTACACAGTCTGCAGACTCTTGTCTTTGGTCAATGAGCTTGTTGGCTTTATTTTGTCCCAATACGCCACATTTTTGTTGTTCGTCTTTCGTTGTCGAAGAAGACCACGACTTCAATTTTGACTGGGGGGTTGACGATTGTGGGTCCAGAGGTGGCTGGTAAGGCCAATCCGGGCCAGGAAGGCTCGCCCACACGTAGGGCAAACGCGGGTTGGTGCAACTGTAGAATTGGAGGTGGCTCGTGCCTTGAGCGCTTCTCGTTTTCTTTGAGTCTTTGCTGTACACACACACACACACACACACACACACACACACACACACACACACACAACACACACACACACACACACACACACACACAACATACACACACACGCTCTCTCTCTCTCTCTTTCTCTCTCTCTCTTTCTCTCTCTCTCTCTCTCTCTCTCGCTCTCTCTCTCTCTGTCTGTCTGATGCTCTTGCTCCGATGGTCAGCTTGCCTCGCCATATAACGCTGATATAGCTTATAAGATTTTAACGTAATGCTACCAATTTTGAAGAACAAGGTCTCCCAACAGTGTAAAAATCGCTACTCACAGTTCCGTAGCTTTCGATGGCGTTCTCGCCATCTTCGTCAGCGCTCTAATGCTGTCTGCGTGAATCTCTACTCAGATCTCGCGAACATGGGATGAACCCAGTTCACGAGATCGAATCAGAGAATGGTACACCGGGGGCAGGGTGTAACGGCCCCGGTCCCTGTTGAGCGGGGGGTTGGTGGCTGCGATGTAGATGGCCTCCTTGACTCCTCGCTGGAACCACTTATTTTCTCTGTCCAGGATGTTGACATTGTCCGCACTGAATTGATGTTTTTCGGCGTGTAGGTGAGCTCCTACTGGAGAAGAGTCCCTCTTGTGTTCTGTTAGTCTCTTCTGAAGGGGGCGTTCAGTTTCACCGACATAATGTTGGTTACAGTCCTGGCAGTCTATTCTGTATATAATGCCAGCTTTGTCGAGTTTGCTGGTTTTGTCCTTGGGGGTGACCAGCTGGCTGCGTATGGTGTTGGAAGGTTTGGAATGTACAGCCACCCCCAGTTTTCTGATCTTTCTGGACAGAGCGTCACTCACACCTCCTACGTATGGGATGGTGATGTGTCCCTTGCGCTGGTGTTGTTTCACTGGCTGTTGGGATGCGGTGTTGGATTTCCTGCCTCCCGGGCTGTTCCAGGCCCACTTTTTGTAGCCCGAGATGGTGAGCACTTTTTTCAGGTGGTTTGTCTCCTTGTCTTTTGCCTCTTGGGTACTGCATATGGTGTTAGCTCTGTGGGTAAGGGTTCGAATCACTCCCAGTTTGTGTTCAAGGGGCTGGTGGCTGTCGAACTGTAAATATTGGTCCGTATGAGTTGGTTTACGGTAGACCGAGAAGGATAGAATGCCATCAGTTCTGGTGATGAGGGTGTCCAGCATGGCTATGGAGTTGTTCTGTTCCACTTCCCTCGTGAATTTGATGGCTGGGTGTTGGTTGTTCAGATGTTCTGTGAACTGTTCGACCAGTTGCTGGGGGAGGATAGTCATGGTGTCGTCTACGTAGCGCCCCCAGTATCGTGGTGGGGAGTGGAAAGAAGCCAATGCTTTAACGAGTGTAGGCCTATATGATGCTGTGCGTGTGTATACGCATGAAGGGCGTTTGAGACATTAACATGTCTGCATAAAATGATGACCTGGGAGACGAGAAAACTTCTGTATTATTTACTCATCAGAGCATACACAGTCAAGATCGAAATTCAGTTCTACTGATTGGAGATCTGACACAACATTTGGATAATCACTAACGCTTTTATCTCTCCTCTCTCTGTCTGTCTGTTTGTCTCTGTCTCTTTCTCTCTCTGTCTCTGTCTGTCTGTCTGTCTGTCTGTCTGTCTCTTTCTCTATCTCTCTCTCCCTCTCTCTCTGTCTCTCTCCCCGCTCCCCACTCTTCTGTCTTCGTTAAATGCCTTCGTTCTGACAGAATCAGTTCTATTGATTGAAGTCTGACATTCTAACAGTTGGTCATCATTGACGCTTTTATAGGCTCTGTCTGGCTGGCTGGCTGGTAGCTGTCTGTCTGTCTGTCTGTCCATCTGCCTGTCTGTCTGTCTGTCTTTCTCTCTCTCTCTCCTCTCCCCCCCTCTCTCTCTCTCTGTGTTTGTGTGTCTTTCTCTGGCTCTGTATCTATTGGCTCTCTGTCTGCCTCTCTGTCTGTCTGTCTGTCTCTCGCCCAGTCACTTTCTCTGTGTTTGTCTGTCTGTCTGCCTATCTCTCCCTCCCTTCTCCCCCTCTCTCTCTGTGTCTTTCTCTAGCCTTCTGTCTATCTGGTTCTCTGTTTGGCTCCTTCAGTCCATCTGTCTCTTTCTCTCTCTCTCTCTCTCTCTCTCTCTCTCTCTCTCTTTCTGTCCCTCTTTCTCTGCCTCTCTGTCCATCTTTGTCCTTTTTCTGTTTCTCTGCCTGTCTCTGTCTCTCTTTCTGTCTGTCCACCTGTTTTTCTATCTCCCTGTCTCTCTCTGTCTCTCTCTCTGTCTCTCTCTTGTCTCTGTCTCTCTCTCTCTCTCTCTCTGTCTCTCTCTCTCATAAACGCCTTCGTTTGGAGAAATTGGCCAAACCACCTAGGTACCCACCACCTGATTGTGACTGACAGAGCTGATCTCCCATGGTACAGAGACCACACTCTCCCCTGATCTGGTTTGACATGCTGTCATGAAATCTGTACTGATATCGGTCATGTTCAAACATCGTGTCATTGTCACGTTGACCTCTCCACCTTGTTCCATGTGTCCCCCTGAGATTGGGCAGACAAAGGCTACAAGTAAGAGAGTCGTATTCGTATTTCGTATCTGAATCCGTATTCGGATTTATATTCTCTCTCTCTCTCTTTCTTTCTCTCTCTCTCTCTCTCTCTCTCTCTCCTCTTTCTTCTCTCTCTCTCTCTCTCTCTCTCATTTCTCTCTGTATGTCTGTATGTGTCTGTGTGTCTGTCTGTCTCTGTCTGTCTGTCTGACTGTCTCCCTCTCGCTCTCTTTCTTGCTAGCTTTTTCTCAGCCTCTCTGTCTGTTTTTCTCCTTCTCCCTCATTCTTTGTCTCCCTGGCTGTCTCTTTATCTCTCACTCTTTCTGTCTGTTGCTCTGTCTGCCTCTCTCTCTCT
>CM060307.1:39944779-39959779 GCA_030674185.1 Monoplex corrugatus | reverse complement strand
AAGAGACAAAGATAAGTACGTTTGGTAGAAAATTGCGTTCTTTCTCCTGCGATCAGTGCATTAAAATACCATTTTAAACTGATTGATAATATTTTTTCGAGAAAAAAAAATTCTGTGGGGGATAGATTATAGTCTACAGAAATCAATTTTGAAATAAAAGTCAAAACACCCCAGATAGACCCTCAGTCACCTTTTCAGCTCATAGTGCTTTTCAACTGACTGCGAGTTAAGACTGATTTGGTGGTGGGAGGTCACAATTATTCCAAAGACAAACAATCCCTGTGGTTGAAGTAAGGCAACTTTGGGAGATTACGACTGCTAACTGTCGAGACTTCATGCATGGTAAGGGGAAAGGAGCTAGCAGCTATGCGAGTTGGTGGCTGGGAGAGAGATGAAGACCAGAGTAGAGCGAGAGAGAGAAGGTCTTCCATTCTATCTTGGTCCGGAGGCTGGGCTGGAACCTGGATGGTGCGCGTTGTGTGGCTACGTCCCGGGGTTTGTCATCTTCCCAAATCGCCATTCGGTTTGTAAACAAGGTAACTGATGACTGGGTCCGAATGGGTCATGCAATACATTGACAACCCCCTTTAGTTGTTGAAATGACTATCGAGTGGCGCTTGAAGCTTGGGGGGGGGGGGGGGGGAGGTTGTCCGGAGAGTGGCGAGGTATTGGTGCTCTGGGTTCTATCTGCACCCAGGTGGTGTTTCTTGTTAACTGGAGTTTATTTAAAGAGAGATCCCTCGAACTTGGATGACAAAATTGTTCCAACGACAGACTGATACAAAAAACAACAACAAAAAACAAAAACAAAACAAAGAACCGCTGGACAGGACTTCAAGACCTGGCCAGCACATGGAGCTTATGTGCAAGCTTACGGCTTGTACCATGATACATTCGTGGATCTTCTCCATCACAAGGTGCCAGTGCCTTCAGTGCATAAGAAATTCAGTCCCAGCGCGGAGACATCATCTTGAGAAACAGACACTGAAACTGAATCTGAACCTGAAACGGAACTATTTCATAATGTGCTCCACCGATTCTGCCAGCCTGTAGCTGGCAAACTCCTTAAGCTTGCGCAAAACCCTATACGAAAGCAAGGTCTTGAAATGGGTGAAAGGGGAAAAACCACAGCCTATGAAACAGGTAATACTAAACACAACAATAAGAAGAATACTTCGAGCATTAAGAGCCATAGGAAGAATACTTCGAGCATTAGGATTATCTGCAAACATGCCAGATTTTTTTTATTGGAGGCTGGAATAAACCTGACAATATCAGATCTTGAGACTCAGGTTTAAAAAAACAACAACAGACCTAGTCAACCCGTAATAAAACAAGAGATTATCTGAGGGTGGGATCCGTGATTCCTCGTTATCAGTACGGCTCTTTAACCAACCGTGTTAAACACATTAAGGCATTGCTGAAACAATCTGCTCAAGTGCTCTGCAAGAGTTTGGGGTTTGGAGTTTGCTCAAAAGAGATTCGTCACACTCGGAAAAATCCATTCCACACACATTCTTCCCCAATCTGCCAGAGATGATTTGGCAGACGTTCTGAACCTGTGCAAAGCATTATGCTCTAGCAATGTCTTGAAATGGAGAGAGAGGAGAATGAGAGAGGGAAGGGACCTATGAAACGCTAAACTGACACCACCTGAATGATGGAAAAATTATATCAAAAATGGCAGTGCAGTGAACAGGTCAGTTTTTAATAAATGTTGTCCGCTGGGTCTGATAACGAGATATCAGATCTTGAATTCATGGCTCTCTCGAAAGAACCAGTCCGCGTACCGTGTAGAGGAAAATAAAACAAGAGAGAGAGAGGGAGAGAGAGAGAGAGAGAGAGAGAGACAGAGAGACAGACAGACAGGCAGACAGACAGACAGGCAGAGACAGACAGAGACAGACAGACAGAGAGAGACAGACAGACAGACAGACATAAGACAAAGACAGAAAGAGAGAGAGAGAGAAACAGAGACAAAGACAGAAAGAGAGAAAGATATAGATACGGGGAGAGAAAGAGAGACAGAGATAGAGATAGAGAGAGAGAGACGGAGAGACAGAGAGAAACAGATAGAGAGAGAGACAGAGAAGAGAGAAACAGAGAGAGAGAGAGAGAGAGAGAGAGAGAGAGAGAGAGAGAAACATGCAGGCAGAAAGACAGACAGAGACACACAAACAGACAGAGAATAGCCATCGATCACAGCATCTCTTTTCTCTATAAACAGACCTCGGAAATCTTCAAACCTGTGACAGATTAAGCGTCCAAGACTCCCTAAAACCTGTTAAAGGCTTGCCACATCTTCATCATCGGCTGTGAGCATAATGCATGAACATTACCATCACCAGCGCATGAAGATAGAAGCCATTTAAAAAGAGTTTAGTAATGCATATACCTTCTTAACCAATTTTATGAAAGTGTGAAAACAGAACTTTCTCAAGAACTTGGGACAATATCTAAAATCTGTTTCCACTGTCACGACAGTCTACCATTGTCCTGAATGTAGTGTTTTCAATTCAAGCTTCTTGAAAGTCATGGTGACCTTAAGAAATGCTTAATCTGGATTTTCTATGATGATCTTTTTGCACAAAAATGGAAAATATTAAAATGGTTTGCTGACCATTTCCTACATTTGATATAAGTTGTTAATAAATGCATTTATCTAGAATATGGCAACTAGACCGCACTTTATTCAGATGAATTATGAATGTATACGAGCTAAGTATTGACATGTCCATTCAAAATAAGGGTTTTTTTTTTTTTTTTTTTTTTTTTACAAATCCTCTCTCAAAAGAGCACAACACTGATATACTCAGCAACGAAATGGATGATGGCTCTGACGAGTTGGGGGAGTGGGTAGGCGGATGAAGTTCCTAGCTAGCTAGCTGCAGGCAAGAAGAAGAGGAGAAAAGGTCAAAGCTTCTCACTGGCTGGGCATGAAGCCATTGCAGTCACCTTCATTTGTGTCTCAATACCTTTTCTGTGTATACCCCAGGCGTCCATGGATGACCAGGAGAGGAAAAGGGTAATGGGTTACACGCACAAACACTGTTGCTCTCTGCTGCCAGATACATAATATGGTTATTGTGTTGTTACATCGTTTCGGCTTAAGCCTTTGCGTCCTCTTGTGTCCACTGTTATTCTGTGTCTGCTGTTTGTCTGTTTGTCTGTTTGTTTGTCTCTGTCTTTCTGTCTGCTCTATGTCTGTCTGTCTGTCTTTGTCTCTCTCTGCCTGTCTGTCTCTCAGTGTTTGTCTTGTCTATCTGTCTGTCTGTATGTCTGTCTGTCTGTCTGTCTCTCTCTCTCTCTTGTCTATCTGTCTGTCTGCTGTCTGTCAGTTTGTCTGTCTCTGTTTCTCTCTTTGTGTCTGTCTGTCTGTCTGTCTGTCTGTCTCTCTCTCTCTCTCTCTTTTTAACATACACACACACGCAAGCGCGCGAGCGCACGCGCACACATACACACACATACACATACACAGTCACATACATTCACACTCACACACACACACACACACACTACACACACACACACACACGCACACACACACACACACACACACACACACACACACACACACACACACACACACACACACCACACACAGAGTCTTTATGCCACCAGCTTATTGGTATAGTGTGGACGTTTTGATCCTGCCAGCCACGTTCACCTTTAACTGAGGCCTACTTAAGAATTGAACCTACGACACCCTGCGTTAACGGTATGACTCTTTAACCAATTGACGTACTGGGGCCATTGGAGTATAAGCTTGACAGAGAGAAAGAGAAGAAAAAAAACCCACGTAAATGTATATTTTCAGATCGTGCCAGCCAATTAGGTTTACGTACAGGCTTATAGCTTTTGGCCTGTACCATGATAATTGTGGCCAGCTCATGGGTTTATATGCAGGCTTAATGCTTGTGCCATGATCATTATGGATTTTGTCCATCATATGGTACCAGTGACGTTAGTGCATATGGAATTCTTTCTGATGGCGAAGATGTCATCTTGAGAAACTGAAACTGAAGGTGAAACATGATCATTTTGGTTCTTGTCCATCATATGGCTGGCATCTGTTGTGTCAGCGCATATGGAATACATTCTGAGCGCGAAGACGCCATCTTCAGAAACGAAATCGGAAAAGTGTTATTTGCAAAGTCTCTGCACGGGAGTTACAGTACAAGAGTAGACTTTTTTTCATAGGCTAGGTGTGAAAAAATGTATCATTCTGGTTATACTACTACTCTCCAATATGTTTTGTTCTCTCTCTCTGTTTCTGTCTCTCTCTCTCTCTCTTTGTCTCTGTCTCTGTCTCTCTCTATCTCCTTCTCTCTCTCTGTCTCTCTTTGTCTCTCTCTCTCTCTCTGTCTGTCTGTCTGTCTGTTCTCTCTCTCTCTCTCTCTCTCTCTCTCTCTCCTCTTTCTCCCTCCCTTTCTCTTTCTCTCTGTCAGTCAGTCTGTCTGTCTGTCTGTCTGCCGCTTTCCCCATCTCTCTGTATTTATACCTATGTCTACATTATGTATACCTATACATCTATATCGATGCCTGTATCTCCACCTATCTCAATGTCTTTCTATCTATCAATCAATCAATCAATCAATCAATCAATCAGTCAATCAGTCAATCAATCAATCTATTTATCTATCTATCTATCTGTCTGTCTGTCTGTCTGTCTGTCTATCTATCTATCTATCTATATATCTATCTATCTATCTATCCGTTTGTCTGTCTGTCTATCTGTCTGTCTGTCTGTCTGTCTATCTATCTATTCATCTATCTATCTATGTGTCTATCTACCTATTATCTATCTATCTATCTATCTATCTATCTATCTATCTATCTACCCAAACTGAACTGGAGACCTCCCAATTTCCTGGCCAACGTATCTGATAAATTGTTAAACTGTTCATTCTGCACAATAAGCAACTATTATACGAAATCAGGGAAATCAGCAAAAGCACCTCCTCTTCCAGACTCTATCTATAAAATGTTTCCCAAAATCACGTAATCGCCTGCAACCTTGCTTATTTATACGGATCAGCCAATTTCACACAATTGGCAGCTTATTACGTAAAATTGGCAGTCAGCTCGTGTTTCTGAATTAGCGTGTGAACATACCTCTCTGTGATAATGATCATAATCAGAATCCGACTTTTGTCACGATTTAGAGACATCCCGCTCCTGCCCCCCTCACCTCCCACCCCCCTGCCCAAAGGCTCTCACAACAAACAGACCACGCTTTCTCCAAGAGAATTTGTAAAATTCTACCCCAAATCCATCCGTTTCTGGGCTCTTTCCGATCTTTATGTTTGAAAACAGAACTTTCTGAAGAACTGCACAGGATTTTGTACGAGTTTAATGTATAGAAAAGAATACTTACAAAATATAATGGCAAGAAATATAATGGTTTGCACTTACAAGCACGCAAATATATAATGATAAGTAACTTCACAAACAGAACCATGTTATTCGGTAACAAAACACTGCATGAAGACCCTTTCTGAAAACAAGAAAAATCAATGCGCGCGCACGTGTGTGTGTGTGTGTGTGTGTGTGTGTGTGGTGCGTGTGTGTGTCTGTGCGTGTGTGTGTGCGTGTGTGTATGAGTGAGTGTGTATGTGTGTGTGTGTGTGTGTGTGTGTGCTTGTGATGTGTGTGTGTGTGTGTCAATGTGCTGTGTGTGTGTGTGTGTGTGTGTGTTGTGTGTGTGTGTGTGTGTGTGTGTGTGTGTGTGTGTGTGTTGTGTGTGTGTGGTGTGCGTGCTTGAGTGTGTGTGTCCATGTGTGATGTGTTGTGATGTGTGACATGATGGATAGTCAGAATTAGGAGGTTTCGATGGTCCAACGTCCATGAGCTTTTGTCCACAAGTAGTCTACTGACTTTATCGTGAATATTTGTGCGTGTGTTAGTGGGTGTGATAGTGCGTGTGTACGTGTGTTAGTGCGTGTGTATACGTGTGTATGTATGTATATATGTATGTGTGTGTGTGTATGTGTGTGCGTGTGTGTGTGTGGGTGTGTGTATGTGTGTGTGTTCGTGTGCGTGCATGCGTTCGTATATGTGACGACAAACAACATAAAGCGACATATCTCCCCGAAATATACTGTTAGTGGTTTCAATGGCATATTCATCAGAATCCTTACGCTAATTATGACCTGAGACCTTGCCAGCGCCCAAGGCCTTTTTGCACTGGTATATGTATATACGACTTATCATCATCATCATCATCATCATCAATCATCATCATCAATCATCATCATCAATCATCATCATCATCATCATCATCATCATCATCATCATCATCATCATCATCACGTGCCCTTCCGCATGGCGTTGGCGATCATCGCCCTCCACACGAATCTATCCCTTGTCGCTGCAAGTACATTTTCCACCCTCTCTAAATCAGCCACCCTGGAAGTCCATCAATCCAGTATTTTCTCTCTGGGTCTATCTTGTGCGGTGATCATTTTGAGATTTTCTCCATCACATGGCAATCTAATGCGCCAGTACACATGGAATATATTTCGAGTGCAGGGACGTCATCCTAAAAAAGCTTCAACAGAAACAGAAACGGAAAACCAACATATCTGTATGTCTTTCTTGTTTGAGTTGTTTCTATCAGAATAGACTTAACACGTGAAGTTCGACCGGCTCCAAGAAGATCACGTCGCCTCAGAGAAGTGC
Organism: Monoplex corrugatus; assembly: GCA_030674185.1. Taxonomy (NCBI): domain Eukaryota; kingdom Metazoa; phylum Mollusca; class Gastropoda; order Littorinimorpha; family Ranellidae; genus Monoplex; species Monoplex corrugatus. The sequence continues at coordinate 39,953,098 of CM060307.1, read as the reverse complement.
CACAAGCTTCTTTTTCTGCTTTCTATGCCTGCACGTCTATTTAACAATGGAACCGAATTTCGGCGCAAAACTTTCACAAGGACAACTTTTGTTACAGGGTGTTGAGGAGAGAGAGAGAGAGAGAGAGAGAGAGAGAGAGAGAGAGAGAAAGAGAGAGAGAAGACAGAAAAAGAAAGAGAGAAGAGACAGAGAAGAGAGAGACAGAGAGAGACAGGGAGTACAGGCAAGAGAAGACAGAGAGAGAGAGACAAGAGAGAGAAGGGTGGGGAGAGAAAGAGAGGAGGAGAGGTAAGAGAGAGAGATGAGAAGAGAAAGAGAGGTAAGAGAGAGAGAGAGAAGAGAGGAAGAGAAGAGAGAGAAGAGAAAAGAGTCACACACACACATCACACACACACACACTCACACACACACCACACACACACACACACACAACACACACACACACACACACACACACACACACACACACACACACACACACACACACAACACCGAAAGAACGGGAACAAAAACATATTAAATTTTTCTTTGATGAGATACAGAGACAGAAAGGAAGACAAAATGAGAGTCAGAGAGACAGTGAGAGACACAGAAACAGGTCAAGACAGACAGACAGACAGACAGACGAGTCAGACAGGCATAAACATAGGAACGACAGGCAGACAGACCGACCGACAGAAAGACAGACAGACAGACAAATAGATGGCCTGCAGACATACAGGCAGGCAGGCAAGAACTACAGACAGACAGACAGACAGACAGGCAGACAGACAACCTGCAGACAGGCAGGCAGGCAGGTAGGTAGACAGACAGACAGACAGCAGGCAGGCAGGCAGGCAGATACACATACATACACACATGCATACACACATACATAACACATACAACATACATACATACATACATACATACATACATACATATACGTACATACATACACACAGACATACATATACATAATTATAACATACATACATACATACATACATACATACATACAGCATACATACACACAGACACACACACACACACACACAACACACACACACACACACACACACACATACACACAGAAAGACGAATGGACAGATAGGTGAGTTTAAGGGACGTCCTTGCACCGACTAAAAGCTCTGACCTTTTGTTATCCCTTGCTTCAAGCAAAGTAACCCACCCCCAACCCCCCTCTCCCGTCTCACATCCACAATGTCTATTTGTGAATCCCCCAATGTGATGTTGGGTCGCTCACTGGCTAGCTGGAGGGACATTGGCATATGTCTTGTTTGCTTTGGGAAGTTTTGCGTGCTGTTCGTCGTTTTATTTTCTTTTATTTGGACCTGGTGAGATGGTAAAGTTTCTTTTTTTTATGTGTGTGTGTGTGTGTTGTAGTTGTTGTGGTTGTTGTGTAAGAGCGTGTGCTCATGCATGTGGGTGTTCTCCATGTGTGTGTGTGTGTGTGGGTGGGGTTTTTTTTTTTTTGTTTTTTTTGCTTTGTGTTCGCATGTGCATGTTTTATTTCGTAGTCTGCAATTTCTCTCTTGCCTTTATCTGTCTTTGTGTCTTTATCTGTCTGTTTGTCTGTCTGTACGTCTCTGTTTTTGTTGTCTGTCTGTCTGTCTATCTGTATGTCTCTCTGTCTCTCTCGTCTCTCTCTCTCTCTCTCTCTATCCTGTGCCTGTCTGTCTGTCTGTCTCTCTCTCATTGTCTGTCTTCATCTCTGTCTCTCTCTCTGCGCGTGCCTGCCTTTTTGTCTGTCTCATTGTCTCTCTCTCTCTCTCTGTCTTTCTCTCTCTTTTGTCACTTGTTATGCTATTTGCATTCTGTCTCTCTGTCTGTCTGTCTGTCTGTGCGTGCTTCACTCTCTCTCTCTCTCTCTCTCTCTCTCTCTCTCTTCTTCTCTCACTCTGTCCTCTCTATCTCTATCTGTGCCTGTCTCTCTCACTGTCTGTCTGCACCACCGTCTCTCTCTGTCTCGTCTGTCTGTCTGTCTGTATGTCTCCCTCATTGCCTGCCTGTCTCTCTCTTTCTCTCTCTCTCTTTCTCTCTCTCCCCCTCCCTCTCTGTCTCTCTCACTTTCGCTCTCTCTGTGTCTCTCTCTGTCTCTGAATCTCTCTGTCGCAGTCTCTGTCTGTCGTCTGTCTGTCTGTTTGTCTGTCTCTCTCTGTGTCTCTCTCTCTCTTTTTCTGTGAGCTTAAATATGCACTTGTATTTGCAGCCTTTCCGCGTGCGTGGGCTGGATGTTAAAAAAAATCATTAATCGCTTATGCTACAACCCTGGAAAATCAACATCAGTTGTTGTTCATGTTCTTGTCTCTGTGTGGGTGTGTATGTGATGAAGAGTGTGTATAGTGCTGAATAATTGTGTTTGCACTGCTTCCTTTTATCTGACGGGTCTAATGGTTGAATGGACATGAAAATGTCATATTGTTTACGGGTGTCAAAGTCTCTGTCTCTGTCTGTCTGTCTCTGTCTCTCCCTCTTTCTCTCTCTCTCTCTCTCTGTCTTTCTTTCCCTTTTGTCTCTGTCTGTCTGTCTGTCTGTCTCTGTCTCTCTCTTTGTCTTTTCTCCTCTGCATAAAATCCTGACCTCACTCAATCCCCTCTGCAGCCTGTCTCCACTCGGAGGGGAATCACATTGCAATATATAATTGTATATAATATGCTCTCTATAATTTTCCATTGTTTTTATACTTTCTCCCCATTTATAGCCGTGTGTGTGTGTGTGTGTGTGTGTGTGTGTGTGTGTGTGTGTGTGTGTGTGTGTGTGTGTGTGTGTGTGTGCATGGGTGCGTGTGTGTGCGTGCGTGCGTGCGTGCGTGTGTGTGCGTGCGTGCGTGTGTGTGTGTTTCAGCGCTTAGATTTGATTTTATCAAGATTTTGCGCTATATAAATATTGTAATTATTATTATTATTATTATATGTCTGTCTGTCACTCTCTCTGTCTCTGTCTGTCTGTCTGTCTCTTTATTTCTGTCTCTGTCTCTCTACCTGTGTGTTTCTCTGGCTCTCTGTCTCTGTCTTTCTCTCTCTCCCTCCCTCCCTCTCTCTTTCTCTCTCTCCCTCTCTCTTTGTCTGTCTGTCTGCATGTCTGTCTTTCTCTATGTCTGTCTGTCTCGCTCTCTCTCTGTCTACCTCTCTGTCTCCCTTCCTCTCTCTCTCTCGTTGTCTTTCTTTCCCTTCTGTCTCTGTCTGTCTGTCTGTCTCTGTCTCTGTCTCTCTCTTTGTCTGTATATGTCTGTCTGTTGTTCTCTCTGTCTCTGTCTGTCTGTATCTCTCTCTTTCTCTTTATTTCTGTCTCTGTCTGTCGACCTGTGTGTTTCTCTCTGTCTCTGGCTCTCTGGCTCTCTCTCTCTCTCTCTCTCTCTCTCTCTCTCTCTCTCTCTCTCTCTCTCTCTCTCTCTCTCTTCTGTGAGCATAAACATGCACTTGTATTGGTGCAGACTTTCCACATGCGTGGGCTGGATGTTAAAAAAAAATCATTAATGCGCTTATGCTACAACTCTCGAAAATCAACATCGGTTGTTGTTCATGTTCTTGTCTCTGTGTGTGTGTGTATGTGATGAAGAGTGTGTATAGTGCTGAATAATTGTGTTTGCACTGCTTCCTTTTATCTGACGGGTCTAATGGTTAAATGGACATGAAAGTGTCATAGTATTGTTTACGGGTGTCAAAGTCTCTCTCGCTCTGTCTCTGTCTCTGTCTGTGTGTGTCTCTCTCTCTCCCTCTCTCTCTCTCTCTCTCTCTCTCTCTCTCTCTCTCTCTCTCTCTGTCTCTCTCTGTCTTTCTTTCCCTTCTGTCTCTGTCTATCTGTCTGTCTCTGTCTCTGTCTGTCTGTCTGTCTCTCTCTCTGTCTCTATATGTCTGTCATTCTCTCTGTCTCTTCTCTCTTTCTCTTTATTTCTGTCTCTGTCTCTCTACCTGTCTCTGGCTCTCTGTTTCTGTCTCTGTCTTTCTCTCTCTCTCTCCCTCCCTCCCTCTCTCTTTCTCTCCCTCTCTCTTTGTCTGTCTGTCTGCCTGTCTGTCTTTCTCTATGTCTGTCTGTCTCGCTCTCTCTCTGTCTACCTCTCGGTCTCCCTTCCTCTCTCTCTCTCGTTGTCTTTCTTTCCCTTCTCTCTCTGTCTATCTGTCTGTCTCTGTCTCTCTCTTTGTCTGTATATGTCTGTCTGTTGCTCTCTCTGTCTGTCTGTATCTCTCTCTTTCTCTTTATTTCTGTCTCTGTCTGTCGACCTGTGTGTTTCTCTCTGTCTCTGGCTCTCTGGTTCCTCTCTCTCTCTCTCTCTCTCTCTCTCTCTCTCTCTCTCTCTCTCTCTCTCTCTCTCTCTCTCTCTTCTGTGAGCATAAACATGCACTTGTATTGGTGCAGACTTTCCACGTGCGTGGGCTGGATGTTCAAAAAAATCATTAATGCGCTTATGGCTACAACCTTCGAAAATCAATCATCCGTTGTTGTGTAGTGATGAAAGAGTGGCATAGTGCTGAATAATTGTGTTTGCACTGCTTCTTTTTATCTGACGGGTCTAATGGTTGAATGGACACGAAAATATCTTATTATTGTTTACGGGTGTCAAAGTCTCTCTCTCTGGACACGAAAATGTCTTATTATTGTTTACGGGTGTCAAAGTCTCTCTCTCTGTCTCTGTCTGTCTGTCTCTGTCTCTCCCTCTCTCTCTCTCCCCTCTCTCTGTGTCTCTCTGTCTGTCTGTCTTCTCTCTCTCACTGTCTTTCTTTCCTTTCTGTCTTATCTGCTTGTCTGTCTCTGTCTCTCCCTCTCTTTGTTTCTATATGTCTGTCTGTCACTCTCTCTGTCTCTGTCTGTCTGTCTGTCTCTCTTTCTCTTTATTTCTGTCTCGTCTCTCTACCTGTGTGTTTCTCTCTGTCTCTGGCTCTGTCTGTCTCTGTCTGTCTCTGTCTGTCTCTTCTGTCTCTCTCCCTCCCTCCCTCCCCTCTCTTCTCTCTTTTCCTGTCTTTCTCTCTGTCTGTCTGTCTGTCTCGCTCTCTCTCTGTCTCCCTCTCAGTCTCCTTCTATCTCTCTCTCACTGTCTTTCTTTCCCTTCTGTCTCTGTCTGTCTGTCTGTCTCTGTCCCTGTCTCTCTCTGTGTCTATATATATCTGTCTGTCACTCTCTCTCTGTCTCTGTCTGTCTGTATGTCTCTCTCTTTATTTCTGTCTCTGTCTCTCTACCTGTGTGTTTCTCTCTGTCTCTGGCTCTCTGTCTCTGTTTCTGTCTTTCTTTCTGTCTCTCTCCTCTCTCTCTCTCTCTCTCTCTCTCTCTCTCTTCTGTGAGCATAAACATGCACTTGTATTGGTGCAGACTTTCCACATGCGTGGGCTGGATGTTAAAAAAATATCATTAATGCACTGATGCTACAACCCTCGAAAATCAACATCCGTTGTTGTTCATGTTCTTGTCTCTGTGTGGGTGTGTATGTGATGAAGAGTGTGTATAGTGCTGAATAATTGTGTTTGCACTGCTTCTTTTATCTATATGGTTAAATGGACATGAAAGTGTCAAAGTATTGTTTACGGGTGTCAAAGTCTCTCTCGCTCTGTCTCTGTCTCTGTCTGTCTCTGTCTCTCTCTCTCTCGCTGTCTTTCTTTCCCTTCTGTCTCTGTCTGTCTGTCTGTCTGTCCCTCTCTCTCTTTGTCTCTATATGTCTGTCTGTTGCTCTCTCTGTCTCTGTCTGTCGTTCTTTCTTTTTATTTCTGTCTCTGTCTCTCTACTGTGTGTTTCTCTCTGTCTCTGGCTCTCTGTCTCTGTCTTTCTCTCTCTCTCCCTCCCTCCCTCTCTGTCTGTCTGTCTGTCTGTCTTGCCTGTCTTTCTTTCTCTATGTCTGTCTGTTTGTCTCGCTCTCTCTCTGTCACCCTCTCGGTCTCCCTCTCTCTCTCACTGTCTTTCTTTCCCTTATGTCTCTGTCTGCTTGTCTGTCTGTCTCTGTTTCTCTCTCTCTCTTTGTCTCTATATGTCTGTCTGTATGTCTGTCTCTCTTTCTCTTTATTTCTGTCTCTGTCTCTCTACCTGTGTGTTTCTCTCTGTCTCTGGCTCTCTGTCTCTGTCTTTCCCCCTTCCTCCCTCTCTCTTTCTCTCTCTCTTTGTCTGTCTGTCTGCCTGTCTGTCTTTCTCTATGTCTGTCTGTCTGTCTCACTCTCTCTCTCTGACCACCTCTCGGTCTCCCTCCCTCTCACTCTCTGTTGTCTTTCTTTCCCTTCTGTCTCTGTCTGTCTGTCTGTCTCTGTCTCTCTCTTTGTCTGTATATGTCTGTCGCTCTCTCTGTCTCTGTTTGTCTGTATGTCTCTCTTTCTCTCTATTTCTGTCTCTGTCTCTCTACCTGTGTGTTTCTCTCTGTCTCTGACTGTCTGTCTCTGTCTTTCTCTGTCTGTCTGTCTGTCTGTCTCTCTTTCTCTCTCTCTCTCTCTTTTCTGTGAGCATAAACATGCACTTGTATTGGTGCAAACTTTCCACGTGCGTGGGCTGGATATTAAAAAAAAACAACATTAATGCGCTTATGCTACAACCCTGGAAAATCAACATCGGTTGTTCATGTTCTTGTCTCTTTGTGGGTGTGTATGTGATGAAGAGTGTGTCTATAGTGCTGAATAATTGTGTTTGCACTGCTTCCTTTTATCTGACGGGTCTAATGGTTTGATGGACATGAAAATGTTATATTATTGTTTACGGGTGTCAAAGTCTCTGTCTCTGTCTCTGTATCTGTCTGTCTGTCTGCCTCTGTCTCTCTCTCACTCTCTCTCCTGTCTGTCTTGTCTGTCTCTCTCTCTCTCTCTCTCTCTCTCCATACTTCTTCTCCTCTGCCCGCTGTCTTTCTTTCCTTCTGTCTCTTGTCTCGTCTCTGTCTCTGTCTGTCTGTCTGTCTCTCTCTCTCTTTGTCTCTATCTCCCTGTCTGTTGCTCTCTCTGGTCTCTGTCCTGTCTGTCTCTCTCTCTTCTTCTTTATTTTCTGTCTCTGTCTCTCTACTGTGTGTTTCTCTCCTTGTCTCTGGCTCTCTGTCTCTGTCTCTGTCTTTCTCTCTCTCTCTCCCTTCTCTCTCTCTTCTGTCTGCCTGTCTGTCTTCTTCTCTTGTCTGTCTCGCTCTCTGTCCTGTTTCCCTCTCGGTCTCCCCCTTCTTCTCTCTCTTCTCGTCTGTCTTTCTTTCCTTACTGTCTTCTGTCTGTCTGTCCCTTCTCTGTCTCTTTGTCTCTATATTGTCTGTCTGTTGCTCTCTCTGTCTCTGTCTTCTTTTCTCCTTATTTTCTGTCTCTGTCTCTCTACCTGTGTGTTTCTCTCACTGTCTCTGGCTCTGACCTGTCTCTTGTCTTTCTCTTCTTCTCCCTCCCTCCCCCTCTCTGTCTGTCTGTTCTGCCTGTCTGTCTTTCTCTCTGTCTGTCTGTCTGTCTCGCTCTCTCTCTGTCTCCCTCTCAGTCTCTCTCTCTCGCTCTCTCTTCTTTCTGTCTCTGGCTCTGTGTGTGTGTGTGTGTGTGTTGTGTATGTGTGTGTGTTTGTTTGTTTGTGCGCGCGTGCGTGTGTGTATGGGTATGCATGTGAATGTTATACACATACATGCATCTATGATAGTACACGGTTATGTGCATAGTATACAAATGTGATACGAGTTGTGTAAATCCACCGTATTATGATGAAACCATGACCTTTACTTGAAAAAAAGAATGTGGAATATAGTATTTCGTATTTCTCTCAATGGTCACCGTGGCCCAGTGGGTAATCAGAGTATCGTGCTGATGGAGCAAGAATCGACGGTTCAAGCCTCAAGTGGATGGCAATATGTTTTCAGGAGAGAGATCTCTAGACTCAGGATCTGCATCCTGAGTTGAGTTCGAGCCTGTAACGTCCAAAGTTCGCCTATATCGTATAAAGTGAGAGAGAGAGAGAGATGGGGAAGAGACAGACAGACAGACAGACGAAGACAGACAGAGACAGAGAGAGAGAGACAGAGACAGAGACAACAGAGAGAGAGAGGGAGAGAGAGAGAGAGAAAGAAGAGAGGAATGGAGAGAGAGAGAAGAGAGAGAGGGGGAGAGAGAGAGAGGAGAGGAGACAGAGAGACAGATAGACAGAGAGAAAAGTAGAGGAGAGAGAGGGTGAGACGATGGAGAGAGAGAGGGGAGAGGAGAGGAGAGAGTAGGGAGAGAGATGGAGAGAGAGAGAGAGGGAGGAAGAGAGAGAGAGGGAGAGGGAGAGAGAGCGAGAAAGAGAGAGGAGAGGGAGAGACAGACGGAGAGTCAGAGAGAGAGGAGAGAGGAGAGAGGGAGAGACAAGAGAGAGGGATAGAGACAGAGAGAAGAGAGAGACAGACAGGACAGACAGACAGAC
>CM060307.1:39937279-39939779 GCA_030674185.1 Monoplex corrugatus | reverse complement strand
CATCGACTCTAATCGGTTTCTAAACGTCCCCCTACCTTTGCTATATCTCCTGTAGCAATATTTGCACAAACTTCCCGAACTGCTACTCATGAACAGATCAAAGGCAGAGGAAGGCAGAACAGCACTCCTATACCTCCATCCAGCACCACGCAAAAATATTCCCATCCTAATCTGACACAGGCTATGTTGATAGATTTGATATAACATGTACGTAACCCAGCTGAACAGGATGAATGAAGCGATATGTATCTCTCAGATTATCGCTTTTGTGCACTCTGGAAGAGGTGAAAGACGGCAAAGATGAATGATAACCTCCTTTCCGTTCTGGTCTTTTGCAAATAAACCTCAGATATTACTACAAGCTAAATCGTAACCAGAAGAACAAGAAAACCAATGTAAGCGCGTATTTAACAAAACAGGACTAAAAACTTCCCTGCTGCCTCGTCCACTAGGCGGCAGGGAAGTTTTTTAGTCCTGTTTTTATTATCTGTTGTTTGGTGTTTGTGGTCTGTTTGTGACCGTGCATTCGCGCTTGACAAAGGCCGGTTGGCCGAAAATTTGCGCTTACTTTGTCTTGTTTTGTTAAATACGCGCTTACATTGGTTTTCTTGTTCTTCTGGTTCCTGTTTGCTTGGGCGCGGGCAGTCGCACTTGTTTTGGATCAAGCTAAATCGTGTTTCAGCCCATTTCGTCTCAACGATCCATTTCTATTTATGTGCACCCAATATAATTTTTTTTTTAAAAAACTGGAAAATTACACATGAAAGGAAAGCATATCTTTAAGCGTTTTTGGTTCATTTTTCAAGGACACAAGCATATGAACATATCAGTCAAACAAATGTGGATTAAACTGATAGCAATGAGAAACACATTTATGCTAAACTGTTTTTCAAATGGTGGATTGATGGCGTATCAGTGAGAAAGAATGCGTGAAGTGGAGTAAGAGAGAGACAGACAGAGAGAGAGAGAGAGAGAGAGAGAGAAAGACAGAGAGAGAGAGAGAGAGGGAGAGAGACAGTGACAGAGACAGAGACAGAAAGACAGAGAGAGAGAGAGAGGGAGAGAGACAGAGAGAGAGAGAGAGACAGAGACAGAGACAGAGAGAGATAGAGAGAGACAGAGACAGAGAGAGATGGACAGAGACAGAGAGTGAGAGAGAGAGACAGAGAGAGATGGACACAGAGAGAGAGAGAGACAGAGAGAGAGAGAGAGAGAGAGAGAGAGAGAGAGAGAGAGAGAGAGAGAGAGAGAGAGAGAGAGAGAGAGAGAGAGTTGAAATAAACTGAACTGCAAATGTTGCTTTTCGAATTTCAGGAACGTTACACACACTAGAATCTAGGCTTCATTTTCCAACAATCTTCGTCTTATGAATGTTGAACGAATAAATCATCACATCCACGTACTCACTGATGGATTTCTAAATGTGTCCCCAAGCTGTGGTGGTTTCCTGGAGCAACATGTATACACACTTGATGCACTCGGTCGTGGATGAAAGGCACAGGAAAATACCGAGAGACTGTACGAGTCAGGAAACGAAACAAAACAGCTATCTGCATTATTATTTCCATATGGACTGTGGCGACAGATGAACATCACCAGCCAGCAATAAATAAACAAAGAAACAAACAAGCAAACAAACAAACACAAACAAACACCCAAAGAAAACAAACAAATAAACAAACTATCAAACAAACAAGCAAACAAAGAAGCAAAAAAACAACAAAAACAAATCAAACAAAAAACAAACAAACAAACTAGCAAGCAAACAAATGGGGATATTAGATATGAAAAGGTATTATTGATATCGTGCGCAACTTGAGAGAAGAAAGGATGAATTACAAGTAAAAACAAAACATTTTTTCTTCGTCTGTAATATTTCATAAATACACATGAGATAAAATCGGACGCTCGTGTGTGCATTCAGACATCATTGATAATACTCCAATATCGTTTCAATCCAGTGTATTAGACATTTTAAATAGACATAAAACATTGTACCCACAAGAGAAGATAAACTGAAAAGTTTAGTTTGGTTCAACTGTTTTTGCATGTATATGGCACAAAAATCATAGACTATTAAGTTAGACTAAATGAAAAGTGATGCAAAACTTTATTATTGTAACGGACGGATGAAGAATAGAGACAGATATGATTTTTAATTTGTTTTCTGGCAAGTAATTTTAGACAATAATCTATGCGATTTAATTGAGAGACAGACAGAGGGGGAGGGAGGGGGAGAGGGGCAGGGAGACAGAGACAGAGAAAGAGAGAGAGAAATAGAGAGACACATAGAGAGAGACAGAGACACAGAGAGACAGATCAAGAGAAACAGAGAGAAAAAGAGATACAGAAAGACAGAGACATCAGCCAGTCAGAGACAGACAGACAAGCAGACACAGTTAGAGAAAGAGAGGGAGAGAGAGGGGGGAGGAGGAGAGAAAGAGAGGGAGAGAGAGAGAGAGAGACAGAGAGACAGAGAGAGACAGACAGACAGACAGAG
>CM060307.1:39927279-39932279 GCA_030674185.1 Monoplex corrugatus | reverse complement strand
CCTATGAGCATTTTTTGTGTTTAATATATCTCATTAACAGTAGACTGACGGTATGAGCAGAGGAAAAACGACATCATAAATGAATCACGGCCAGGTTCAGGAAGAGTCAGTCTACCATGGATCTTTTTTAATTCGAATGACATGCAAACATTGTAATGTATTTAGTGAGAAATGTGATTTTATGTGTTGCATTTATAGATTTTTATAAAGCATTCGACACTTTGAACTGAAATGTTCTGTGGTCCACACAATTTCATGCAGGTAAACAGTGTAGGCTGTTCAAGATGATCTTTGCAATACGTTCTAATGTTCAAGTGCACCCGCCCTTTTGTATCGCAATAAAACTATACTCAAATTTCCTTAAAAATATGACCAAAGCCTACAGCAGGGTTGCACTGACAGCCCTATTCTCTTTTCCTTCCTCATCAATGAACTCGCAAAGGAAGTGATTTTTAAATGGAAAGTATGTGGTACGCTCACTCCAGACGAAAGAAGAGTTTGCATGCTTTTTTTGAATGACCTCGTTCTTTTGGCTTTAATGGCGGCAAGTCTTCAGCATCAACTTAACATTCTTCGACAAGGCACATATGTTAAGATTAACGGGAGTACACTTAAATATTTAAAATATTAGTTTTAAAGAAAAGTGGCATTCTTCGTGCAAAAGGAAAATGTGTTTTTAACGGTAAGGAATTGGAAGTGGTAAAATATTTAGGCCTCATATTTTCAAATAGGCATAGCTTCATGCAATAATGGAGGAAACACAACTTATAGGTAAGTAAAATGCTAATAAGGTTTGAGTGCACAGAGGAAGATTAATGCCAGACATTTTCTTTGAACGCGTTGACGCACATGTAGTCCGTTCACTGCTAATTGCTTCTGAGATTTGATGTTATGAGACACAGAACCAGCTCAAGCGAGTATACTTTTTTTTTAATGCATGAAACAGAATTTCGCACAAAACAATGTAAATGGCAAATGATACTGTGTATGGGAAATTGGGAAGATTTTTCTTGGGATAACTACTATTATGAGATAAGTTAGTGATTGTTTTCGGTTACTAAAACTACAAGACGGCAGGTATTCTAAGAAACCATGCAACATATAAGTGGCTGTGCATAAAAAAGATTGCAAAACTTGGATGTTAAAAACTTTTAAATATTTTATGTGACCGTAATTTTGAAGAGTGGTTCTTTGGATGAGGTAATGATAAAGAGTGATGAACTAAAAACAAGTTGAAAGAAAGACTGCTTAGTGATTCCAGACGTAACTGGTGTAACCACTTGGACTCGAGTGCGTGCTTTTTGTACAGTAAATTGAGACAAGAGAAGTGTGTACAAACATGAAATGAGATAGCAAAATGTATGATAGGCACATCTAGTTTTAACGTTCACATACACTACTTTCCACCAACGTTTGAAAATACTTCTCTTCCACTCTGACGAAATGCGCATTGAATTTTTTTTTTTTTTTTTGTTCTAGTGTCCACTGTACAGTCAGACCGAACATGGTTATATCCATGTTACTTCTGAGGCAATGACTTAAAAGAAATGATCATTAGTATACTGACCAATGATTCAAAAGGAACTACCGCTGTGCTTCATAAACCTAGCGAAATAGAGCCGTGGACTCAAGATATATATCGAGTTCAATCCCAGCCCACAGCATTAAAATCTGGCCCCGTTAGCTGCCCGTCTTAAACTTTTATTATTTTGGTGGTGTCAGCTTAATGTTTCCTCTCTCTCTCTCTCTCAATTCAAGACCTTGCCAGCCCATAGACTTTCGCAAGGCCCATGGAGTCCACCAAGTAAATTTTGGCAAATGTGGGTGGAGCGCAAATGAAACTGTCTGAGCATGATGATTCCCTCTTGAACAAACTCAAAAGAAATTTCGCGAGTCAAAATCTCTCTCTCTCTCTCTCTTCTCTCTCTCTCTCTCTCTCTCTCTCTCTCTCTCTCTCTCTCTCTCTCTCTCTCTCTCTTTCATCAGTCACCGCTTTTAAGATGCAAGAAAACAGCACTTCAAATGTAAGTGACGTTAATAATTACGTGTCTATATCCAGCAGAGCTGAGATATAACAATCATTTATAATTATGTATTGACTAGAATATAAAATTCAATTTCACATTCTGATACCCGACAATACTCCAGCTACACGCGATGCTGGCCGGGCACAGAGCAAATCAAACACGTTTCCTCACTTCAAGAGCAAGAGACCCTAGTCTGTCTGTACTCGCTGACAGAGATCAACTGAACCAGATGGATTCATGGTGTGTGTTTGTCTTGACCAGACCCTCTCCATCTGCACCACTTGTCTCACTGTCTGTCTGTCTGTCTCTGTTCGTCTCTCTGTCTGTGTCTGTCTGTCTGTGTCCCTGTCTGTCTCTCTGTGTCTTTGACTCTCTCTAACTCTGTCTGTCTCTGTCTCTGTCTGTCTGTCTGTCTGCCTGTCTGTCTGTCTGTCTCTCTCTCTCAGTTTTTGTCTCTCTACCTCTTTCCCTTTGCCTCCGTGCGTCTGTCTCTCTGTCTGTCTCTCTGCCTCTGTCTCTCTGTCTGTCTGTGTCTATCTATCTATCTATCTGTCTGTCTATCTATCTATTTATCTATCTATATATCTACCTACATCTATCTATCTATGTATGCATGTATGTATGTATGTATTTATCTATCTATCTGTCTGTCTGTCCGTCTGTCTGTCTGTCTTCCTGTCTGTCTACATTTATATACAGAGAGACAGAGAGAGACAGAGACAGAGAGAGTGGGGGGGGGGGGGATAAATTTTCTTTGAATCGCAAACTCCAATCTAGAGATAGCAATACTATGAGCTTGCTGGGAAGACTCAGATCACACAAGAAACGTCCATCTTTTTCATTTTTCATGGATTGAGGCCTTTGCTCAAACTTTACTGCAGGTGTCTGTATCTCTCAGACCTGGCTGATGTCACGCACGATGTATTGAAACAGCGGAGCGTAGTATACAAACTTTTTAATGCAGTCTAAGTCTGAAGTCGAAACTCCATAGCATCATTACCTATTTTTCCCCACTTTCACGAACATAGCATTGTGACAAAGTTACCACATATTCTGTGACCCATAAAGTCCCACTCTCATGGTGATTCTAGTTTCCATGGGTTAGGAGATGTGCTAGAGAGACAAAGTGAAGGGCATGGGGGTATTGACACAGAAGCGATGGAGAAAATGGAGCAGAAAATACAAACAGCTGTGTTTCTTGACCAGATAACAATCTATAGACCCAGCTGCTTGCAATTGTCTATGCCGAATAGAGAGGTCCCTCTTCGTCTCTCTCTCTCTCTCTCTCTCTCTCTCTCTCTCTCTCTCTCTCTCTCTCTCTCTCTCTTCTCTCTCTCTCTCTCTCTTCTTTCTCTCTCTCTCTCTTTTCTCTCTCTCTCTCTCTTTCTCTCTCTCTCTCTCTTTGTCTCTCTCTCTCTCTTTGTCTCTCTCTATCTCCCTGTCTCTCTCTCTCTTTCACACACACACCCACACCCACATAAACACGCACACACACACACATATACACACGCACACACACACACACACACACACACACACACACACACACACACACATACACACACACACACCACACACACATATGATTATTCCCCACTAGGAAGAAGATTGTTGTCACAAGCAAGACAATGCAATGTGTCCAACTGACCTTCAATGTGAGTCCACCAGAGATACACAAGCTGGTTTCTGATGAGAGAGCATATGTTTTAGCCTAGCTGCCTGTGGTTACTCAAGCTGAACTGGTTTCTCGTCTACAAATTTGTCTCTGTTAAAAACCAGTAGTAGGTGGATGTTAGTGGACGTAGCGTGGGGTTTGTGTCTGCGTGAAATGTCTGGCACTTTCGTTACGACCACCTTCTAATTGAACAGGTTTGAGTGTACTCTAGCTCATCATCTTGTGTGTGTGAGTGTGTGTGTGTGTGAGTGTGTGTGTGTGTGTGGTGTGTGTGTTTGTGTGTGTGCGTGTGTGTGTGTGTGTGTGTGTGTGTGTGTATGTGTGTGTGTTGTGTGTGTGTGTGCGTGTGCGCCTGTGTGTGTGTGTGCGTGCATGCATATCTGTGTGTGTGCGTGCGTGCGCTTGTGTGCGTGTTTGTGCATTGTGTGTGTTTGTCTATGTGTGCGTGTGTGTGTGTTTGTCTATATGTGTGTATGTGTATGTGTGTGTATGTCTGCCTGTCTGTCTGCCTGTCTGTCTGTCTGTCTCTCTGTCTCTTTGTCTGTCTGTCTGTCTGGCAGTCTGTCTATTTATCTCTGTCTATCTTATCTATCTATCTATATATCTATCTATCTATCTATCTACCTATCTATCTATCTATCTGTCTGTTGTCTTCGTATGTCTATCTATCTGTCTGTCTATCTACCTACCTATCTATCTATCTATCTATCTACCTATCTCCCTATCTATCTCCCTATCTATCTATCTATATACCCATCTCTCTCTAGCTCTCTATCTGTCTGTCTATCTAGCTCTCTATCTGTCTATCTATCTACCTACCTATCCCTCCTCTCTCTCTATATCTATCTATCTATCTATCTATCTATATTATATATCTATCTATCTATCCTTTTTATCGTTGAGTGCCATTTTACAAACCTGCGCTGTTCAACTTAAAGGGAACACAGTGAACGTGTTGCACTGTAGCAAGGTTCCCATGTACATGTACTTACATGTATACTAGTGCAACCCAACGCACCCAGCATTACATCCTCCCATCCAGAGGAACACATAAAATATACAAATACGTGGCTAAGTGCCTCATTCATCAACTGGAGAAATAGAGACAGACAGACAGACAGACAGACAGAGAGAGAAGAGAGAGAGAAAAGACAGAGAGAAAGAGGGGGGGTGGAGGGTTCAGAGAGTATGAGAAAGAGAGAGAAAGAGAGACAGGGAAGGAGAAAGGGAGAGAGACAACAAGAGGGAGACAGAGAGAGAGGGGGGGGGGGCAGAGAGAGAGACAGACCAGAGAAAGA
>CM060307.1:39904779-39922279 GCA_030674185.1 Monoplex corrugatus | reverse complement strand
GAGAGAGGGAGAGAGACAGGGCAGACAGACAGACAGATAGACAGACAGACAGACAGACATAGACAGACACAGAACAGAGAGAGAGAGAGAGAGAGAGAGAGAGAGACAAAGAGAGAGAGCTTTAACAAGAAGTGTGCGCACTGTGCAATTTGGATTTCTGTACTTGACGACCGTGAATAAAAAGGACGAACAAGAATATGGATTTCCACTGTAATGCAAGGCAAATCATTACACGCCAGCTCCCGTTGACTTTAATGGATTTCTGAACGGCCTTCAACCTCTGATGCTTTCTGGTAGCAACTGTGTGCACACTTGTGAAGCATTGCACTCGCTAACGCATCAGTGACAGAGGAAAACACGGAGGAATTGCTCCGTTCAAGTAACAGAATGATGATACCAGATGAAATCGGAGCTGCATCATGTTTCTGAAATAGAAAAAAATGAGAATCTCAAAACAAAATGAAATCAATACCGCAGTAAAAAGAGATAACTTTAATGTTATTATCTGTGTGTCCTCTGTGAGGATAAAATATTATTATCATTTTTTAATCTTTTTTTTTCCAATATTTCGTACCACCCAGGAAGCGCGTGCGAGCGCGTGTGTGTGCGTATGTGTGTGTGTGTGTGTGTGTGTGTGTGTGTGTGTGTGTGTGTGTGTGTGTGTGTGTGTGTGTGAGTGAGTATATGTATGTTCGTGTGTGTGTGTGTGTGTGTGTGTGTGTGTGTGTGTGTGTGTGTGTGTGTGTGTGTGTGTGTGTGTGAGTGAGTGTGCATGTGCATGTGCATGTTCGTGTGTGTTTGTGTATGTTCGTGTGTGTGTGCATGTTCGCGCGCGCGCGCGCGCGGTGTGTGTGTGTGTGTGTGTGTGTGTGTTGTGTGTGTGTGTGTGTGTGTGTGTGTGTGAATGTGTGTGTAAGTGTGAGAGAGAGAAAAAGTGTGTGTATGTGCATGTTCGTGTGTGTGTGCATGTTCGTGTGTGTGTGCATGTTCGTGTGTGTGTATGTGTGTGTGTGTGTGTGTGTATGTGTGAGAGAGAGAGATAGAGAGAGTGTGTGTGTGTGCGTGTGTGTGTGTATGAGAGAGAGAGTGTGTGTGTGTGCGTGCGCGCGCGCGCGCGTGTGTGTATCTATGTGTGTGTGTGTGTGTGTGTGTACGTGTGTGTGTGCGTGTGACCAAAATGTGTTTGTAGTTTTTAGTGTCTATTATATTGTCTCTGTCCTCAGAATTTATTCCATAATGACATGTGAAGAATTGATCAACTAACTAGAAAGACTCAGTATTGATGGAAAGATGTACGAATAATCAGAAATATGTACTGGGAACAAACAGCTGCAATGAGAATAGACAACCATATAAGCTTTTTTCCGAAACATCAAAAGACGAGTCAGACAGGGTTGTGTTTTGTCACCAGATCTGTTTTCGCTTTACAGCATAAACATCACGAGTAACCTAGAGGAAGACCCTTGATTAAAGGTTGGAGGAAAAATGATAAACAACATTCGATACGCAGATGACACCGTGCTAATTGCAGAAAATGAATGGGACCTACAAAACCTTGTGAATATACTAGAACTAGAAAGCAAAGGTAAGGGGTTGGAACTAAACAGCAGGAAGACTGAAGTCATGGTGATCAGTAAAAAACATGAAATCCCCTCATGCAAAATAACAGCAAACGGCACAACCTTGAGACGGGTTGATAAGTTAAAATACCTGGGAACGATAATTTCACCAGACGGCAGATGCACATCAGAAATAGCCAGCAGAATCGGCCAAGCCAAAACAGCATTCAAGAAAATGAAAAGCACTCTCACCTACAAATGTCTATCAATTAACATCAGGAAGAGAGTTCTTGAATGTTATATAGAACCAATACTGTTATACGGTTGTGAGGCGTGGACAGTCAACAAGCAAAACCAGAACAAGATTGAGGCAGCCGAGATGTGGTTTCTAAAAAGAATGTTGAGAGTTCCGTGGACAGCAAAGGAAAGAAACGAGACAGTCTTGATGGAGGCAGACACAAGAAGATCATTCATAAGGAACATTAGGAAAAGACAGGCAACATTTATAGTCCATTTTATGAGGAAAGGGGAATTGGAGCGCCTGGTCGCAACGGGAAAGCTGGAGGGAAACAGAGCACCAGGTAGACCCGGGGAGAAGATATTGGACGGACTTGCGGAGTGGCTGAAGACAAAGAAGGTGGAAGAGGTATTTGAGGCAACAAGAGATAGAAACAGATCGAAGGCCATGATCACCAACGCCATGTGGCAAGGCACCTGATGATGATGGATGGCATGTGGGGAAGATTGTCTCAGCTGTTTCAGGACGAACTTCTTACCAAGTCTGGGCCAAATATGTGGACCTCTCATGAGCTGTGGATGCATAAGTTTAGAGAAAAGGGGTCAAAGTTATGGTGATACAGGTTTCAAAAAGTGCGTATAAACAGCACTTTATGTAAAAATAAAAAAGGCACTTGTTTCAGGCACTTCTGACAATATGTGAACAAATGTACACTTTCAAATAGGGATGAGCTAGACTGAAGATCCCAGACCTCAGCTCTGTGTCAAACAGATGGATGTACTTAAGCAATCAAACAGTGTCACAAACACACAGAAATTTAGAGAGAGCGAGGGGGGGGGAGAAAAAAAGAAGAGAAAGAGAGAGAGCGAGAGAGAGAGGGGTAAAGAAAGAGAGAGGAGGGGGAGAAAAGAATACAAAAGAAAGAGAGAGAGAGAAACAGACAAGACAGAAAGAGAGACAGAGACAGAGAGGGTAGGGAAAAAGAGAGAAGGGGAGAGAGAAACATACAGAGACAGAAACAGAAACAGACCGACAGAGACAGAGAAGAAGAGAGAGAGAGAGAGAGAGAGAGGGGAGAGAGAGAGAGAGAGACAGACAGACAGACAGATAAACAGACAGACAAACAGGTAGACAAACAAACAGACAGACAAACAAACATACAGACAGAGACAAAGAGACATAAAGACAGAGAGAGGCCAAGACACAGAGAGAGAGACAAAGAGAGACAGAACAAACTGAGACAGAGACATAAAATCGCCCTAAAACATTCTGACCTGTGTAATTTGCAATTCTATGTTGAAGCAACGTGATCAAAAGAAAAGAACCAGTCGTTGACTCCACTCAGTGTTGGGCATGCCCTTAAAGACCTGTACCTGCTGACCCTGATGGATCTCTCATGATCTCCAGTTTCATTATTTACATACACTTGATATGCACTCTACGAAGCAAACGAACAAGAAGATGTTAAGACAGTCCGCCGTGTTTGCATAAGATCTGTGTCGTTAAGTAAGACAATAACAAGAATGTCATCAGCTGAGGAAGGGAAAACAAACTACGAACAATGCGCGTGGAGACATATAACTCCATATAAATCCATCTTCTGCTTTTGCTTTCTTCGTCATGTGTGTAATTCGCACACTGAATAAAATCACATACTAGAGTGTGAATTGAGACATTATTTTGACCCCGACCCACTCTCGCTCCTTTACACTACTTTCGTTTATTTCTTATAATAATAATAATACCTAGGACTTATAAAGCGCACTAAGCCACTGGATCTAGGCGCTGGGGAATGGGAGATATAATAGGAAGTCAGTAAATACAAGACTACACAACAACTTACACATCATCAAATGACAATCAAATACATACATACATCATAATCACATAACATAATGATTTACATTCGCAATCTTCAAAATATGCATACCACGCAATTCAATCAAATATCAGATTCATTCCAATTAAACACTTTTCACTCAGTTACTCCATATAAACTATTATTCCACCCCTTCCCTACTACCCCCCACCCCCACGCGCATACACAAAATCCAATTACACATATCAGCCAGCCGACAAGGTGATGTGGGGAAAAGTGATCAGATGTAGAAATACTGCTGGAAAAGGTGTGTTTTCAAGTTTGACTTGAAAGAAGAAATGGACGGAGAGTGGCGTAATTTCTTGGGAAGAGAGTTCCAAAACTGGGGACCGAAATGCGAAAGTGAGCGAAAGCCATGAGATTTGCGGTTATACTGTATCTGCCTGAGGAGTCTTGAATCAGAGGAAGAGCGGAGAGACCGAGATGGAGTATACAAGTGCAGAATATCAGAAATATACTCAGGAGCAGAACCAGAGATAGAATTGAAGCAGATGCAAGCAGTCTTGTACTTAATTCTCTGAGATATTGGTAACCAGTGTAGTTGGTGAAGCAAAGGAGTGCAAGGTTGTTGACGGGATGCCTTAAGAATAAGGCGTGCAGCTGAATTTTGAACTTTCTGCATAGGATAGAGAACAGTGTTCGGGCAGCCCATGAGGAGAGAGTTACAGTAGTCAAGTCTCGACAGAATACAGGAAGTGACAAGAATCTTGGTGGCATCTACACTGAGAAAGTTTCTGATAGATCCAATCCTTTTCAATTCAAAATAAGAAAGCTGGCAGACTTTGGAAACGTGATCTTTCATGGAGAGAGAAGAGTCAAGAATGAAACCTAAGTTCCTAGCTTTTGGACAGAAAGAGATGTCAGAAGAGCCAACAGTGATAGAAGTTGGAAGTGGAGGATTATAGTCTGAAGAACCAGAAAACAGAAGAGCTTCAGTCTTACTGTCATTAAGTTTTAACATGTTGTCAGTCATCCATGTCCTTACATCATCCGTGCATGTCTGTAGTGTCTGTATGGTACTGTCAATGTCTGCAGGTTTGCATGCCTGTTGAAGCTGTGTGTCGTCTGCAAAAAGCTGGTGACTAACTCCATGGCGCTCAATGACCTCAGACAGGGGGGTGGTATACAAGACAAACAGAACTGGCCCTAGCACCGAGCCTTGCGGAACACCAAAATCAAGAGGAAGTGATAAAGAATTATGACCATCGACCGATACATACTGTTTTCGATCCAGCAGATACGAATGAAACCACTGGAGGGCTGTGGAACAGATGCCAAAAACGTTTTGAAGTCGCGAAATGAGAATTTTGTGGTCGATGGTGTCGAAAGCAGCGGAGTTGTCCAAGAGCAAAAGAACAGAGAGTTTGTTTTCGTCAAGAGCAGACAGAATATCGTTTACAACACGAAGTAGGACGGTCTCAGTGCTATGGCCAGCACGGTAGGCTGACTGAAAACGGTTACACAGGTTGTTGGCTTCCAGATGACCAAGAAGCTGACTCAGCACGACCTTTTCTAAAACTTTAGATAAAAAAGGTAAATTTGATACGGGCCTGTAATTGCTCAGTACGTTTTTGTCCAGAGAAGGCTTTTTCAGCAAAGGTCTAATGACTGCTGTCTTGAAATCACTAGGGACCGAACCGGAAGCTAAAGAATCATTGATGATGCTTGTGATGGTAGGGAGAACAACATCAATGTTTTCGTACAAAAGTTTGGTGGGGATGGGGTCTAACTCACATGATTTTGGCACAGTACTTTTCAAGACGCTCAAAACAAAATCTTCTGAGACGGGCGTAAAAGCCGTGAGGGGAGTTCCTACAAAACAATCCACATCCAGTACAGTGGTATCAGAAGAGGCAAAAGCAGTTCTAATTTTCCTAATCTTTTAACGTCTATTGATATATGTGCTTTTAGACAATTTCCACTATGTGCTGGACATGTTAAACTCTAGATGTTTTTTTTTCTTTTAGCGTCTAGTCACATGTGTGCTTTTAAACAATTTCCACTGTATGATGGACATGTTAAATTCTAGAATTAACCTGCTATATTTCGAACACTCTCAATTTTCTGCTTTTCTTTTATTTTTCTATATTTTTTGTTGTTGTCCCATACACAATAACATATCAAGATTTAATCTTTATTTATGATATATTGTAATTAGTGAGCTTGGGACAAGAAAGGAAAGTGAAGAAAAGGAGAAAACTGAGAGTATTAGCAACACTGCACATTTAATATATTTTCTGTTTAAGAGGTACAATAAACTAGAAAGTTTTTGTCACGAACGAAACACAATATCCCAGCATATTTTCTCCAGGCGGAACAAAGGAATATAATAGTAGGTCATACGAGGGAAAACGACAGCTACTTATACAGAACATTGGTGAAAAATCTGTGCTCACTGCTACTACTGCTAGTGCTGTCATCTTGTTACAACAGTTTCTTTTTGTTTGTTACTGTTAGTTGTTCAATTAATTTGATTCTTGATTTGTTGTTTATAGTTTTGGTTTTACGCATTTTGATAATTAAGTCTGATTCATGGATATGACAGAAAAAGTCTGTATTCAGTTTATCATTAAAAGTCAGTGTGTAAACCTACACACAATTGCTTTTTTATGTTATTCTTAGAACAGAATGATAAGTAGATAGACAGGTAGGTAGGTAGGTAGGTAGGTAGGTAGGTAGGTGGGTAGGTAGGTAGGTAGGTAGGTAGACAGGTAGGTGGGTAGCCCCGCACTGCGCGATCCTGTCGTGGTGGACGTCTCCACCGTCTTTGGCACAACCTGCCTCCTGCCCGACGCCACTTTTCGTCTCCTGCTTCTTCGTCTCCTCCACTGCCCCTGCCCTCGACCTCGCTGCTGCAAAGTTCGTCTCCTCCTCTGCCGTCTTCGCTTTCGCCTTCTGTCCGGATAGTACCGCCTTCACCTTCTGTCCCGCTGGTGCCGCCTTCACCTTCTGTCCCGCCGGTGCCGCCTTCACCTTCTGTCCAGTCGGTGCCGCCTTCGTCGCCACCCCGGCCACCACCATATGACTGTGATAAACTAAAATTATGCCTTTTTAATGCTCAGTCAACATGCAAGGATGGCAAAGCCGAAGTCATTGCTGATTTTATAGCAGATGAGCAAGTTGACATTGCTGTTATCACAGAGACATGGCTTAACCCCCTTGGTCACGAACCTATACATGCTAGCCTCACTCCGAGTGGTTACAGGCTTGCTTCTTTCCATCGCTCATCCCGAGGTGGCGGTATCGCCATCCTCTACAACGACTCACTCCATTCCCGCCTATCTTTCTCGCAGTCTCTGCCTTTCTCCCATCCTTCTTTCGAGCACGTTGAAGTATCCTTCCAATCCATCCCCTCACCCCATCACCTTCTCCTGTGTCTATCGACCTCCCACCTAGCTCTGCCAACAAGCTCACCACATCCATGTTTCTCTCTGATTTTGACCAACTACTTGACTACTACTGCCTCTTACCTGGAAATCTCATCATTCTAGGTGATATCAATGTCCACTATGACAACACTCACCGTTATGACACAAGACATATCATCAACTCTCTGTCCAATCACAATATGACTCAACACATTTCTGAACCAACCCATCAAAAAGGTCACATTCTTGACTGGATCGTTTCTCGTGATCACCACAATTCCGCTACTGACAACTGCTTAGTTCTTTCTACCCGTCTAACTTCAGCCCTTCCATCTGACCACTCTGCAATTCTCTGTTCTCTCGACATTTCTCCTCCTTTTCCCGTACCATGCGCACAGTGACTCGACGCAATCTCAAATCTATCGATCTCTCCACATTTTCATCTGATGCCTCCCGTCTCCTTTCTGAAAAGTCACATAACCTTGCCGATGAATTCTATACTACTCTCCACCATCTTCTGGACACTCATGCTCCAGCCACAACCCGTCTTTTACCTGACCGCCCCCCTACCCCTGGCTCACTCATGAGATTGCCTGTGCAAAACGTGCCCGCCGCAGAGCAGAGCGCCGTTGGCGCAAATCCAAACTCACTGTACACAGGCAACTTTTCCAAGCCTCTAAAACAAAAGTATCCACCCTCATTGCATCAGCAAAAAGTTATTTCCAAACCAAAATCCTGAATGCCTCTTCTTCAAAAGAACTCTTTACAACCATGAATCATCTCCTTGGCACACGAAAATATTTACCTCTCCCAACAAAACATACAAATGAAGAACTCCCATCTGTATTCTCCAAGTATTTCACCACCAAAATACAAACTCTTCGTGACAGGCTTGACAGGACACCCTGTCAACCATGCCCACCTGACCCTTCCTTCTCTGGCACACCTCTTACTACTTTTACTCCAGTCTCACAAGAAGAAATTTTCAACACAATCAGATCCATGTCGTTCAAAACCTGCGAACTGGATCCTCTTCCAGGTTCTCTCTACTCCGACTGTCTCCCTACTCTCCTCCCATTCATCACTGACATCATCAACACTTCTCTTCAAACTGGAACTGTACCAGATTCTTTCAAGTCTGCTATTGTTCACCCTCTCTTCAAGAAACACAATTTAGACCCAAATGAACTGAAAAATTACCAGCCTATCTCTAATCTCTCTTTCTTGTCAAAACTCCTTGAAAAAGTCGTCCTCAACCAGCTGAACTCTCACCTGTCTGCCAACAATCTCCTCAATCCTTTCCAGTCAGCCTACCGCCAGTGCCATAGCACTGAAACTGCCCTACTATACATTCTCAACAATCTCCTCCTTGCAACTGATACTGGCAAAGTCTCTCTCCTCACACTCCTTGATCTGTCTGCAGCCTTCGATACCATGCCATGGTATTCTCCTTTCTAGACTTTATCATACTTTTGGCATCTCTGACATTGCTCTCTCCTTTTTCACTTCGTATTTATCAAACAGAAAACAAACTGTTCTCATCAATGGCACTTACTCTCAACCTGCATACCTGACCTGTGGTGTTCCACAAGGATCTGTCCTTGGCCCTGTTCTTTTCACTCTTTACACCTCCCCCCTGTCCACCATCATCAACTCCCACTCTATAAAACACCACTTCTATGCTGATGACACCCAACTTCAAGACAATGACTCACCTGATAATATACAGCACCTGTTGACTCGCACACTGAGTGTTACTCGGACATTAAGAACTGGATGACGTTCAACAAACTTCAGCTTAATGACGACAAGACAGAAGCTATCCTCATTGGCACCCGTCAGAAACTTTCTCAGCTGCCTCCTCTTTCTCTCCCATTATGTAACACATCAGTCCCAATTTCTGATTCAGCTAAAAACCTTGGTGTCTGCATTGACTCTACCCTCTCCATGAACAACTTTGTTTCTCAAACTGCCAGATCTTGCTACTATCATCTCCATCGTATAAGGCTGATCAGGAAGTATCTCTCTGTCGAAACAACTGCAAAACTCGTTCTCTCCTTCATAATGTCTCGCATTGACTATTGCAATTCACTCCTGTCTGGTCTTCCTGCCTCCACCATTCACATCCTACAGCGCATTCAAAACAAAGCGCCTTGTACTCAAAAAGAAAAAGCTGACCACATATCTCCTCTCCTGGCACAACTTCACTGGCTCCCTGTATCAAAGCGCATACAGTACAAACTAGACACCATGTGCTACAAAAGCCTCAATAACGCAGCCCCCGATTACCTGTCAAGCCTACTTGAGATCTATCTTCCCTCTCGTACCCTCCGCTCTGCCTCCGATCCTCTGACTTTTCGCTTTCCACGCACTAAGCTCAATACCTATGGTCCACGAGCCTTCTCTGTTTCTGGTCCACTCTCCTGGAACAAACTTCCTCTCTCAGTCCGTCAGCAATCCTACTTTTGTCTCCTTCAAGTCCGCTCTCAAAACTCACCTTTTCTCCTCCGCATAAAATCCTAACCTCACTCAACCCCCCCCCCCTCCCCCCTCTGCAGCCTGTCTCCGCTCGGAGGGGAATCACATGGTTATAATATATAATTGTATATGCTATGCTCTCTATAATTTTCCATTGCTTTTATTCTTGTTTTTATTGCTTTTATTCTTTCTCCCCATTTATAGCCATGCGTGTGTGTGTGTGTGTGTGTGTGTGTGTGTGTGTGTGTGTGTGTGGTGTGTGCGTGTGCGTGCGTGTGCGTGCGTGCGTGCTGCGTGCGTGCGTGCCGTGTGTGTCTGCTTCAGCGCTTAGATTTGATTTTATCAAGATTTTGCGCTATATAAATATTGTAATTATTATTATTATTATTATGAACACAGGCACTGTCATGTCAGTGGCATAGCAGACAAATGTGCAGCTGTGTTTCTTCACAATGCCCAAGTTATTCTTATTGTTACTTAAAGCCCAGACGACTGCATAGAGCCACATCAGGGTTATAACCATTTCAATACACACACAGTACTTCAACAGGAAAAATAAAACTACAGAAAATTAAACACGCATATCCATGCATTCTTGCATATAATCTACGGAGATGCCCCTGGCATTGATCATTCCATCCAATTATCACACAGAGGATTTAAAGAAAAAAACATACCTGAATACAACTAAAACGTATATAAACATGCGCCTAAACTACCAAACATTGCCTCCACATATCCTATCTCCCTAGAGTCAAGAACGCATTCACTATATGTACCCAGTTATCAATCCCAAGAGAAAGTGTGTAAGACTTTATTGAACACATACAGGTGAATGGACCAGCAAGGCAGAAAATGATAGAAAGAAATGACAGAAAGCAACGGACAAAGAAAGAAACAAAGACAGTGACAGAAAAGAGGAAATTTCTAGCCCAGGATTTCCAGAAGGTTGAGATACCATTTACACTGAAAGAACTCTGGCATCCCCACGGACCACGTATCGACCCAAGGTGTTGCTCTTATCCAAACTGTACTAAGATATTTCTTTTTTTTTTCAGTCTCCCTCATAACAGAAAGGAGAAATTAGTGTTTCACTGTTTTTGCACTTCTATTTGCGTCTCTGTCTGATTGTCTGTGCCCATTGTCTTCCATCCAGAATTGCTTGTTTGCTTTACATTTGTTTGTTTGTTCATTTCTTCTCCTCTTTGTTGTTGTAGTTGTTGTAATGAATCGGTGCTCACTTTGGTCTTTCTTGCCGCCTTGGTTTTTCTTTTGTTATCTATAATTATGTGTAGAGTAGCAGATACTGGTTGTGAGATACGTCCAGTGGAACCTAACGCAATGTCTTAACATTTGAAATTTTGAAGTTCTTTCGTTCGGGTTTAAAAAAACAACATTTCTTTAAGAAATAGAGGTGTTGTCTATTTTAGATTTCTAAACAAAAACAAACTGTTACGCCTTAACTGTAGGTGACGTTCTTTTTTCTCAGCTTTTTCTGATTGTTCATCTCTTTAAAAAAAAGAAATAATGTCCATTTGAATTTTTCTAAAGAAAAAAGTGTTACATCTTAACTGTAAATTCAGCCCAGTTTGTTGTGTTATGATTTATGAACATGTCATCTATATTTCTGAAAGGTTTATTCCAGGTTCTGTTATACATTTAGTCAATTTATCTTGACTGTTCAAGCCGGTTTCTGATCAATATACTTTTCTTTAATAAACTTTTTAAATGGACTTTTTGCTCCATATCAAATGGACACAAAAATACAATATGGCACATAAAACCCCGATAAAAATCATATACAAGTACATATGAAAAGACATACGGACTCTACACAGCATATAGACAACAAATGATATGTATAATGAGTTCTAAGAATCAAAGCAAGCATATGTCAACATCCTTTTATGATTTTTTTTTCTTCAAGCTATATCTCTTTGCTTTACGACAATTAAACACCAACGACCAACATGTCCACAGAAATGACATCAACCTATACATACAAAACAACAAGTATTGTTCACATACAAATAACCTATAAAATATAAAACATATATGACCATATTCTCAACAATGAAAGTTTTATTGTGTACATCAAGATTAAAAAAACATACCATCAAGAATAGAAATGTTTTTAAGCTGATCAATAGACTTGAAATCTCTGGTTAATGGAATTTCTGCATATTGTCCTGTACTGTCTCTCAAAGCTGGCTGTCAGAGGGTTTAACAAAGCTTAAAATCGAGTACATTTCCGTCCAAAATATCACAATATTTACTTGTGAAGCTTACTTTAGTCTTCTGCCCTCACGTTATTCTTATTCTAAAAGTATTTTGCTCTTATTTTGGTGGTTTTGTTTGTTCATTTGTTTTGTTTCTAATTGCATAAATAAAGACTGCATCTGTAAAGATCCATTGTCGAAGTTTACAGCTATATGCGTATTCTTGTAAATACTTTTCTAGCTAGCTGGTAAAATGATTTGGCATGTTTTCATTGAACAAATCTGTTGATCTCTGAGGTAAATATGACCGAAGACAAGCAATTTATGAGGCATACCTTGCAGTACAGAAAAGTTGGACGCAATCTGTATGTCGTAGTCAAACATCAAACCCCAAGTGTGGGCAACCATTAATGAACAATTAAATCAGAAATGCTAAATGTCATTAATAAACATTTAAATCAGAAATACTGATTGTCAAACTAAATAGGTTACTTTTTTTCTTCAGAATCATCAATATGTAAAATAATACTTAAAATATACAGATAAAGGTCGTCATTATAACTACTATATATTTGACCTTAAGCCAAAAAGTATCATCGCATTTTTGAAAATGATAAAAATAAAAAAATAAAAATATTCCACTTGGTAATGATAATATGGTTGCCCACCAATCTTTGACGTGAGAAACTGATGCACTGTTAAGTTTTCTTCAATTATGAATTGTTAAATGTAAACCATAGGAAAAGGGTTACAATTTAATTGTTTTTTGTTTGTTTTGTTCTGTATGCCATTATCTGTTATTAGAAATCACGTTTCTTCGATAAAAGAAAGAAATCTGGCCATGCTAGATCTTTGTTAACACTGTTTACAAACAGAAACATGCACACATACGCATGCTCACGCGCGCGCGCACACACACACACCCACCCACCCACCACACACACACACCACACACACACACACACACACACACACACACACAACACAACCACACACACACACACACACACAACACACAGAGAGAGAGAGAGAGAGACAGAGGCAGAGCGACAGAGACAGAGAAACACAGACACCGACATACAAATAATAAGAGGGAGAAGAGAGAGAGAGCGAGAACGAGAGAGACAGAGACAGAGAGAGAGAGAGAGAGAGAGAGACAGACAGACAGACAGACACAGACACAGATAGAGACAGAAACAAAGACAGACAGACAGACAGAGGTAGAGAGACAAAGACAGAGACAGAGAAACACAGACACAGACATACGTGTAATAAGAAGGAGAAAAGGTTCTTTGCAACGTACCACAGCGTGTATTTCCTTGACAGAATACTCTGAACACAGAAGGACGAAGTGTTTGTTCCTTTTCAATGTTGGGCAAGTCATCACAGCTCCTGTCATCGACTCTCACAAATTAGTAACCGTCCCCTACCTTTGATGGTTCGGGAACAGCAAGATTTACACTCACTTGCCGTTCTGATATTGGTGAACAGATCAAAGGTACAAGTACTTACAAACCGTTACCCCAATCTTCTTTTCTCTCACTCCCATCCTCAAAGAAAAAAAAAAGAAAGCTTCTTGTCCTAATCTTAACACATCTGACACATGCGGTGTTGATAGATTTGAATAACTTTTATAACCTAGCTAAGCGAGATGAACGAAGCAACGTATCTCTTGAAATTATCGTTGCTGTTTATTCTTGGAAGATCGGAAGAAGAGATAGATGGGAAAAGAAGAAAGACGACCTTGTTTTTTATCTGGTCCTTGCAAACGCATAAGATTATATCACATACTTAAAGCGTTTCTTGATATTTTTCGTGAAAACACTATAAACACACACACACCACACACACACACACACACACACACACACACACACACACACACACACACACACACACACACACACACCCCACACACACACACACACAACACACACACACACACACACACACACACACACACACACACACACACACACACACACACACACACAGTGTCTTGTTCTCCAGCTGTGGTCATAGCATAGCGAAGCCCATTTTTGTTTCATAGATCAGAGCTGTATGAAGAAGAAATCGACGAAACTTAATCTACAAGTTTGTCTGTATTTAGGCACTGGGGGAAAGACTTGTGACAAACGAAACACATAATATTCGTAAGTGCAGAGCAACAGTTGAAAACAGCTGATTGTTCGTCAAGAACTGAGTATTAATTACTCAACTTCAGCAAAGTTTCTCTTTATAAAGTAATGTGTTGTTCTGTTTTAGACGAGGAAAATCAAGAGCAGCACAAATGTATACAATACCTAAAGACATTTTAAAAAGTTAACTTTCTAATAGTGTTGTCGTTTAATAGAACGTTCTTGGTATCAGTACAACGTAACGTTAAAGACTATGGTTCAACAGTGCACCTGGCCCATAATTGCAATCAAAATTGGGTAGAGCGTACAGTGTATATGCGTGCGATGAATCTTTGAACACATTCCAAACTCAAAACTGTATGCTAGTAAGAGAGCATTTTTCTTTTGTTACTGAATTAAGATAAGTCCATTTCATGACAACATCACCACTTCGTGCCCTCTACATATTTTGAGCACGTGTGGGTGTGTGGTCGAGTAAAGTAGTAGTGAGTGACAAACGAAACCGAAACAAAACAAAAAAGATAAACAAGAAGAGAGAGAGAGAGAGAGGGGGGGGGACAGAGAGAGACAGACAGAGATAGACAGAGAGAGACAGGAGACAGGGAGAGAGAGATAGAAAGAGAGACAGACAGACAGACAGACAGAGAAGAAGAAGAAGAAACGTTTACGTTAGCTTAATATTGACGAGGGATGGGGGTGGGTGGTAGAGTACATGTGTTAGTCTAAGGAAGAGGGAAATTGTGTACTGCTGATCAGTGGAATTAACCAGAATAAAAGAACATGTGCTAGCTCCAGAATCCTTGGCTTTCACCAAAGATGAAGAAGAAAAGGCCAAACTAAAGGACGGTTTGACAAAGAGAGAGAGAGAGAGAGAGAGAGAGAGAGAGAGAGAGAGGAGAGAGAGAGAGAGAAAGAGAGAGAGACAGAGACAGAAACAGAGGCAGAGGCAGAAACAGAGAGACAAAGAGACAGAGAGAGACAGAGACAGAGAGAGACATAGGAGACACAGAGACAGACAGACAAACAGTTCTGAAATGGCACAGGGATATAGATAAGAGAAGAAAGTGAAGAGAACATAAAAATGTGAAGTGAACAAAGGGGGCATCAAATGCTCTAATAACTGAACTAACTTCAAAGCTGAAATCATAGTATTTAAAAACAAAGGGGTGGGTGTGTCCATCATTGCCATAGATCCTTCCCTCCCCCCCCCCTCCTCTGCTGTTCTTGTGTTGTCAATGAGGTGTGCAAGATGACATTACACTTTATCCATCCATATTGTGAACTTTCTCTCCTTCTCCTCTCTCCGTTCTCTTTTAACCTGTACCCTACCTCACCCATCAATTTCTTTTTTTCGCCATCTTACCATGCAAGAGGACAGGTAATGAGCTGTGATGAATGGTTTGGGAACAGCCAGGGTGTAACTGAAAGAAACACAAACATCCCAGATGGAAAGGAATCAAAGGCAGTTAGCAGGATATGCAGATTTCATTTCATTCTACTCTCTCCCTTCTTCGTCTCGGTTTTGTTTTCTTAATTTAATCCATACTACTTACTTTTCTTTGTCCTGTGTTTCATGGAAAAACTAGATTTTATTTTTTTTTTCTTTCGTGCTGTACCTCCATTTATCTACGTCTCTGTATTTTTTCTGTCTATTCCTTCTATTTGTATACATGTATGTCCCTATGTTCTCCTTCTTTTCTTTCTTTATGTAGTAGTGTGTGCGCTACTGATTGCATCAGAATTACTCGTTGAATTATTGTCTGAATTCAAGATGGAAAAAAAACCACCTGTAAATGTTAGCTGATATGTAATCTTTTCTTAATGCAAATGTCACTCTTTCTCGAAGAAATGAACACACACACACACACACACACACACACACACACACACACACACACACATACACACACACACACACACACACACGCACACACACACACACACACACACGCACACAAACACACACACACACACACACGCACGCACGCACGCACACACACACACACACACACACACACAGGTGCAGATTAGATTTAACGTTTGGCCAGATGGATATCATGGTATTCTATGACATAAAGACGAGTTCAGTGGCTCAGTCAAAAGAGTATACACTCAATATCTGACAAACAAATTGCAATCCAAACCCACATATTGAAGGCTGGTCTGTATGCTTGCCAAATGTCTCAGTGTTTTGTTGTTAAGTGAATGTGTTCTTTCATGCAGACATAATATTCCATTGTGTCCTTCATCCAATAATTACCAGTGTACAAGTGTCTAACGCACAGTGAAGAAGTATCCGAGACAGCTTATAACAAAGCACACATAGAACCATCTGAGCTGGTGAGTCCCAAATGACGAAATGCTCAAACTTACTCCAAGATAGATATGATAAAAAGTTATATATATATATATATATATATATATATATATATATACGCACATACATACATACATACATACATACGTACGTACGTACGTTATCTATCTATCTATCTATCTATCTATCTATCTATCTATCAGTCTGTCTGTTTGTCGATCTGTCTGTCTGTCTATCTCTCTTTTTATCTATTTATCTATCTATGCATATATATATATATATATATATATATATATATATATATATATATATATACATAGATACATGTACATATACATATCAGTCAATCTGCCTCTTTTTCTGTCTCCATCTGATTCTCTCTCTCTCTCTCTCTCTCTCTCTCTCTCTCTCTGTCTCTCTCTCTCTCTCTCTCTCTCTTTACAGCAAAACCTGTGGCACTTGAGGTAACATGACGGTATTCACAATAGGACGATTTGCGGAGGGGGGCGGAGGGGCAGAAAAATGAATATCAGTTCATGGAGACGGGACAAAAACAAACAAAACATACACCAAAACAGAAACAGAAATGTATATGAGTGTTTATGCTGAGCAGGGTGGCACAGCACCGAAGGCCAAGCAAGTGAACAGAGAAAAAAAAAGTGCAGGTAACGTCAACCTTGCATTCATTATAAAAGTGCATGTGTGTGTGCGTGGGCGGGGGGGGGGGGGTGGTTCCACGAGAAAAGGAACTTGTGGGAAGCTAATCAACGCAATTGTCCAGAATAGACTGTCAAAGTTCTGGCTCCAAGGACCTTAGCTAAGTACCAGCGATGACGAGAAGGAGATAAAGAGGGAATGTGAGAGAGATGGAGGATAGCACGATACCGACATGTGGGCAAAAATGACAGAAGGGGGTGAAGACATCATGGAAAATACGGGGCTGGCAGGAAAACTTGAGCGAAAGAGAGCACCAGGTAGACCCAGGGAAAAAATGTTGGACGGACTTGCAGAGTGACTGAAGACAGAGAGGGTGGAAGATGTGCTTGCAGCAGCAAGGGATAGAAACATATATGGAGGGCCATGATCGCCAACGCCATGTGGAAGGCACTTGGTGATGATGATGATGGGGCTAGCAAAGTGTGCATAAAATTTATCAATAACTAAGATAAAGAGGTAGACATGGTCCATCATTGCCATGTATCCTTATTCTCCCCCTCTGCTGTTCTCGCTTTGTCGATGCTGTGAGCAAGAAGACAACGCTACCCTTTCTCTGCAGTTCCCATAATTGTGAACACTCTTTCCAT
>CM060307.1:39899779-39902279 GCA_030674185.1 Monoplex corrugatus | reverse complement strand
TGGATCAATTTACAGAGGCAGAAAAAGACAAGAATGAGACTAGAACGTGTGTGTGCATGTATGCTGAAGAGATTAGGACAGAGATCAGCAGCAAGGAAGACAACATGAAAGTAAGCACGTTAATTAATTATCATACACTTTACACCATAATAGAAGTATATGTGTGCGGATAAAAAAAAAACACGCAGAAAAAAACAAAAACAAAACCAAAACCAAACAAAAAATAGATGTGTGTGGATCCAAGAAAGATGGTGATCAACGTTATAGTCAATGATAAAACGGAAGACTTCCTGCTCCAGAGACTTTTGTTAACCACCAGCAATGAAAGGATGGGGAAAAGAAAGAAAGAGAGAGAGAGAGAGCAAGAGAGAGAGAGACAAGAGAAGAGACAGACAGACAGACAGACAAACAGACAGACACAGGGAGACAGACAGAGACAGAGACAGAGAGGCAGGCAGGACAGACAGACAGACAGATAGACAAACACACAGACAAAAGACACAGACAGACGCAAAAAGACACACACAGACAAACAAAGACACACAAGACACACAGACACACACAACACACAAACACACACACACACACACACACACACACACACACATCTCTCTCTCACATGCGCACACGCACGCACGTACACAATGGGGGGGGGAGGGAGAGAGAAGACAGAGAAAACAGACAGACAGACTGAGACAGAGACAAAGAGAAAGAGAGAAAGTCAGAGACACAAACAGACAGACAGACAGAGACAGAGGTAGAGACAGAGACAGAGAGAAAGAGAGACAAAGAGACAGACAAACATAGACAGAGACACACAGAGTCAATCATACATGTAGAGACAGACAGATAGACAGAGATGGAAGTGGAGGAAAATAGTACAGAGATAAGAGAAGCAGGTGAGGAAGAGATCATGTGAGCAAAGTGGGCATAATATGAGTCAATAACTAAAATAAAGAGACAGTCCATCCTCACCAAGAGCCTCTTTCACCCCCTCTCTGCTCTTTATGTTCTGTCCATGTTGTGTGCAAGATGATAACACACTACCTTTTCCCCGACTCTCCTTCTCCTCTGAACACTCTCTCCATCCGTATAATATTATCAGCTCTCGTTTAACTCTTTTCCCGCCATGGTCGCAATCAAGCGACTTCCCGTAGGACAGCCATGGTCGCATTTGTGCGACTTGGAGGAGTCGTGCAAAACTATAACTTTTCACGCGGGTACAAAGCTTCTGTCAGCTCCACTGGTGAATGCAGGCGACTGTGCTATTTTCAAAACTTTACCCAGCGACCTAATTTTTCATTAGTAAGGCCGAAGTGTGGCTTTGTTAACTGTCGGAATTTACGTCACGTTTTCTCCGAAGCGTTTTCTCCAATATGGCTGCAAATCGACACGCAATGTCTACCAATCTGAGTAGAATAAGCAGACAGCTGACTTTGTGTGTAGATTTTCCATTGCTTTTCCTCATTTATTATAATGATATCTGGTGCACAACTCGCGAAATAAGGTCAGTAGTACAACTAATAAAAAGTATAAAAAAAAAATGTTGTTTTTCTTTATAATAAGATTATTGTGGAATAATCAATCAACAATAAACATGAGCAAGCAGTCATATATAAATACAACATCTGCCCTTTACACAGCAAAAAAAAAAGGTAAGTAAAAATCTTTAATAGACTTTGAGATATAAGCTTTTAAAAATGCAAACTTGGATGCCCAAAATATACTTGGCACTGAGGAGTGTCGTTTTGGCGGAAACTTGGCGGTGAAAGAGTTAAACTCTGCCCACTAGCTTTCTTCGCCCCTCTTCTTCAATTTAAGAAGACGGTAATGGTGTTTGGTGAACGGTTTGAAAACAGCGAGAGCGTAACTGAGACAAACACAAACATCTCAAATGAGAAGGGTTGAAAGGCAGTGAGCAGGACATGTTCACTTCCTTCCTAATCTAGCCTTCCCTTTAGGTCTTAAGTTTTCTTTGGTGTTCTTTTATCCATACTACTTTTTTTTCTTTGCCCTGCATCTTACAAAAAAATCCTGGTTAAAAAAAATGGTCTTGGTAAAAAAAATGTGAGTATGAATATGAATTTGAAGCCAGGGAGAGGACATGGGCGCTGTCCTCGTGGTGCTGGCCCCAGGTTAAATTTAAGTCTCTGCCACCTCACTCTTCTACGACCCTTAGGGTTATGGAGCTATCTAGGTAGGACGACAGCTCGTGGGTTTATGTGCAGGCTTAAGGCTTGTGCCGTGATCGCTCTGGAGCTTCTCCATCACGTGGCACCTGTGACGTTAGCGCATATGGAATTAATTCCGAGTGCGGAATGTCATCTGGAGAAACTGAAACTGAAAGTTACAAAAACAACAAGAAAACAAAAAAGGTCTCCCCTCGTTTATTCCAGTCTCACTGCTATACCTCCATTTCTCCCCGTCTCCGTGTCTGTCCAACGGTCTGTTTGTAAACACGCAAGTCTCTCTGTTCTCTTTCTTCTCTTTCTCGCTATGG
>CM060307.1:39884779-39887279 GCA_030674185.1 Monoplex corrugatus | reverse complement strand
GGTGCCATGCGTATGATGATCATAACACAAGCCATAAGCCTGCACATAAATCCAAGAACTGGCCAGGTCCTGAAGCACTAACTAGCCCAAAACGGCATTACTTGATCTTGTGTGTAACGACATCTGCATCTAATTTGAGAAAACGAGACACCCATGCCTCTCCAGGTGAAATCTTAAGTCTGATTCTGTAAAATGATAAAGCAAGTGTAACTTCTGTTGTCAAACTGTGATTGGAAAATAAACAAATGGACAAGATACGATACAGAATGTGTGGCAGAACTCACGATTGTCCTTCAACTCTGATTTCCTGTCCAAAACCGTTATCAACATTTTTTCACAATTCCCACTTTTATTCACTGTTAAATTTGACGGTCAAGGGGTTCTATATCACACGTGGAAACCTCTATCTCCATTCCACTCACATCTGTCAATAATTTATATGCAGCTTTTTTTTTGGCCTTCAGTTTTGGTTTCAGTTTCGGTTTCTCAAGACGACGTCTCTACGCTCGGAACAAATTCCATACGCACTAACGTCGCAGGTGCCACGTGTATGGTGATCAGGACACAAGCCTTCAGCCTGCACATATACCCATGAGTTGGCCAGGTCCTGAGGCCCTACCTAGACTGTGTTTTACCTAGTCTATATTTTATACTGGGGTTTGAGCCTTCACAAACCCTTATGCGCTGGTAGGTATTCAAATGTGGAAAGGAAACCGAGGAAAACGAACTATGAAACGCTGACACCACCAGGATGATTGGGGCATTAAGGCGGGCGACAAACAGACCAGTTTTTATGTTGCAGACTTAGCAGGAGCGTGACACATCAGATCTCAAATCCAGGCTTCAGAACTAAGCAAGTCAGCTCTGCATAGAGAACAAAACTTAAGACAGAAAGACAAATATGTGGCCCGATCCATTTAGAAGAAGAAGCAGAGGAAGAAGAAGAAGAAGAAGAAGAAGAAGAAGAACAGAAGAAGAAGAAGGAAGAAGAAGGAGAAGAAGAAGAAGAAGAAGAAGAAGAAGAAGAAGAAGAAGAAGAAGAAGAAGAAGAAGAAGAAGAAGAAGAAGAAGAAGAAGAAGAAGAAGAAGAAGAAGAAGAAGAAGAAGAAGAAGAAGAAGAAGAAGAAAAGAAGAAGAAGAAGAAGAAGAAGAAGAAGAAGAAGAAACCACCTACGGGCAACCCAACAGAAAACCTTTTTTTTTTCACTTTAAAACATATCATCCCATCACATTAATTCGCTTAGCTCATTCTCCTACCTCGATCGACACAAGACATAACAGTAGTCTTTAAATGCTCCCATTTCATCCACTGAGGTTATTTCAAGGAGCTGATGGAAAGGGTGAAGACGACAATGATCTCTAGCTTCTCTCTGTCTCTGTCTCTGTCTCTGAAACTGACTCTGTCTCTGTCTGTCTGCCTGTCTGTCTGTCTGCCTCAGTTCCTGCCTCTGTCTCTCTCTTCCTCTCTGTCTCTCTCTTCTCTGCCTGTCTCCTCTCTGTCTTTCTCTTTCTCTCTCCTCTCTCTCATCTCTATCTTTCTCTCTGTTGCTGTCTGTCTGTCTCTGTTTCTCTGTCTCTTTCTCTCTGTCTCTGTCATTCTCTCTCTCATTTTCCTCTCTCTCTCTGTCTGCTGTTGCTGTCTGTCTGTCTGTCTCTGTCTGTCTGTCTGTCTCTGTCTCTCTCTTTTCTTTTTTTTTCTTATTTTTCTTGTGCTCTCTCTCCTTCTCTCAGCAGATTTTCAGAACCCAGTTTGCCCTACTCACCCTCAGTGCTGGTTGTAAACGGGGAAATTGAACTGTTTGCCGTAACCAGGGATCAAGCATCCATTCAGTTTTTGTCGTGATCATCCACGTTGAACCAAGTAGTTTTCGTCTGGTAAAGTTCCCCCTGTTTAAAGGAAAACAAACAAACAGAAAGGTTATTCAAGAGAGAGAGAGGGGGAGAGAGAGAGAGAGAGAGAGAGAGAGAGGGAGAGAAGAGACAGAGAGAAAGACAGAGATACAGAAAGAGGGACAGACAGAGACAGACAGACAGAGAGACAGACAGAGACACACAAACAGACAGACAGAGGCAGAGAGAAACAGAGAGAGACAGAGACAAATACGGAAACAGAGACAGCGATAGGCAGACAAAGAGAGTGACAGACACAGACGTACAGACAGACAGAAAAAGAGGGAGAGAGAAAGACAAAGAAACAAACAGATACGAGGAAAGAGAGATACAGACATAGAGAAGGACAGAGGGAGGAAATAAAAGAGACAAGGGGGGGGGAGAAAGAGAGAGAGGGAGACGGTAAAGGAGGGAGAGAGAGAGAGATAGGAGGAGGGAGGGAGGGAGAAGAGGCAGAGAGAGGAGAGGCAGAGGAGACTGAGACACACACAGAGGAAGAGAGACAGACAGACAGACAGACAGGCAGATAGACAGACAGAGAGAGAGCAGACAGACAAATAGACAGACAGAGAGGCAGGAACAGATACAGAGACAGAGACAGAGACAGACA
>CM060307.1:39869779-39877279 GCA_030674185.1 Monoplex corrugatus | reverse complement strand
TACTTTTGCTTTCTATTTCTATTATATTTTCACAAGGTTTTGTAAAATGACTAGATACAAAAAATATGAGTCAGAAACGGGAGGAGAGGGGTTTGTACAGTTAGGAAAGTAAGACTGCCAGGGGAAAGCACGTCGATAACCGTATATTCATCAACAGACTACTCGCGTGTGGGTCCGAGAAGAGGGGGGAACTTGTTGGTTGCTGCTGATCAGCGCAATTGTCCAGAATGAAGAGACAGGCTGCTAGCTCCAGGGCATTACGGTATTGACCAGCGACGAGAGAAGAGCAACAGAGCAAAGCGGGAAGGCAAGGATCTAGGACTGGGACAGAGGTATGACAGGGATGAGATGCAGGAATTAGGAAATAATACGGCGAAATGGAAATTAATGATTAAAATAAAGGGGGCAGGTGTGATGCAACACAGTTGTCCATAACCCCCTATCCCTCTTTATTAATTTATTCTGGGGGTTTTTTCGTTGTGTGTGTGTGTGTGTGTGTGTGTGTGTGTGTGTGTGTGTGTGTGTGTGTGTGTGTGTGTGTGTGTACGTGCGTGCGTGTGTGTGTGTGTGTGTGTGGGGTGAGTGTGTGTGTGTGTGTGTGTGTGTGTGTGTGTGTGTGTGTGTGTGTGTGTGCATTAAGATGAAAGATAAACGTGAGACAGACAGACAGACAGAGACACAGAGAGAGGGGGAGGGAGGCAGACAGAGACAAAGGGAGAAACAGAGAAAGAAAGATATGGGCCACCACAGAAAGAAAGAGAGAGGTAGACAGAGACAGAGACAGAAAGACAGAGAGACAGAGAGAGACAGAGACAGACAGAGAGAAACAGACACAGAGAGAGAGAGAAACAGAGACAGACAGAGAGAGACTGAGAGAGAGAGACAAAGACAAAGACAAAGGCAGAGACAGAGAAACAGACAGACAGACAGACAGACAGAGACAGACGAGACACAGAAAGGCAGAGAGAGAGAAAGGTGAGACATACAGAGAGATAGAGAGAGAGAGAGAAAGACAGAAAGAAAGAAAGAAAGACACAGACGGAGAGAGAGAGAGAGAGAGAGAGAGAGAGAGCAATAGGGAGGGAAGGTGGGAGACACTTTCCCCATCCCCACTCTCCAGATTTCCCTTTCCCTGATCTACCTAGCCCCGTTCACTGAATTCTTATTCCCACTCCTTAACTCAAAGACGTTGGCACTGGGCTTTTGATTGCCGGTTTAACAAGAGCGAGAGTGTAACAGAAACAACAAAAACATCGAAGAAAAGGAGGCACTGAAATGCGGTCAGAAAGACCCACAGTTTCCCTTTTCCCTCCACGTTGTAGACATTCCTATATTTTTTAACACTGTTTCTGTTTTGTTTCTTTGATTTCATTCTACCAATGCTTGTCCCTCTTTGGGGTACCATTCACATGTAACCAAAGACTATTCCAATGATGGGCTGATACAATACCAGTATAAAATATAGACTAAGTAAAACATATTCTAGGTAGGGCCTCGGGACCTGGCCAGCTCATGGGTTATGCGCAGGCTTAAGGCTTGTGCCATACACATGGCAACTGTGGCGTTCGTGAATATGGAATTCGTTCCGAGCGCGGAGACGTCGTCTTGAGAAAATAAAAATGAAACTGAAAGGGGTTTTCTTGTCCATCACTTTTCATTCTGCCTGTGTCTTTGTTCCTCTAGGTCTCTCTTTTTTTCTATTATCCTTGTCAGAAATGACTTTGTTTATTTTCGTAGTAAAGACGTAAGTATAGTGTAATTTACAATTTTCACATATTTTCCTCCATTTTGGCAAGGTCAGTTTCGTGGTCTTCAGTGCTTTAACTTTCTATTTTAGAGGCTTAAATTTGGCTAAAATCAGGTGTTAGCTGTTGCCCAGCCGAGGGCACGGCTGTGGGTGAACTATGCCACGCGCCTCTGTGTGTGTGTATATGCGTGTGTTTGTGTGTGTGTGTGTGTGTGTGTGTGTCTGTGTGTGTGTGTGTGTGTGCGTGCGTACGTGCGTGCACGCGTGCGCGTTCACGCGCGGAATGCGCAAGTATATCTATTATGATGCATCTCTCTCTTTCTCTCTCCCTCCTCCCCCCTACTGCATGCATTGTGTGTGTGTGTGTGTGTGTGTGCGTGCGTGCGTGTGTGTGTGTGTGTGTGGTGTGTGTGTGTGTGTGTGTGTGTGTGTGTGTGTGTGTGTGTGTGTGTGTGTGTGTGAGCGTGTGTAACTGCTATGTTCTTTCAAGAGTCTTAGAGGGACTGAATGTAGGAAATGACTGAGATCAGCACAGATGACTAGAATTTAGGTCAATCTGTAGTCCTATACTTACACATGCGCCTGTGCCTCGCTATGGGATGAGTGAAAGGGGTGTGGAGAGTGGAAGAGAAGGGGAAAGATGTGTGCTATTAATAGCCCACAGGGCAGAACCAAAAATTGGCCAACTAAAGTATTTCGGATTTGTGCGCCGTGCCCCACGTGCATCTCAATATTTGTCCTTCTTTAACTATTTGAATATTATGTCCCTCAACTGTTATTTTTACTGTGTCTTCCTTCCTCTGTTTCTGTGTTTTCTATTATCTCTATCAGAGAGTGAATCTATGGTCTGCCTTTCTTTGACTCTTTGAGTATTCTTAAGTCCCTACACTACCCTCTCTTGTCTGTTGCATCTCAATCTCTCTCTCATTCTTTCATTTCTATTACTGCATTTGTTTATTCCCTCCTCTCTCTCTCTCTCTCTCTCTCTCTCTCTTTCTCTCTCTTTACCCTCTATCCACATCTCTCTATAACCCACTGTCTTTTGATTTTATTTTTTTAGGATCATTGCACTAAGGGAGGTTACTTTCGTGCTTACCTTTTTTTTTTTTGTCTCTGTTTCTTCGTCCCATTTTTCTACGTCACTTTAATGGCCACAAAAGCTGGAACAGCTTTTACAATGCGATGATGATGATGTCGATGAGGATGATAATAATGATGCTATGTAGTTCCATGAAGGGTTGAGACTGCGTGACAGGGCTGTGCTTTTACGCTTACTATCATAAAACGTCCTGGCGTCAACCAGGCCCGAGAGATACAGACACCTGCGGTGCTGGTCAGGAGATTTGAGCAACACCCTCAATGACGCATCCGTGAGGTGGATGAGACTCGACTGTGTGGTCCCAGTCTTCCCAGTGAGCCCATAGCGCGCCCAACACTGGCTAGGAGCCGGTTGGAGCCGAAATATCCCACAATGATTTTTGAAGGGACCGATGGGGATTGGAACCCACAACCTTCTAGTCGATAGTCCGCTGCGCTAACCACTACACCAAGGTGACTGGTCCGACTGTCTCTATTATTTACGTGTCATAAATCTCAACAAGTCAGGGTATCAAAACAAGACGCCGTCACAGAGACGGAAGAGAAGAAAGACAAAATAAGTCACTAGGTTGGTAAGGAGAAGGAGCCTTGGGTCAGAAGTGTACGCGTGTGTATAAGGGATACTAGTTGATGAAAGAGACAGTACATGAGAGCAGTCAGAAAGGACCAGAAGTGGAGAGAAATACGTTTTAACTTCACATTCATCAGCAGAGCACGTGAGAGAGAGAGAGAGAGAGAGAGAGAGAGAGAGAGAGAGAGGGGGGGGAGAGAGAGAGAAAGAGTGTGTGTAGGTGTGTGTTTGTGTGTGTGTCTGTGTGTGTGTGTGCGTGTGTATGTGTGTGTCTGTGTGTGTGTGTGCGTGTGTGTTTGTGTGTGTATGCGTGCGTGTGTGTGTGTGTGTGTGTGTGTGTGTGTGTGTGTTTATGTGTGTGTGGCCTCAAGAAAGTAGTACGTAGACCTATGGGTTGCTGATCAGCGCAATTGTCCTGAAGAAAATGCCAGACTGCTAGCTCCAGGGCGTTTGGCTACCAGCGTGCAACGACTATGGAGAGAGAGAGAGAGAGAGAGAGAGAGAGAGAGAGAGAGAGAGAGGAGAGAGAGAGAGAGAGAGAGAGAGAGAATGGAAAGAAGAAAGGAGAAAGGAAAGTAAAATACACTTTCCCCATCCTGTCTCTCCAGATTTCTCTTACCCTGATCTACCCAGCCCCATTCACTGAAATCATATCCCTACTCCTTAACTCGAATTCGATGGCACTGGGCATTTGATTAACGGTTTGAGAAGAGTAAGAGTGTAACTGAAACAACAAAAACATCGAAGAAAAGGGGGCACTGAAATGCGGTCAGAAAGACCCAGAGTATTCCTTGCCCTCCACCTTGTGGAATTCTTATATTTTTTCCACCCTGCCACTGTTTTGTTTCTTTGATTTCTTTCTTTCAGAACTTGTCCCTCTTTGGGATACCATTTACACATAACCAGTACTGTTCCAGTGATAGGCTGATACAATACCAGTATAAAATATAGACAAGGTAAAACATAGGGTGGGTAGGGCCTGAGGACCTGGCCAGCTCATGGGTTTATGGAATTCGTTCTGAGTGCAGAGACGTCGTCTTGAGAAACTGAAACTGAAAGGGGTTTTCTTATCCCCTAACCCTTCATTCTTTCTGTGTCTTCCTACCTCCATGTCGCTTGTTTTCTATTATGTCTGTCTGATATGACTTTGTTTATTTATCTGTGTATCTTCAATGCCTGTCTTTCTTTGACTATTTGCCTATTCTATCCCTCAACGTTCATCCTTCCTGTACTTTCAATCCTCTGTGATTCTCTGTTTTCTATTATCTCTTTTTCAGAGAGTGGCTCTATCTATGGTCTGTCTTTCTTTGACTCTTTGATTATTCTTAAGTCCCTACTCCACTCTCTCTTGTTAGTTTCATATCAATATCTTTTTCATTCTTCCATTGTTATTACTATATTATGTTTATTTGGCTCTCTCTCTCTCTCTCTCTCTCTCTCTCTCTCTCTGTCTGTCTGCCTGTCTGTCTGTCTGTCTGGGTGTCTCTCTCTATATGTATCTCTCTCTCCCTCTCTCTCCCTCAGCCTCCCCTGTCTCTCTCTCTCTCTCTGTCTCTCTCTCTCTGTCTCTGCCTGTCTGTCTGACTGTCTCTCTATCTCTGTCTGTCTATCTCTGTCTCTCTCTGTCCCTCTGTGTGTGTCTATCTCTCACTCTATGTGTGTCTCTCCTTCTGTCTGTCTGTCTGTCTGTCTGTCTGTTTCTCTTTCTGTCTCTCTCTCTCTCTTT
The DNA here is from genome assembly GCA_030674185.1 of Monoplex corrugatus. Classification (NCBI taxonomy): domain Eukaryota; kingdom Metazoa; phylum Mollusca; class Gastropoda; order Littorinimorpha; family Ranellidae; genus Monoplex; species Monoplex corrugatus. The sequence continues at coordinate 39,872,137 of CM060307.1, read as the reverse complement.
CTCTCTCCCTCTCCCCCTCTCTCTCTCTCCCTCTATGTGTGTCTCTCTTTCTCTGTCTCTTTCTCTCTACCCATACATCTCTATGACCCACAGTCTCTGTTACTTACGTGTCATAAATCGCGACAAGTCAGGGCAGCAAGACAAGATTATGTCACAGGGACTGTAAAGAGGAAAGAGAAATAAGTCACTAGATTGGTAGGTTGGTAAAGAGACGAAGCCTTGGGTGAGAAGTGTACGAGTGTGTGCAGGGGACGGTTGGTTGATGGAAGAGACAGTAGATGACAGCAGTCAGATAGGACCAGAAGTGGAGAGAATGCGTCAAAACCAAGTGGAGAGAATGCGTGAAACTTAACTCACACTCATCAGCAGAGTACGCGCGCGCCGTGCGCGCGTCTGTGTTGTGTGTGTGTGTTTGTGTAGTGTGTTGCGATTGTTTTGTGTGTGAATTGTCGTGGTGGGTGTGTGTTTGTGTCGTGTAGTGTATGTGTGTGTATTGTAGTGTGTGTGGTATGTGTATGTCTGTGATGTGTGTGAGAGAGAGTGAGAGAGTTGAGAGTGTGTGTGTGTGTGCCATGTTCATAAAGTGTACGTGGTGGTGACGGTGTGTGTGTGGTGTGTATGTGTGTGTGTGAGTGTGTGTGTGTGTGATGTGTGTGTGTGTTTGTGGCTCAAGAAAGGAGTAGACCTATGGTTGCTGATCAGCGCAATTGTCCGGAGAAAATGCCAGACTGCTAGCCAGGGCACTGGGCTCCAGCGCGTACAACGATAAGAAAAGAAGAGAGTGAGAGAGAGAGAGAAGAAAGAGGGGGTAGTGAGAGAGAAGGAGAGAGAGAGAGAGAGAAAATGAGAGAGAGAGAGAAGATAAGAGAGACAGACAAAAGACAGACGATAGACAGAGAGGAAGAGTAGAGAGAAGAAGGAGAGAGACAGAAAGACAGAGAGAGAGAAAGAGAGAGGAGAGGAACCAGACAGAGACAGGCAGGCAGAGAGGCAGACAGAGAAACAGGCAGCAGAGACAGACACACAGAGAGATAGAGAGATGGAGAGAGGATGAGAGAAAAACAGAGAGAGGAAGAGAGAGAGAAGAGAAGAGAGACAGGGTCAGACAGACAGACAGACAGCAGCCAAACTAGACAGAGACAGACAAACAGAGACAGAGACAGGGACAGACAGACAGAACAGAGCCATAAACACACAAGAGACAGAGACAAGACAGACAGAGACAGAGAGACTTGAAAGGAAGGAGAGACAGAGAGACAGAGACTAAGAAAGAGACAGACAGACAGACAGCCAGCCAAACATAGACAGAGACAGACAAACAGAGACAGGAGACAGACAGACAGAGACATAACACACAAGAGACATAGACAAAGACAGGAGACAGACAGAGAGAGACTTGAAAGGAAGGAGAGAGTGTCGGCACTCAAACTGTAATGATCATTGAGCAGGATGCTATCCCATAGAATCAAAGGCTTCAGATGGTAACCGTAAAGCCAAAGCACATAAAACCAGTCTGGTCACCCATCGATCAGGTAATCAAGCTTAATCACGTGTATCCCGTGCCTCCTCCTCCTGATCCCCCTCCACCATCCCCACCCCCACCTCCACACCCACCCAGTCTTTTTCTTTGCCTTCGGTTTATATTATTTTCTTAATCTTACGTGAGGGTTATTTTCGTGTCCTGAAGATTACAATTACAGTGCAATGAATCAGCAAAGATAATATACATTATTGCACAGACATTCAAAATTTCCACACATTTCAATCCAAAAAGAAAACAGGAGAGAGAGAGAGAGAGAGAGAGAGAGAGAGAGAGAGAGAGTGTGTGTATGTGTGTGTGATATTAACAGAGAGAGAGAGAGATAAATAGAGAGAGAAATAGAGAGAGAAATGGACAAAGAGAGACAGAGAGAGAGAGAAAGAGAGAGGAGGGGGGAGAGAGAGAGACAGACAGACAGACAGAGAGAAAGACAGAGATACATAGAGAAAGACAGGGAGAGACACAGAGAAAGACAGAGAGAGACACAGAGAGAGAATAGACAGGCAGACAGAGAGACAGGCAAACAGACAGAGACAAACACAACAGACAGATAGAGAGACAGAGATAGAGAAAGAGACAGAGAGAGTGAATGAGAGAGACAGAATAGAGAGAGAGTGAGACAAAGAGACAGAGACAATGAAAGAGACAGACAGGCAGACAGACAGACAGACAAACAGAGACATAAACACACAAGAGACACAGACAAAGATAGGAAATAGACAGGTAGGCAGAGAGAGAGAGAGAGAGAGAGAGAGAGAGAGAGACAGAGAGAGAGAGACAGAGAGAAAGAGAGAGAGACAGAGAGAGAGAGAGAGAGA
>CM060307.1:39862279-39864779 GCA_030674185.1 Monoplex corrugatus | reverse complement strand
TATACCTATATCTTAAGTTTTAAATAAAAAGGAAGATGTAAGGAAATATTATGTTTTATTTTATTTTGTTTTGTTTTGTTGTTTATTTCTCAGTCTTACAGTAGTAGATCTACACTTCGATGTAAGGAAGTATCATGTTTTGTTATGTTTTGTTTTGTTTTGTTTATTTCTCAGTCTTATATCAGCAGATGTAAGTTTATGAAAACGGCAATAAATACTTTGTCACACAAACGAAACAGGTGTCAAGTTTCTCTTATCACTGACAATGTGTCTAGTGGTAGAATACTCGCCTGCCACACGGGTTACAGGGGTTCGTTTCCCGCAGGTCGATGCACTTAAGTTTTTCATAGGCTAGGTAGGACCTCAGGACCTGGCCAGCTCATCGATTTATGTGCAGGCTTAAGGTTTGTGCCATGACCACCATACACGTGGCACCTGTGACATTAGTGCATATTGAGTTCGTTCCGAGCGCTGAGATGTCGACTTGAGAAACTGAAACTGACAATGAATTCACAATGTGCCTGAGATCAGCTGAAAGTTCATGGCGTTGAGGACAACAAGGCTAGCTTCATAATTATTCAGCTATTATATAACATATAATTTATTGATATCTTACTGTAGTTTCTTCTTCCTCTATCAACCAAGCAAATCTGTCTCCTTTTCTTTCCACACATTAATAATAACCATTCATTCTTACAATCCACACTGCTCAGGAATTGTGAAGAGAGAGAGAGAGAGAGAGAGAGAGAGGAGAGAGAGAGAGAGAAAGTGAGAGAGAGAGATGGGGGGAGTGAGAGTAAGTGAGCGAATGAGAGACAGAGATAGAGAGAAAGAGAGAGGATGTTAGAGAGAGGGGCGAAGAGAAAGAGAGAGAGAGTTTGAGAGAGAGAGAGATTGAGATTGAGAGATTGAGTGAGCGAGAAAGTGAAAGAGAGAGAGACACAGACAGAGAGAGATCGAGAGAGAGACAGACAGACAGAGAGATACAGAGGAAGAGACAGACAGATTGACAGGCAGCATGAGAAATAAAAACAGAGAGAGGGACAGGGAGAGCCAGACAAAGAGAAATTTGCGCTAATGTTTGGAGGGAAAAAACGATAAAGAAGAAGAACAAAGAAAGAAAAAAAACAGAAAAAAAAAAACAATCAGGTCCACAAACACAGCCATCAGTTGCCTGGGTAGACAGGTAGATCCAAACACATCTGCTATTTTGCAGGTAAAATCTACCCCACCCCACCCCACCCCGCTCATAATATATGAAGAAAATAAGAAGGGAAAGGGGGAGCGAGCGGAGAGGTTGGAATGTTACAAAATGATACCACCAGCTACCAAACCCACCCACCTATCAAACCCACAGAGAACCAAGGAGCAGCGCCGTTAAAGGTACCACAAGACGCGACAGACACAGTTTTTTAAATGTCACACAGCAAATTAAAACGGGGAGAGCTCGAATGAATCAATCCCAGACGTATCTGCAATACAATCCGGTGTTGGAAAAGGCAAGTCACACTATACGTCAGGTTCAGCTTGCTGGCACTCTCTTCATATGTCGATCTTTATGAAGCTATTTATCAGCTCTTCGGCTCCGTTGCTGGATGATGTGATGATGAAGACGAAGTTAACAAATACCTGCCGCCATCACCGATGCTATTATGCTGATCTCAGAACCCCCTGGTGACAATATGAGAAACTTAAAACCTGCCACATATTTTCCTCATTCATAACAGCCGTACTGTTTACTTCTGTTCTTCTCTCTGTCTCTGTCTCTGTCTCTCTGACTCTCTCTCTGTGTATGTCCTGTTTCTGTCTCTGTCTGTCTCTGTCTGTCTCTGTCTGTCTGTCTGTCTCACTCACTCATTCTCTCTCTCTCTCTCTCTCTCTCTCTCTCTCTCTCTCTCTCTCTCTCTCTCTCTCTCTCTCACCCCTCTCATGATAACGAGGTATGAGAGAAATGTGATCTGTAATGTTTTCCTTATGTATAGGTAAAGATTTTGGAGACGGCGGAATTCTAGTTTTCGAGTGCAAACAGTTGAATTAGTGAGTGTCAGTTCTTGTGAAGTCATAATGATGATTACGACGACGACGACAACGAGGACGACGACTACGATGGCGACAGCGACGACGCCGGCAGTAGCAGCAGCAATAACAACGACAGCAGCAACAACGACGAAGACGAAGACCACGACTACGACAGCAACAACAACGACGACGACAACAATAACAATAACAATAACAATAACAATAACAACAACAATAATAAATAATATTATTATTATTAATAATAATAACAATAATAATAATAATATTAATAATGATAATAGAATAACAATAATAATGAGGATGAGGATGAGGATGTTTCATTATCATCATCATCATCATCATCATCATCATCAATGTCATCATCATCATCATCATCATCATAGTCATCACCATAATCATCATCATCATTACAAAATAGTAAAAATATTCCTGCTTGAGGCCTGATTTGCAAGGATGGAAT
>CM060307.1:39847279-39852279 GCA_030674185.1 Monoplex corrugatus | reverse complement strand
GGAAGATGTGCTTACGGCAACAAGGGATAGATGCATATGGAGGGCCATGATCGCCAACGCCATGTAGCAGGGCACATGATGCTGATGATGAGTGGACACAATACCACACACAGTCTATCTTTAACCTCAAGAGTGGAAAGCAGCAGTGATGAAGAGGAGTGGCCTTGCCTGATACGCTGCGAACCCTTACTAAAAGAACTTCGCTGCCAGGACTGTGTGATTCTTACGACTCTGAATAATCTGTCAAAACATCTAGGCTATGATATTTTTACCCTATCAACTCTAGATGTGAAATCTAATATCGTTCATCCAGCTTGATGCTTTCATTTTTTAACAAATCATCATTCAGAAGAGTCTAAAAATAAAGTCACGGTTTCTAACACAACAGGAAAGCTGGAGGGAAAGAGAACACCAGGTAGATCCAGGGAGAAAATATTGGACGGACTTGCAGAGTGGCTGAGGACAGAGAGGGTGGAAGATGTGCTTGCGGCGACAAGGGATAGATGCATATGGAGGGCCATGATCGCCAACGCCATGTGGCAGGGCATTGATGATGATGATGAGAGGTCTGTTTTGTTCCGTTTTTTTGTCTTTTTTTAATTTTGATATTATATCCACTTCCTTCCTCACCATCCCACAACATATGTGTTCATGTTTAAGGGGCAAGACTCATCGAGTCGCGTTCCCTGGCAAGCTGCTCCTCTAGTTAAGGCCTTTTGCTCTGGGCGGGGGGGGGGGGGTGAGGGTTGAGGGTGGGTGGTGGTGGTGGTAACAAAGGCCTTTTGCCTTGGGCAGGGGTGAGGGGTGTGTGGGTGGAGGTGTGGTGGCAAAGAGCCCGAAGATGAAAAATTAAAAAAAGTTGTGTCTGCTGTTCACTCTTTTGAGTAATGTTCATTGATGTTTGCAGTGTAAACGCTTAAAAGTTTACGATGCAGCACATTTTTGCACCTTATCTTGCTTGGAGGTCGTGGAGTGGAATTATAGAACTTCTGTCTTAACCCTTTGACTCCCGCACCCTGCCCACCAGCATCCCGCATTGTCAACCGCGCTAGCAAAGCAAAAACTGATTCCCTCCCACCAGCATCCTACATTGTCAACCGCGCTAGCAATGCAAAAACGGAATCCTCTGATTCCCTCACCCTCTTCAATATTCAATAAGGCCAAAACCTCATTTGAAGGGGTGTGAACACAGTCCACGCATTGTGCAAACACAAAATATTCCAAAATGTTTGAACTATGCATTATCTAACAGAGCGAAAGAGACAGAGACATGAAGAGACAGAGACAGACAGACAGACAAACAGATAGAGAGACAATGAGAGACAGACAGACAGACAGACAATGAGAGACAGACAGACAGACAAACAGATAGAGAGACAATGAGAGACAGACAGACAGACAGGCAGACAAACAGACAGACAGACAATGAGAGACAGACAGACAGACAGACAATGAGAGACAGACAGACAGACAGATAGACAAGAGGCAGACAGACAGATAGACAGAGGCAGACAGACAGATACAAACAGACAGAGACAAATAGACAAAGACAAAAAGACAGAGACAAATAGACAAAGACAAAAAGAGACAAATAGACAGATACAAACAGACAGAGACAAATAGACAAAGACAAAAAGACAGAGACAAATAGACAGATACAAACAGACAGAGACAAATAGACAGATACAAAAAGACAGAGACATACAAAAGACAGAGACAAATAGACAGATACAGACAAATAGACAGATACAAACAGACAGAGACAAATAGACAAAGACAAAAAGACAGAGACAAATAGACAAAGACAAAAAGAGACAAATAGACAAAGACAAAAAGACAGAGACAAATAGACAGATACAAACAGACAGAGACAAATAGACAGATACAAACAGACAGAGACATACAAAAAGACAGAAACAAATAGACAGATACAGACAAATAGACAGATACAAACAGACAGAGACATATAAACAGACAAGACATACAAACAGACAGGCGATTGAGTTGTAGCAGTTCGTGGACAGGGTGCGGGAGTGAAAGGGTTAAAGGGAGAAGGGGATGAGGTGGGAGTGCGGGGGGGGGGGGCGTACAGCTCCACGCTACTCTTCTGCGACTTCTTCCACTGACCACTTGCAAGAGCGCCTCGTCTCACGAGAACCCTACACGCTCCACAAACCACGAAAGACAAAGACAGAGATATAAGAGACAAAGATAGAGACTTGAGAGACAAACACAGAGAACTTGAGACAAAGACAGAGACTTGAGAGACAAAGACAAAGACTTGAGAGACAAAGACAGAGACTTGAGGGACAAAGACAGAGGCTTGAAAGACAAAGATGTAGACTTGAGAGACAAAGACAGAGACTTGAGAGACAAAGACAAAGACTTGAGAGACAAAGACAGAGACTTGGGGGAGAAAGATAGAGAAATGAGGAACAAAGACAGAGACTTGAGGGACAAAGACAGACTTTAAAGACAAAGAAAGAGAATTGAGAGACAAAGACAGAAACTTGAAAGACAAAGACAGAGACTTGTGTCACAAAGACAGAGACTTGATGAACAAAGACAGATACTTGAAAGACAAAGACAGATACTTGAGGGACAAAGACAGAGACTTGATGAATTAAAGATAGAGACTTGAGAGACAAAGAGAGAGACTTGAGGCACAAAGCCAGAGGCTTGAAAGACAAAGATAGAGACTTGATGGACAAAGACAGAGACTTGAGAGACAACGACAGAGACTTGATAGACAAAGACAGACTTGAGAGACAAAGACAGAGATTTGAGAGACAAAGACAGAGACTTAAAAGACAAAAAATAAAGACTTGAGGGACAAAAACAGTGATATGAGAAACAAAGACGGAGACTTGAAAGACAAAGACAGAGATTTGAGAGACAAAAACAGAGACCTGAGGGACAAAGACAGAGACTTGAGGAACAAAGACAGAGACTTGAGGAACAAAAACAGAGACTTGAAAGACAAAGATGTAGACTTGAGAGACAGAGACTTGAGAGACAAAGACAAAGACTTGAGAGATAAAGACAGAGACTTGAGGGACAAAGACAGAGAACTTGAAAGACAAAGACAGAGACTTGAGAGACAAAGACAGAGACTTGGTGGACAAAGATAGAGACTTGTGGAACAAAGACAGAGACTTGAGAGACAAAGACAGAGACTTGGTGGACAAAGACAGAGACTTGAGGGACAAAGACAGAGACGTGATAGACAAAGACAGAGACTTGAGGGATAAAGACAGAGACTTGATGGACAAAGACAGACACTTGATGAACAAAGACAGAGACTTGAGAGACAAAGACAGAGACCTGAGGGACAAAGACAGAGACGTGATAGACAAAGACAGAGACTTGAGGGACAAATTCAGAGACTTGATGGACAAAGACAGAGAGACTTGATGGACAAAGACAGAGACTTCAGGGACAAAGACAGAGACTTCAGGGACAAAGACAGAGACTTGAAAGACAGAGACTTGAGAGACAAAGACAGAGACTTGAGAGACAAAGACAGAAACTTGAAAGACAAAGACAGAAACTTGAAAGACAAAGACAGAGACTTGAGAGACAAAGACAGGCTTGAAGGACAAAGACAGAGACTTGAAAGACAATGACAGAGACTTGAGAAACAAAGACAGACACTTGAGAGACAAAGACAAAGACTTGAGAGACAAAGACACAGAACTTGAAAGACAAAGACAGAGACTTGAGCGACAAAGACAGGCATACACGCGTAAAGCAAAAACATGTCAACCCTTACCATTACCATTACCATCATCATCATCATAATTATCACATTTCTCACTGGCACCAGCTCTGTCACTATCCTCCCCCTCCTCCTCCTCCTCCATTGTACAGAGTGTACAATACGTTCACCTCCCGGTACTTAATGACGTGGGATGTGCGTGCGTAACGAGGGCAGTGAACGTTCGGCCAAAACAGGTAGGAGCTGTGTGTCTGTCACGTTTCTCTATATTTCTGTCCTGAAACTCTGGCCGCGGACACTGCAGGAGGTCGTTTACATGTGATGGATGAGGATGGGTAGGACGGAGGGAGCGAGGGAGAGATGGGATTTTTGGGGACAGCGGAGCGAGACTGAGAGCACACGAGAGAAAAAGAGAAAGAGAGAGACGGAGAGAGAGAAAGAGAAAGAGAGAGAGAGAGAGAGAGAGAGAGAGACAGACAGACAAACAGACAGAGAAAGAGAGAGACATGGAGAGAGACAGACAGAGAGAGACAGAGAGAGAAAGACACACACACACACACACACACACACACACACACACACAGACACACACACACACACACACACACAGAGAAAGAAAGAGGGAGAGAGAGAGAGAGAGAGAGAGAGAGAGAGCGACAGACAGACGGACGGACAGACAGAAACACAGACAGACACACACACACACACACACACACACACACACACACACACACACACACACACACAAACACACATAGACACAGACAGACAGGCAGACGGACATATAGAGAGAAGCACAGACAAACAGATTTGGGTAAAACAGAAACCGCCAAAGAGCATCCCTATTATCACTAAAAGAGACACACAGAGGGAGAGAGTGCTCACATAAGAGCATCGCATTACCACAATCTTCATTTAACATGAGAATAAGTGAGCAGTGAGAGACAGAGACAGAGAGAGAGAGAGAGAGAGAGAGAGAAACTGAAACTGAAACTGTTTATTGTCATTACCCGAAAAGGTCTTTTGACAAGGGGGATAACAATTTTCCAGTAGTGCGACACATAATCCACTCTTTGTATGTGCGCAAATTCTTCACACATAATCAAAAAAAATATCGAACATCCATTCCTTGAACAGTCGAACATATTCAAATCATATATAATGAACAATCATCCATTTTACCACTACTACATAATGCAAAAAAAAAAACAAAAAAAAAATATCAGAACAGTGTTCCCACATTCAGGCCAATAATTTTGTCTAGGTTTAGACAAACCAAAAT
>CM060307.1:39832279-39842279 GCA_030674185.1 Monoplex corrugatus | reverse complement strand
ATTCTGCACTGCCTTTTCCGCTCAGCTTGGCAATCGCGTGAATATGTATAATTCCTGTGTACTCGCTTAGAAGTCAACCCTGATAGATGTTTCCGATAGTTCTCACTAATTGTTAGCTCAAGTATGTTCTTTTTTTCCCGTCCTAATCACATTGGACGTGTTGTATTTCTTGGGTGTGTGTGTGGGGGGGGGGGGGGGGGTAAAAGCGCTAGGCCAACACAAGCAGCAAACAGTTGTGTCCAGATGGTTTGATTTCTCAGTAGGTCCAAATTATCCATAGTCACTGGTGAATGGTTAAATATTATTTTTGATAGACAGATTGAAAGAAAAAAGAAAGACAAACAGACAAAAATAAGAAAGAAAGAAGGAAAGAAAGAAACAAGACAGACAGAAAGCAAGATAGAAAGAAGGAAAGGAAGAAAGATAGGAAGATAGAAAGAAAGAAAGAGAAAGAGAAGAAGAAAGAAAGAAGCAAGGAAAGAATGAAGACAGAAAGAAAGTAAGAAAGAAGAAAAGAAAGAAAGAAGGGGGTATGTTGTGTGTGTGTGTGTGTGTGTGTGTGTGTGTGTGAGTGTGTGTGTGTGTGTGTTGTGTGTGTGTGTGTGTGTGTATTGTATTTGTATGTGTGTTATATGTGTGTGTGTTCTCTGTGTGTGTGTATATATGTGTGTGTGTTTGTTCTGTTCTGTGTGTGTGTGTGTGTGTGTGTGTGTGTGTGTGTGTGTGTGTGTGTGTGTGTGTGTGTGTGTGTGTGTGTGTGTGTGTGTGTTTTCTGTATGCGTGTGTGTGATTTAGGGACTAGACAGACAAAAAATTTTAATGACAGACAGAAAGAAAGAAAGACAAAAGAAAGGACAAACAGACAAAAAACAAAGAAAGATAGTCATTGATGAAAGTTTTAAGTATTGTCTTGTTTGTTGTGTTGTGTTGTTGTACCACCCGTTTGCATTAGCATCAGTCTCCAGACTTGGTCTTGAATAAATCATACTTCCATTCTGTTAAATTTGATCCACCGATGTTCATAAATGGTAACGCGTTGCTTTTCACGTAAATACACACCCTGGCACGTACTGACGTATTTACAACAGCCATTTTTCACTCTTGTTTTGAAGTAACTGCCTGGGAAACAAAAAGAAGACGTATATTATTCCAGTCACTTACTGATACCTCTCGTCATTGTGTTCTTTTTATATACATCTCTTGTCAGTTGTTTACTCAGTGACTGCAGTCTGGTTTTCAGGTCAAGGTTATATCATGTTAAATGAACACCATGTTCATATCTTTGGCAGCCTTGACGCACACAAGGTGACATTGATTTGGGAGGCGAGACATGAAAAACGAAAACAGACAGACAGAGAGACAGAGAGACAGACATAATAAAGACGGACAGACAGACTGATAGGAAGAAAGAAAGAAAGAGACAGACAGACAGACAGACAAACAGAAGGACAGAAAGTCAAAAAATGAGAAGCAAAGGAAGGAAGAAAGAACGAAGGAAGGAGGGAAGGAAAGGAAGGAAGAAGGAAAGAGAAAGAAAGAAAGAAAGAAAGAAAGAAAGAACGCAGGAAAGAAGGAAAGAGAGAAAGAAACAAAAAAGAAAGGAAGGAAAGAAACAAAGAAAGAACGAAAGAATGAAAGAATGGAAGAAAAGAAAAAAGAAAGAAAGAAAGAAGAAAGGAAGAAGGAAGGGAAGATAGAAAGAGAGAGAGAAACAAAGAAAGAAACAAGGAAAGAAAGAAAGAAGGAAGGAAGGAAAGAGAGAAAGAAGAAAGGAAGAAAGGAATGTAGGAAGGAAGGAAGGAAGGACGAAAAAAAAAACAAGGAAGGAAGGAAAGAAAGAGAGAAGGAAGGAAGGAAAGAAAGAAAGAAAAAAGAAAGAAAGGAAAGAAAGAAGAAAAGAGGGTAAGAAAGAAAGAAAAAGAAAAGAAAATTTCCCTGATGGCGTCTACTGTTTTTCAATCGTGGACTAAGCAAGAAAAAAGATAAAACAGTCCTAAGTATTAAGACGTAAAGTCGATAGGATGAAGATTAATACCAAATGATGATGATGATGATAATGATGATGATGATGATCATGACGATGATTTGTCTTGAGTTCAGTCACACTCCACAGCACAATTGTTAGCTCGTTCGCTTGCCTAGTTCACTGCACCAGTCATTGACATTGGTAGTCTAGTTGTAGAATGCCGGCCACTTATAGGCTAGGTAGGACCTCATGACCTGGCCAGCTCATGGATTTATGTACAGGCTTAAGGCGTGTGCCATAATCACCATACGCATGGCACATGTGACGACAGTGCATATGGAATTTATTCCGAGCGCGGAGACGTCATCTTGAGAAACTGAAACCGAAACTGAAAACAATCATTCAGGTGAAGCCAATGTTTCATACTCTTCTTCCTGTCTCTCTTGTTAAGATCTTGGCAACGTTATATGCTTTGGTGCAGGGAAAATAATTTAGTCAAATAATAGCTAGCACATTAACGTGGTGGTAGTGTTCAATTATCCGACTACAATGTACCTCTCTTGAAAATAATCAGAAACAACTGAGAAATTCCAATAAACAGAAGAGACAGGGAATCCCTGATAGTTTAACTTCTTTAGCTCCCATTTTAAAGCTATAGAAATAGTTCCCCTGCCTTATCTCCTTCTCTTTATCTCTGTCTCTGTCTGTCTGTCTGTCTGTCTGTCTCCCTGTTTGTGTTATGTAGGTTTGTTTTTATATACCTTTTGCTTAGATATGACTCAAATCGTAATCGAAGGCGGTTATAGTTGTTATTGTTTATTGCCCAGCCGATTGTGTAGAGCCAGTTTAGGTCTACAACCGCTTCAAAATATACAAAACCTGAACAGGAAAAAAAATTTTTTAGAAAAATTAAGTACACATATCAATGCATTCGAGCACATAATCTAAGGACATGCCCCCGGCGTTGACCACTCCATCCAATTTATTGCACAGGGGATTTAAAAAAAAAACACACATGAATACAAATCTAACCATACCTAAGAACACCAAAACATAATTAAAAACGGGCATAGGCTACCTAAAATTGCTTCCGCATATCTCACCTGCCTAGAGCCAAAAATGTACTAATTACATGTACCCAATTATCAATCCTACGAAGAAGCACATAAGACTTTATTGAACTCATACAGGTGAATGGACCAGCAAGGCAGAAAATGATAGGAAGAAATGACAGAAAGCAAAGGAATAAGGCAGAAAACAAAGAGAGTGACAGAAAAGAGGACATTTCTAGCACAGAATGTCCAGGTGGGGATATTATTCATACTGAAAGAGCCCCTGGCATCCCCACAAGGGGATGATAGAGGTTAATTCTCCAGTTCCAGTATCATTCTACTTCCACTGTGACCAATCAAACCAAATAAGAATAATGTCTAAACAGTGAAACACAACACAATTCGGAACATTAGTCATGCATATAACTCTTCGCATTCATTGCCGTGACAGTGTATCGTAGTCCTCGATGTATGACATGTTTAATCTAACTGAAAGATTCTCGGGATCGCAGTGACCTTGACAAATACAACGATTGGATTTTATGTAATTCTTTAAATACATGGGCGCTAGTTTGAATGGCTAAACGGTGTTTTTATCTTACATATATCTTACATAAGACATCAAACATTAACACCTTTATTCCTCTTACTAACGACAATGATCAGCTAGTTGCAGAGCAAAGATAAACCGGTGTAAAGAAACAAACTGATTCTTGATATGCATCCATAAGAACCTGAGAGACATACAGAGAGACAAGCAAACTAAATGCCACGAAAGAAGAACAAAATAATATAAGGAGAAGAGTAGAAAAACAAAGCAGCTTCAGGATGTGTGTTTTATCAGCAGTGCAAACAAATTAGACTAGAAAAAGAAAATATTACACGGCATCCTATTGTTATGTCTTTGTTGGCTGCAAGAGCGTCGAGTAACCGGTACGGAAAAAAAGAACAGTCACTAGGAACAAAATGCTAACATCCATTCTACACAGATCAAAGTGAGACCACCCGCACTCTCACCCATCCCACTTCTATCAACATTCCATCCACCCTTTTTTCTCTCCTTCTTCGTACACATCCGTTTCCGCTTAGTCTGGCAATCACGTGCATGTGTCTAATTCCTGCGTAATCATTCAGAAGATGACTGATATACGTTCTAGATCGATTTCGCTAATTGTCGACTCAAACATGTTCTTTTCTTTCCCATCACATTGCCGTGTTGTGTGTTTCTTGGAGAAAAAAAGCGAGCTACATATACACAGAGTAAAGCGTTGTATTGAAGTAATTTGGTTTGATTTCAGACAGTGAATAATTACAGAAGGAGAATGAAACAAGGATTCTGGACCGGAGATAATGATGTAGCAAATGTACTTTGTTAAGCTTCAAGTTTGTTTCAGATTACGACTCTCTTCAGCTGAATAATACATGTATGTTTTTTGCCAACAACCATTTTTAATTGGTAAAATAGGCCGTTTTGTTTTCATTTTATCTCTTTGGGTGTGTGTGTGTGTGTGTGTGTGTGTGTGTGTGTGTGTGTGTGTGTGTGTGTGTGTGTGTGTGTGTGTGTGCGTGCGTGCGTGCGTGCGTGCGTGGTGTGTGAGTGTGTGTGTGTGTGTGTGTGTGTGTGTGTGTGTGTGCTGTGTGTTTTCTTTCATAGTAATCACACGCAAGTACAGCTACAATCATAATACCTGCTGGTGCCTCTTTTGAATGATAATAATATCAGGAATACGTTTTCGGATGGAAACAAAACACACATATACCTGTCGTCATTTCTGTACCATTTCAGTCAGGATTTGTCATCTTTTCTGTACTCTTTCAGTCAAGATTTGTCATCTTCTCTGAACCTTTTCAGTCAGGATTTGTCATCTTTTCTGCACCCTTTCAGTCAAGGTTCGTCATCTTCTCAATCAACAAGAATCACCTGAAGGAAAATTGGACATAACCACCGTACGTTTCTTTTCGCTAAGGCAAAGTCTTGGTGCAAACACAGACAACCAGGGTGAAAGATCTTTCTGTGTACATAGCAAACACTATCGTCGACTGTAAGTATTTGTTATAACATTGTAAGCTGTTAAGCTTCTCGAAGTGGTAGGAAAGACAAATTATTGTCAGTTATCTTTTCAGTTTCAAGACTGAAAAGTCAGGTGTATATGAAAGAGGAGAAGGCGTCAATATAGAACTCAAAATAATGTACTTGTTCAAAAATCATACCCTTGCAATGCCTGTGGATATAGATTCTTTCTATCTCTCTGTCTCTGTCTCTCTTTCTCTCTCTCTCTCTCTCTCTCTCTGTCTCTCTCTCTCTCTGTCTGTCTGTCTCTCTGTCTGTCTGTCTCTCTCTCTCTTTCTCCTCTCTCTCTCCCTCTCTCTCTACCCCCCTCTCTCTCTAAAATTATCCCATATCTGTCTTTGTCTCACTCTCTCACCTTCCTCCCTCTCTCTCTGTCACTCTCACTCTCTCTTTCAATCTTTTTCTCTCCCTCTCTCTTTAGGTCTCTGTCTCTCTATCTCTGTTTTGTCTCTATCTCTCTGTCTATGTGTCTTTTTGTCTCTGTCTCTGTCTGTCTCTGTCTCTGTCCTGTCTATCTATGTGTCTTTTTGTCTCTGTCTCTGTCTGTCTCTCTCTCTTTCTCTCTCCAAGTCTGTCTATCGCTGATGCAAAGTTTCATACTTTCACATAACACACACACACACACAACACACACACACCACACACACACACACACACACACACACACACACACACAACACACACACACACACATACATTATAATATATAACATATATATATATATATATTATTATGTATGTATTATACACAACAACACTATACAAACACAACACACCACACACATACACATACACGCGCGGGCGCATGCTACTTTTTATCTCTTGACTTGGAGGGAATGCACGTATACTTAGGTGAGTTAGGAAAGAGCTATCTTTTATATATGTGAACTATGATGGGAACCATTCGCTTAATAAGGTAAAGGGAAAAATAGGGTAAATGTAAGCAAGGTAAGTACGTGGTGTGTGTTGTGAGGGGTGTGTATGTGTGTAAGTGTGTGTACGTGTATGTGTGTGTGGTGCGTGTGTGTAATATATATATATATATATATAATATATATGTGTGTGTGTGTGTGTGTGTGTGTGTGTGTGTGTGTGTGTGTGTGTGTGTGTGTGTGTGTGTGTGTGTGTGTGTGTGTGTGTGTGTGTGTGTGTGCACGAGGAGTGCGTGCGAAAAGAAGAAGTAGAAGAAGAAGAAGGCGAAGAAGACAAAGAAGAAAAGAAGAAGAAGAAGAAGAAGAAAAAGAAGGAGAAAAAGAAGAACAAGAACAAGAACAAAGACAAGAACAAAAACAAGAACAAGAAAAAGTAGAAAAGGAACAACAAGAACAAGAACAAGAACAAGAAGAAGTTAAGAAATCAGTGTGAGTTTTGACAATACATTACCATGTATCTCCTGACAGAGTGCCAGCTAGCTTTAGTAATGTTGCAGACATACTTTGTATACATGTTTCCCAAGGGGGCAGTAACTAGGCCGAATGGAGCTATCGTTACGTTCAGCTTCATACAATGATAATAAACTTGCCTCAAAATGGTACAACAGTGTTCAATAAAGCAACATAAATAAATACATAAATAACTTGTTATACTATAACTTAAGGAAATTTATCTAAGAGAGACTTTTTTTCGGGATCATTGCGCACAGAGTGGATACCTATGTGCTCACCTTTTTTTTTCCGTCCCATTTTCTATGCCATTTTAATGGCCGCAGAAACTGGCACAGTTTTTTTTTACAATGCCTTGATGATGATATCGATGAAGATGATAATCATGATACTATGGAGTTCCGTCTAGGTTTGAGACTGCTTGACAGGGCTGTACTCTACGCTTACTATCATATTATATCCTGGAGTCAACCAGGCCCAGAGCTACAGACACCCGCGGTGCTGATCAGAAGATTTGAGCAATACCCTCAATGACGCATCCGTGAAGTGGATGAGACTCGACTGTGTGGTCCCAGTCTTCCCAATGAGCCCATAGCACGCCCAACTCTGGGGAGGAGCCGGTTTGAGCCGAATAATCCCACAATGATATGTTTTTGAAGGGTCTGATGAGGATTCGAACCCACAACTTAACAGTCGGTAGTCCGTTGCGTTAAAACCATTACACCACAGCGACTGGTATCTGAGATAGAAATTTGTAGACCACTGAAACGTGTTCATTTTCTGAACAGACTGGTTTGGTTTACAAAATGGATTTATTCTATTATCGCTCAGCTTAACAGCGAATGATTTTAATTTATAAGTGCAGTATAGATCAGCTATTTGAACATAAAGCTTGTTAACAGTTAGCAAGAAACATCCGAGGGTGCTGGATGGAACACAGACCAACAATACCTCACCACTGACTAAACAATCATCACCCAGCTTCCGACACCACACGGTAGCCATCTCGGAAAGGAAAAAAATGGAATGGGTGGGAGGGTTGACGTGCTGTCCATGCGCTGCATGACTCATTCAGACCCAGTTATCTGTTGTTTTGTTCGCAAGCCCGATGGCAAGGTGAAAAGATGACAAACCCTGGGACATTGCCACGCAACGCGCACCAGCCAAATTATCAAAAAATCAAGTACGAATCAAGATTTGTTTCTATAAATCGGCCTAATATCTGCCCCTCTTGATGTTCTGGTATTTTTTTAAATGAATCCGTATTGTGTTAGACGACTCCCAGTTCACATATCGTCTAGCTGAAAATGGTGACACTACCAATGGTCCACAATGCCGATCATCATCATCATCATGTGCCCTGCCGCATGGCGATGGCGATCATGGCCCTCCATATGCATCTATCCCTTGTCGCCGCAAGCACATCTTCAACCCTCTCTGTCCTCAGCCACCCTGCAAACCCGTCCAGTATTTTCTACCTAGGTCTACCTGGTTTTCTCTTTCCCTCTAGCTTTCCTGTTGTGATCAGATGCTCTAATTCCCCTTTCCTCATAAAATGGCCTATAAATGTTGCTTGTCTTTTCCTAATCTTCCTTATATATGATTTTCTTGATTCTGCCTCCATCAAGACTGTCTCGTTTGTTTTTTGCTGTCCATGGAACTCTCAACATTTTTCTTAGAAACATCGTCTCGGCTGCCTCAATCTTGTTCCGACTATCCACGCCTCACAACCGTAAAACATTATCGGTTCTATTTAACATTCAACAACTCTCGTCTTGACGTTAATTGATAGGCATTTGTTGGTAAGAACGCTTTTCATCTTCTTGAATGCTGTTTACAATGCCAATGCTAAAGCTAAATCAATCTCCACTGTTGCTATGCCTTATCAAAGTCGACTCGATCATTCCTGAAGCACCATGGCTTCTTCTGCATCCGGGTGTGTTCGTGCATTCTCATCAATCATGATAAAATGCCCTATGCCCTGCATTTAAAAAAAGAGGTCTTTTGCAGCTTGAGATCCGAAAGGAAAGCTACTTGTAAGAATTTAGTGCATTGAGCGATTGGACATGAGGCAAAGAGATATTTTAAGTCACACATAGAGAAAAATATCTACATGAATAAAATCCTAACGTCAATTCTTCTTTAAAGTCAAAAACAGGGAAACGGTCGATGCATTCTTCAAAGAAGCTGCTTGATCGCACTCACGTACACAAACATGCAGAGAGGGAAGAGAGAGAGAGAGAGAGAGAGAGAGAGAGAGAGAGAGAAGAGAGAGAGAGAGACAGACAGACATACAGAGAGACAGACAGACAGAGAGACTGAGCAAGAGAGAGAGACAGTGAGAGACAGACAGGCAGACAGGTACACAGACAGACAGATAGACAGACAGGCAGAGAAGGAATGTTAGGGGTACTGGTATATTTTTTGTTTGTTTGTATCAGCAACGAAAAGGAATCACCAGAAACACAAAACTTCGCACTCATGATGTTTCTGTATGTTTGCATTTTTTCAGATTTTGTTTCAATTGCTGGCCAGTATCGTTTGTAACATAATTTTACCTGTGGTCGCTGGTATAATGCAGGAAATGATTAGAATGTACTATCCAGATCGATAAACATGGCAAAGATTGCTAATCTTTAAGCACATCCAATCATTCTAGAATGATTTTCAAGACTATAACCACACACATTTTCAAAAATGTAACAACCTACATCACAAAAACTCAGATGACTGAATTGTAAATGTGGAGACAAACGTCCACTTAGGAAAACAAATGACCAAGTGTTTGATTTCACCTTATGCTTGCAAAGTTTAACATTCGTCAGTGCTGTTTCGATAGAAGTGGAGGGAGGGGGCAGGCAAAACCCACATAAATGGCTTTCAGAAAAAAAAACTTAAGACAAGCTTATCAGGCACAGCTCCTAAAATCAAATATTTAGACTGAAGACATACAAATTCTAGACTAGAAAACTCTCAACCACGAAGGCAGGAAGTCAGTTTAGTTGGAACCTTTTTCTTTGTCAAGTGAAGGATTAGTTGGAGAATGTTTTCTTGGACACCATTCCTAATACAAAACATATAAAGAGATTCAGCAAGAAATAAAGGATGTTTTCATTCTCCCCAGGCAGTGTTGTAACTGGTGAATACAGTCTATGGACCCTTTCAGTCAATGCTTGTCATCTTTCCTCCAATCACCAAGAATCGACAGAAGGAAAATGTGGACAAGACTTCTCTACGTTTGTTTTCACTGACCCCAACGGTTTTGATGCAAATACAGACTACCAGGTACTAACAAGTTTTTATGTACATATTAGCCACCCTCCTCAATCATAAGCTCTTATTCCAATATTATACGTATTTAAGGTTCTTAAAGTGTTAGCTTTCATCGTCAGCCCATCCCCGCTCTTCCAAGGACCAATAATCAGAGACAAGAAAAAGGAAAAAAGCGACAAGGAAAAAAAAATGATTCAGACATTCTTTTATATCTCATTTTCATTTCTGAACTTAACAAATGTCTTATATGGTTTGC
>CM060307.1:39824779-39827279 GCA_030674185.1 Monoplex corrugatus | reverse complement strand
ATGACAACGACGACGACGACGATGATGATGATGATGATGATGATGATGACAAAGAAGTAGAAGAAGATACTGGCAGATAGAGATAGATAGATAGACAGACAGGCAGACAGGCAGACAGGCAGACAGACAGACAGACAGAGACAGAGGGAGAGACAGAGACAGAGAGAGAGAGAAGACAGACAGACAGAGAGATAGAGAGAGAAAAAAGAAGAGGAACATGAACAAAATTGAAGAAGAAGAAGAAGAAGAAGAAAGAAGAAGAAGATGATGATGATGATGAGGAGGAGGAGGAGGAGGAGAGGAAGAGGACGGAGGAGGTGGAGGAGGAAATGGAGAAGAAGAAGAGGAGAAAAAAAAAGAGCAAGAACAAGAATAAGAACAAGCACAAGAACAAGAAGTCTGTGAAGGTAGGTCCTATCGGAAATGAAAACAAATTAGACCAGACGAACAAAATACCACGCAACAGGCCACATGTTTTTTTTTCTCAGGCAGTGGCTGGAACCCAGTGTAACTGGTACAGTTGGTTCAGGAACAAAGAACAAGGAACCAGGAACAATAAACTTCACAGAGCTAGACGTCCATTCAAGATAGATCAAAGTGAGACCCCCCCTCACGTCCCCGCCACCCCCACCCCCACCCCACCCCCACCCAGCGCCACAACCGCCATGTCTCCATCAACATTGCATTCAATCTCTGCCTCTCTTTCGCCCCACACCGTCTTTCTGCTTGTCTTGGCAATCGCGTGCATTTGTATCATTCCTGTGTACTCAGTTAGAAGACAATGGTGATAGATGTCTCTGTTACATCTCACTAATTGTTGACTCAAGCATCTTTTCTTTTCCTTGCCAGTCACACTGTTGCATGTGTTGCGTTTTTGTAGAAAAGTTACCATAATAGAGCGTTTTTACTCGGTTCTAGGGTAAGTGCATTTGGGTTTCTCTTTTCATTATTCCAGAATGTTAAAAATAGGGTATTTAAATGATTTAAATGGTACGGTTTGAAAGCATCTAGTGATACGAAGTTCTGCAATACACACACACACACACACACACATATATATATATATATATATATATATATGTTGTTGTGTGTGTGTGTGTGTGTGTGTGTGTGTGTGTGTGTGTGTGTGTGTGTATAGAAAGAGAGAGAGATACTATATATATATATATATATATATATTATTTTATATATATATTATTTTTATTATATATATGCATATATATATATATATAAGATAACTGTCTTCTAAATCCAACCAGAAATGACAACAACAACAACAACAAACCTGAGACAACCTACAAGGTAAAAAAAATGATGGGCAGGGGAATTCAAACACTGTGCCTTACATTGTAATGCATAGATGACTAAAAATGATGCAAAGCCACGGGCTAACAGAGAGAGAGGGGGGGGAGGGGGAGACAGACAGAAAGAGATGGGGAGAGAGAGAGAGAAGACAGACAGCGACAGCCAGACAGAGAGACAGAGACAGAGACAGACAGACGACAGACAGTACAGTACAGTACAGAACAAAGTCCATCCCACTACCGAGAAAGAAAGAGAGAGAGAGAGAGAGAAAGGAGGAGAGAGACAGACAGACAACAGCAGACACAAGACAGACAGAAGACAGACAGAGAAAGAGAGAGACAAATAGACAGACAGACAGGCAGACAGCAGACAGACAGAGAGTGATGCATAGAACAAAGTCCATCTCATTACTGAGAAAGTAATATTGTTTGCCGGACCACGCATTTGACTAATACACTTTTCTGAGAAAAAACATACTAACACCCATACCTCTTAACTTTCCAGATTTTCTGCTTCAGTATTACTCTCCTCAAGGAGTTATTTCATCCCATTCCTCAGATTAATTTCCATTTCACTCCTGCAAAACATAGGCCTTTCAAACTGATCGACAGAAACATCACCTTTACACAAATAAACGAAAATAGCAAGGTGAACAACCAGCGCTGAAAATCCTCCCACATGATGTTCTCACCTTGTTCAGAAACCACCCACGGACATTTTTAATATAATTTTCCATAAAACTCAAACCTTCGTGGCTTTCATGTCGATAACTTAAGAGATAACTGTGACTCATAAAATATGCACAACACTGGATGATGAAACGCCAAGAATTCTTCTAGATTCATCTTATTTATGAAGAAAGGTAGATTGAATGACCACCTACTCCTGTGAAACAGGTTTCTTTTAATCTAGCAGAATAATAAATAGCAACACGATTAATAAGAACTACTGAATCATGTTTCACTGTACACGGTTTCGGTATCAGTTGCTATGGGAGTTTGTGTGCTGCACGAGTGAAAGACTGAATTAAATTTCATGTTAATATTTGAATTCATTTAGCAAACAAAAAACAAAAACAAAAACAAAAACAACAATAACAATAATAATAATAATAATAATAATAATAATAATAATAATAATAACAATGATGATGATGATGATGATGATGGTGGTGATGATGATGGTGATGGTGATG
>CM060307.1:39804779-39817279 GCA_030674185.1 Monoplex corrugatus | reverse complement strand
AGAGGGAAGACAGGAGGGGAGAAGGGAGTGTGACCCCTGTTCCGAGCCGTCCTCCTCCTTCTGTCTGTCTGTCTGTCTATCTGTCTGTCTGTGTATCTGTCTGTCTCTCTCTGTCTGTCTGTGTGTATGTCTGTCTGTCTGTCTGTCTGTCTGTCTGTTAGACACGCAGAGGATGAGTACACTTAAGACTGTTCGACGAATGAACCTTGACCCAACTTGTCATCTTCTCTGTCACACACACACACACACACACACACACACACACACACACACACACACACACACACACACACACACACGCACGCACGCACGCACGCACGCACGCACCACACACACAAACTCATACACATACGTATAACAAACTTTTCTTTTTCTTTAAGGGTATATTAGAAAATGACAAATACAACGATCAATGCAGAACTTGCCCACAACCCTGAGTCGACAGCCACGACCAATATAGACAAAAAATAAATACGCAAACCAAACGATGATGAGAAGATTACATGACTGAAAAAAAAACCCTACTCTTAGCAATCTATTATTTCCACGAGATTTATTCAGAGCTTTAGACATATATCAAAAGTCAGAGATGAGGATGTCCTTCACAGCATCCTCATCAACTGTGGCGTCTGTATCACTAACTTGGAAGACATTGCCCCCAACAGGGCATTCTGGCAATCGCAGAGCACGATGGGCACCATTGCATTTGAACATTGTTATTGTTGTTTAAAGCCCAGCCGACTGCTCAGAGCCATACCAGAGCTATAACTGTTTCAAAAACACACACAAGTAAAAGAAAAAAGAAAAGAAAATAAGGTACACATATCAAAAACAAAAGAAAATGATGAAGTTCACACAGTAATATCAATGCATTCACGCACATAATATAAGGAGATGCCCCCGGTATTGACCGCTCCATTCAATTTATCACACACAGGGGATTAAAAAACACACCTGAATACAAATTTAAACATAACTAAGGATACTAAAACATATAAAACTGGGCATAAATTAACTAAAATTACATCTGCATATCTCACTTCCCTAGAGCCAAAACTTGCACTTGATACATGCACCCAATTATCAATCCTAAGTAAAAAACATTTAAGATTTTACCGAACACATCCGGGTGAATGGACTAGCAAGGCAGAGAAAGAGAAGGAAGAAATGACAGAAAGCAAAGGAGGAAGAAAGAAACAAAGAAAATGACAGAAAAGAGAAATTTCTAGCACAGAATTTCCAAAAGGTGGGGATACTATTCATACTGAAAGACCCCCCCCCCCCCGGCATCCCCACGGGGGCGTATTTGAACATCCCCCAGAACGGTTGGCATGCAACATAAAAGGGAATGGCAGAAGCAGCACCCAAGGCTACAGGACTTCTTTTTGTGCAGCGCCTGTGGAAGAACAGGTGCCTCCAGGATTAGCCTTTATCCCTTATGAGGAATCGTACCAGACCCTAGAGACCAGTATGCCTGTTCATTCGTCCAGTGAATGAGAGAGTATTCATCATCATCATCATCATCTCATCATCATCATTATCAGGGCCAGACAGATTGTGTTGGCCTGTAAATCAATCATAATTGTTCAACCAGGTCTAAATTTGGCGGGGCTTTTGCCCGGCTGTCCTGATATCGTACATTGGAGAGATAGGTTGAATTCCCAGGTCCTATACCTGAAGACCGTTAGCCTTCTTGCCTTTATAAAGCCTCAATAAAAAAAATATAGGTGGCACTGAACTGCAGCGATGCTCCCTCAAAGGACAGAGCAACATGGGTTTCACAGAGTAAGTCCACTGTGAGAAAAGTTGAATAGGAATAGGAATAGGAATTTGAGTTAGGAAAATGAATATAAATAAATATAAATAATATAAATAAAATAAATGTGAAATCTAGTTACTATGATTGCAATTCTTCTTTTCAATACAATAACATCAGTGATCAGCATTAACTTCATCAGTAACTTAATTCTGACTTTAATTGAACCGGGAAAGTAGGCTACCTCACATATAACAGCTTCTTTATTTCTGTTGTTTTATTTGATACAAGCAGATTACCAACGGCAGACATATAAGTTGGCGTGCGTATGTGTTAATACCTACAACGTCAAAAAAAACAAAGTTTACTTTCCATTCATTTCATTTTCAGCACCCAGACAGAAATAACGACATAGTGTCATCTTCAATGACACAAATACACAAAACAAAAGAAAACAAAACAAACACAAAAAAACTTACCTACACAACTCCACCATCACCAACCGCGCCTGCACAAACCACCACCAAATCGACAGTAACCCGTAAATCTGACAGACAGAAGAAGGAAGAAACTACGCACAACTGTACTACCAACACCACACAACTTCCAACCATAGTCACCAACTACAACAACAGACAGGCAATCTCAACATCGATGACGACTAATACACACGTAAGAGGAAAGCGCGTGGCGCGGAGGAGACACGCGAGCACGAACAAGCAACCCACTACTAAATCGACGGCCAACCACTGAACCGGCCAAAATGCCCAACCCACCCCCCACCCCTCTCTCGCCATCTCGAACCCCCCACCCCCCATCTTTCCTCCCTCCCCATCCCATCTCCATACAGAGTCGAACATTATACAAGGGTCACTGCTGTTCTACGGAATGTTGGGCGCTGGAATCGGTTGGGGGTGGGGGTGGGGGAGGGAGTGTAAGGGATGGAACAGTAGGGGAGGCTACTGATGTTTCACGAAATGAGGTTTTGGTGCAGAGGGAGAGAGATGAGGGGGTTAGGATGTGAACGAGATCGGTAGGAAGGTTTGGTACGCAGAGAGAGAAAGAGAGAGAGAGAGAGAGGGTGGGGAAGTTTGGAGAGAGAGAAAAGAGAGAGATGTACAGAGAATAGAGAGAGGGAGAGATGCACAGAGAAAGAGAGAGAGAGAGACATAGAGAGGATGGGGAAGTTTGGAGAGAGAGAGAGAGAGAGGGAGAGATGTACAGAGAAAGAGAGAGTGAGAGACAGAGAAAGTGAGAGAGAGAGACAGAGATAGAGACAGAGACAGACAGACAGACAGAGACAGAGAAGAGAAGTACAATAGACGGGAGAGTCAAGACAGAGACAGATGTACATAGAGAAAGCGACAGAGAGAGATGTACATAGAGAAAGAGACAGAACAGAGACAGACAGACAGATAGACAGACGAACAGGTGTACATGGGGAGAGACAGACAGACAAACATACAGAGAGAGATAGTGAGAGAGAGACAGAGACAGATACAGACAGAGAAACAGATAGACGGACGGACGGACAGACAGATGGACGAGGGGAGAGAGAGAGATAGAAGACAGACAGACAGAACAGAGACAGAGAGACAGAGACAGAGACACAGAGCAGAGACACAGAGAGACAAGACAGCGGTGGCAGTGGTTGGCAATTCATCGATCCACACAAAAGAACGATTTCCCTTTCACCGAATGACAGCTTGTCCTGACCCTGGCCATCAAGAGAATGGACGCTTGAGAGTGCCAAGCGCTCACAGTATTGTCTTCTTCCTTTACCAGCACCACCAGAATAAGGGGAGGAAAAGTACACAGTCCCTGTTGTCCCCTCCGCCCCCCCCCCCGCCCCCCCTCACACACACCCTTACTTTGATATTGGTAGTGAAGGACATTTGCAAAACGGTGGAGTGTACTTTTAGTACGGATTCACGTGTACGTGTTTACATTTATTCATTGTCAGCTAATTAGTTCTAGCGTCAATCACAGTTTATCTACCAGAGAATTATTACCCTTTTTAGAGAAACTTACGAGTATAATCATGTTTCAACAGATTGCAATACCTTGGGATGGGGTTGAAGACTGGCGATCTTTTGTATGTGTACTCATCATCTTCGTGGCATTCAGTGAAACGCACTTTTGCTTTGTACTTTTGTGGATGTCATCTAATTTCCCAACAGACAAGGAGTGGTGTAGAGGATATAGTTCTTGGTACTGCGTAGTTGGGCGTTATACTGGAATTTGATCAGAATTGGAACGTAAAAGGGTATTGTGATGATGAAAACAGATGGAGAGACGTAATATACTAGGAAGGATGTTATTGTTGTTGTTGCTATTTTTGTTTATAGCCCAACCGACCGCGTAGAGCCATGCCGGGACTATAACCGTTTCAAAACATACACAATACCTCCACAGGAAAAAAAAAAAAAAGGAAAGAAAATTAAGTACGCGTATCAATGCATTCGCGAACACAATTTAAAGAGATACTGGTGACTTTGACCACTCAGTCCAATTTCTCACACAGGGGATTTAAAAGCATACCTGAATACAAATCTCAACACAAATAAGGACATTAAACACATATAAACATGAGACTAAATTACCCAAAATTGCTTCCGCATATCACTTTTCCCTAGAGCCTAAAGTGCACTTTATACATGTACCCAATTATCAGTCCTAAGAGAAAGTATTAAGACTTTATCGAACATATACAGGTGAATGGGCCAGTAAGGCAAAACACGAAACAAAGAAATGGCAGAAATCAAAGGAACAAGGTAGACACAAAAAGAGTGACAGAAAAGAGGAAATTTCTAGCACAGAATTTTTCCAGGAGGTGGGGATACTTTTTATACTGAAAGAGCCCCTGGCATCCCAACGGGAGGTGGGGGTGGGTGGTGTTGGTGCGGTGGAGAAAAGTGTTGAAAGATAGCTTGGGTCTTTATTTAAATGAGAAAGTGGGCGGGTTTAATTATTTACTATTATATTCGGTATTATATGAATAATGTATAACTTTCACCCCTTTTAGAACGAATCTGATTTTAGAACGAATCTGAGCTATGTGTTTGTTGTAAGTGTTTAGGAACCTCTTAATGTTGATGACAGAGAGACAGAGGGAGAGAGAGAGAGAGAGGAGTTGTGTGTGTGTGTGTGTGTGTGTGTGTGTGTGTGTGTGTGTGTGTGTGTGTGTGTGTGTGTGTGTGTGTGTGTGCGTTTGTATGTGTTCGTGTGTGTTTTGTGAATGTGTGGGTGCGTGTGAGTATGTGTGTGTGTGTTTGTGTGTTTGTTTGTGTGTGTGTTTGTGTGTGTGTGTGTGTGTGTGTGTGTGTGTGTTGTGTGTGTGTGTGTGTGTGTTTGTATGTGTTTGTGTGTATGTGTGTGCATGTGTGTTTGTTTGTCTGTGTGTGTGTGCGTGTGTATGTATGTGTGTGTATGTGTGTGCTGTGCGTGCGGTGTGCGTGGTGTGTGTGCGTGTGTGCGTGCGTCGTGCGTGGTGCGTGTGGTGTGTGTGTGTGTGCTGCGTGTGTGTGTGTGGTGTGTGTGTGTGTGTGTGTGCCTAAGGTACACTGAAAATCACTAAAAACAAACAAACAAACAAAACAAAACAAAACGAAACAAGAAAGATAATAAATAGACACAAAAAGAAGAAAACATCACAGAAAATAAAATCAATTAGCCAACGAGCCAAACAACTGAATAAACGAACGAATCAACAAAGTAATCTAAAACCCAACACGTACAGTCTAAGGGATTTTGAAGGAAAGAAAGTGACTCAATACATATAACCTGACGGATTTTAAAGGAGGAAAAAAAGCACTGAACAAACACTCAGTACAGATATCTCGAAATATTAAATGTCTTCTCCAGATGTGACACAGAAACGAAATAAGAAGTGTTTTATATGTTCAGATTTTGATACAAACAAGATTCGCTTGGGAGTAAACTGCGGGATAAACAAGAATCAAACGGAATTTTATCTTGAAAACCGTCTCAATCATTTAGCACTCGATCCTTATGTATAATCAGATTATCTATCTATCTATCTATCTATCTATCTATCTATCTATCTATCTATCTATCTATCTATCTATCTATCTATTATCTATCTATCTACATGTATCTATCTATCCATCCAACCATCCATCCATCCATCCATCTTTCTATCTATCTATCTATCTATTTTTCTATCTATCTATCTTTCTATCTATCTATCTATCTATCTATCTATTCTGTCTGTCTATCTGTGTATATATCTATCTATCTATCCATCTATCTATCCATCTATCTATCTATCTATCTATCTCTCTATCTATCTCTCTATCTCTCTATCTATCTCTCTGTCTATCTATCTATCTATCTATCTATATACGTATGTATCTATGTATCTATGCATCTATCTATCTATGTTCTATCTATCTATGTATGTATCTATGTATCTATCTACGTATCTATCTATACTTCCATCTATGTATCTATGTATCTATTTCTCTCTCTCTCTCTCTCTTTCTGTATATATATATATATATATATATATATATATATATATATATATATATATATATTTAAACAGACTGCGTAGGAAATAGAAACTTTACAGAATTGTATACGTTGATATCGATGCTGTTAATCAAAGACAAATCTGTGAGTCTGTGATTAAAGTTAAGAAAGGGAAGCCTACATGAACAGTGTATACTGACGCAAACAAGTCATTTAAGAAGCGGGTAGAAGAAACTCCTTGTGGAAACGTGCACGTGCAGAAAGTAATGGTTCTGGCAGATGTTTTCTTTTGCACAGAGGGTGGACGTGTCGGATGACAGGGCTACAGATGTGTGCCTGAGAAAAATCGATTTGTAAACCCCCACCCTCCCTCTTTTTCTTTCTTTTTGTCTGTTAGTCTGTCTGTCTCTGTCTCTGTCTCTGTCTCTGTCTCTCTCTCTCTCTCTCTCTCTCTCTCTCTCTCTCTCTCTCTCTTTGACTCTATCTCTTTCAGCCTCTCTGTCTGTCTGTCTGTCAGTCTGTCTCTCTGTCTGTCTGTCTGTCTCTCTCTCTCTCTCTCTCTCTCTCTCTCTCTCTCTCTCTCTCCCCCCCTCCTTGTTTACTTGTTTTTTTTTCTTCAAGTAATGCGTTTCGCATTCCTGTTGCTATGCTCCTTCTGTATGTGCTATAGCAAATACCACCTGAAAACAGGTCCAGTGAGCCTAATGCTATAATCCTTGAGCAAATATTCTGGAGTGTGGTGTTTGAATCACTCTCACTCTCTCTCTCTGTCTCTGTCTCTCGCTCTCGCTCTCTCTCTCTCTCTCTCTCTCACTGAATCCGACATGGCCAAAAGACAAGATGTTGTATCTATTTTGTCATCTGATGACGAAGTCATAATCAAATCAGTGGCACTATACATTGCGGAAGCACAAAAAATAAGACATAAACACTTACAAGCCCGACAATAGTGCTAGACAATATCATACTGGGATTAATTTAATCTCTTTTGACTGATGTGGGCTATATCACGTTAACTTCAAAAGAAGCCGCTTTATTATAGACTCTGTTTTGTAAAGAGCTGTTTTCATTTGCTTTATTTTGCTTTGTTTGCCGATAATTTAAGAGTAGCTAATAATATGAAAATAATGGTATATTTGTAGAATATGTTAGAAGTGGATATTGAAAGGGTATATAGACACTTAAGGGTCTACTATACATGTTAACAAAAACAAAAAAACAAACAAACCAAAAAACAAATAAATAAAAGGCATAGTGATGTCCCTTGTTAACAGAGTATTTTGGGGCAGTTATGTGAAGATTATATTATTATCACTAAATGTAAGGTTTGGGTGGTCTAGCCCAGATGTTTCATCATATTACAGTTTTGATGTGTGTGTGTGTGCGCACGAGCGCGCGCCCGCGTGTGAGCGTATATGGATGCGTGTGAGTGGGTGTGGGTGTGTGAAAAAGATTTTGGTTTGTCTAAACCTAGACAAATTATTGGCCTGAATGTGGGAACACTGTTCTGATATTTTTTGTTGTTGTTTTCTTTGTATTATGTAGTAGTGGTAAAATGGATGATTGTTTATTATATATGATTTGAATATGTTCGACTGTTCAAGGAATGGATGTTCGATATTTTTTTTGATTATGTGTGAAGAAATTTGCGCACATACAAAGAGTGGATTATGTGTCGCACTACTGGAAAAATGTTATCCCCCTTGTCAAAAGACCTTTTCGGGTAATGACAATAAACAGTTTCAGTTTCAGTTTCAGTTTCTCTCACTGTCTCTCTCTGTCTCTCTGTCTCTCTCTCTCTGTCTCCCACCTCTCTCTCTCTCTCTCTCTCTCTCTCTCTCTGCTTTCTATCTGTCTCTGTCTATTCTGTCTGTCTGTCTGTCTGTTTGTCTGTCCTGCTCTCTCTCTCTGTTTATCTATCTATCTATCTATCTATCTATCAATCTATCTATCTATCTATCTATCTATCTATGTATGTATGTATGTATCTATCTATATCTATCTATCTATCTATCTATCTATCTATCTATCTACATATCTGTCTATCCATCTATCTATCTACCTACCTACCTACCTATATATCTATCTATCTATCTATCTACCTCTACCTATCTATCTATCTATCTATCTATTCTCTTTCTCTTTCCCTCCGTTTCTTTTTCTCTGCCTCTCTTTCTCCCTATCTCTTTCTTTCTCTCTCTCTCTCTCTCTCTCTCTCTCTCTCTCCTCCTCATCTCTCTCTCTCACTCTCTCACTCTCTCTGTCTCTCTGTCCCTCTGTGTGTGTGTGTGTTTCTCTCTCTGTCTTTTTCTCCACTCTGTATGTCTGTTTCTTCTGCCCGTCTGCCTGCCTGTCTGTCTGCCTGCTTGCCTGCCTGCCTGCCTGTCTTTCTATCTGTCTGTCCTGATCTCGCTCTCTGTCTGTCTGTTTTTTCTGTTTGTCTGTCTGTTTGTCTGTCTGTATGTCTACCTGTCTGTCTGTCTGCCTGTCTGTCTGTCTGCCTGCCTGCCTGCTTGCTTGCCTGTCTTTCTATCTGTCTGCCCTGATCTCGCTCCCTGTCTGTCTTTTTTCCTGTTTATTTATTTGTTTGTTTGTCTGTCTGTCTGTCTATCTGTCTGCCTGCCTGCCTGTCTGTCTGTCTGTCTGTATTCTGTCTGTCTGTCTCTCTCTCTCTCTCTCTTTTTTTCTCGCTTCCCCCCCCCCCCCCCCCCCACTCCACCCTGTGTTTTGTTTTAGCAGACCGAAGTTTTCCAGTCTCATATTTTCTGTTGTGCTAACATCTACACCGTTGGAGAATAGTGTCATTTCATTTCGTTTCTTATTTCAATTTTATTTGGTTTTCCTTGACCGTTCTCTCACCTTGGTTTCCCTTTACTTGTACTTTTTACTGTAGTGCAAACCACTTTTTTTTTTTCATCTTTTAGATCATCAGCTCTGAACAGAAGGCAATTACAGTTGCCCTTTTATTTAAGTTTGTAGATGAATCCTAAACATTGTTTGGGGTTTTGTTGTTGTTGTATATTTGCAAGTTTTGTTTGTTTGCATGTTTACTAGTTTTTACTGTTTTCGCTTGTTGATTGCTCGAGTTGTTTCGCACTGGGTTTGTTGTTGTTGTTGTTGTTGTTGTCGTTGTTGTTGTTGTTGTTGTTGTTGTTCTTGTTGTTGATGTTGTTGTTCTTGTTGTTGATGTTGTTGTTCTTGTTGTTGTTGTTGCTGGTGTTGTTGTTGTTGTTCTTCTTCTTTTTCTTCTTCTACTTCTTCTTCTTCTTCTTCTTAAATTTGTTGCGGTCGCTCTTCTCTTCTCTTTTCTCTTCTCTTCTCTGTCTGTCTGTCTGTCTCTGCCTCTGTCTATCTGTCTGTTTGTCTGTCTGTCTGTCTCTCTCTCTCTCTCTCTCTCTCTCTCTCTCTCCCTCTCTCTCTCTCTCTCTTCTTAAACACATTAAAAAACACAATTTATACATAGTTCACTATACATAATGTTTTTGAGAGATAAGCTTTGAACGAATATCATCTAAAACTGGACAACACAAGACAGAATGTGCCTCGTCTTCTTTAACTTGCATACATAATAGACAGAGTAAATCATGTCTTGACTGTATCTCAACTGATGGGCTATACGCCATGTCTAAATTTTCCTATTGCCTTTTCAAACTAATATCGAAATTAAAAACTTATGTATGATTTAACAATGTAGGGATTTATGACAGTTCTGTTAAAAGCCTATCTTTCACTTGTCTGTGTATGGTTATTACATTTTTGACATCTGGAATCAGCCAGCCTTTGCCGAAAATCACCAACAAACTTCTTTCTCGTCACCAGATCCTTGGAAAAACGAAACATCACCAAACCTACATTCATTTTAAAAGAAACACGTACTCGTTACTCAGTCTTTCTTTCTCTTGAAGTCTAGCTCGAATAACGTTTTTTATGTGTGGTATTTCTTTTGTAGTCTGATGTATTCCAAGTACAAGAGTTTTAACTGGAATCGAATACTTTTGTATAAATGAATGCACAAACAATGGACATTTGTTCGTTTCTCCATATTCTAAATCATTGGATGTACGCTTTGTCCAATCCTAAACAATCTGTTCAAACGACATAAGTGTACAGCTTCAGAATACGTAACTCGTTTAGATTGTACTTAGAATAATGGTTTGTATTTGTACTGACTTTAAGCATTTAAAATCTGGAAATTGCTGTATCATAATATACAGTTTGTTATGTTCTTAATTAATGTTAATCTTTTTTACACATTGCTATTTGATTATGTTATTTAACGTATGAGCACCGATTCAGTAGAGGCTATGACCTTTTCAACAATAACAAAAATCTGGTCTAAATGTTTAAACTCTCTCTCTCTCTCTCCTCTCTCTCTCTCCTCTTCTCTCTCTCTCTCTCTCTCTCTCTCCTCTCTCCTCTCTCTCTCTCTCTCCTCCTCTCCTCTCTCTCTCTCTCTCTCTCCTCTCCTCTCTCCTCTCTCTCTCTCTCCTCTCTCTCTCTCTCTCTCCTCTCTCTCTCTCCTCTCTCTTCCTCTCTCTCTCTCCTCTCTTCCTCTCTCTCTCTCTCTCTCTCCTCTCTCTCTCCTCTCTCTCTCTCTCCTCTCTCTCTCTCCTCTCTCTCTCTTCTCTCTCTCTCTCCTCTCTCTCTCTTCCTCCTCTCTCTCTCTCTCCTCTCCTCCTCTTCTCTCCTCTCCCTCTCTCTCTCTCCCTCTCTCTCTCTCTCCTCTCTCTCTCTCTCCTCTCTCTCTCTCTTCCTCTCTCTCTCTCTCTCTCTCCTCTCTCTCTCTCTCTCCTCTCTCCTCTCCTCCTCTCTCTCTCTCTCTCTCTCTCTCTCTCTCTCTCTCCTCTCTCCTCTCTCTCTCTCTCCTCTCTCTCTCTCTCTCTCCTCTCTCTCTCTCCTCTCTCTCTCTCTCTCTCTCTCTCTCTCTCTCTCTCTCTCTCTTCCTCTCTCTCCTCTCCTCTTCTCTCTCCTCTCTCTTCTCTCTCTCCTCCTCTTCTCTCTCTCTCCTTCTTGCTCATCTCAATCTCTCTCTCCTCTCTCTCCTCTCTCTCTCTCTCTCTCTCCTCCTCCTCCCCTCTCTCTCTCTCTCTCTCCTCTCTCTCTCTCTCTCTCTCCTCTCCTCCTCTCTCCTCTCTCTCTCTCTCTCTCTCTCTCTTTCTCCTCTTCTCTCTCCTCTCTCTCTCTCTCTCTCTCTCTCCTCTCCTCTCTCTCTTCTCCTCCCTTCTTTTCCTGTTCTTTTTTTTCCGTGTTTCTCTCTTTCTTCCTCTCTTTATTCTTCCCACGCTGTTTTTCTGTTGATATGTGCGTTATCGAAAAGGATACTGCAAATCCTTACATTTAGGGCACGATTTAATGATTGCTTATTTTGGTTTGGTTGTTTATACATCTGCTTATCTGATATGTGTGGGTGTGGGTGTTTGGGTGTGTGAGGGAGTGTGTGTGTGTGTATGTGTGTGTGTGTTTGTGCATGTTTGGTGTGTGTGTGTGTGTGTGTGTGTATGTGTGTGTGTGTTTGTGTGTGTTTGTGAGTGTGTGTGTGTGTGCATGTTTGTGTGTGTGTGTGTGTTTGCGAATGTGTGTGTGTGTGTGTGTGTGTGTGTGTGTGTGTGTGTGTGTGTGTGTGTGTGTGTGTGTGTGTGTGTGTGTGGTTGTGTGTGTGTGTGTGTGTGTTGTGTGTGTGTGGTGTGTGTGTTTGCGAATGTGTGTGTGTGATTGTGTGTGTTAATGTAGTGTTAGTGGTGTGTGTGTGTGTGTGTGTGTTGCGTGCGTGCGTGTGTGTATGTATGTGTGTGTATCTGTGTGTGTGTGTGCGTGCATGGGTGCGTGTGTGTGTCTGCGTGTGTGTGTGTGTGTGTTGTGTGTGTGTGTGTGTGTGTGTGTACGTATGTATGTGTATGTATTTGTGTGTGTGTGTGTGCGTGTGTGTGTGTGTGTGTGTGTGTGTAAATGTGTGCGTGTGTGAATGTGTGTATGTGTGTGTATGTGTGTGTGTATGTGCGTGCGTATGTGTGTGTGTGTATACATGTGCGTGTGTGTGTGTGTGTGAGCCACGAATCCTGCCAAACTACTGATTTAACCGCCTTTTCCCTTTTCGGAGGACTTGAGCAGAGAAAAGGGACCATTAGACTCTGGCAAACCAATACATAGCTCTAAAACTAGGCGGTAAAAAACAGCTTTCTTAAACACAGTGGCGATAGGTAGAGCTGAGCGACAGATGATGGCCCTGGTAATTTGTCTCTAAGAACTGAGT
>CM060307.1:39792279-39794779 GCA_030674185.1 Monoplex corrugatus | reverse complement strand
TGTTCATTGCTGCTTCAGTACTCCCTCCAAGATATCTAGGCAAAGGTCACTGTATTTTTTCTCTCTTTTCGTGAAGTGGTCGAGACGGAATGGAACAAATTAGAAAGAAAGAAAGAAAGAAAGAAGAAAACAAGAAAGAAAGAAACAAACAAACAAAGACAGGAAGAAAGGCAGGAAGGGAAAAGAACAAAAAAAAATGAAATAGAACGGGGAAGAAAGGAAGCAAGAAAGAAAGGATGCAAGAACTGAAGGATAGAAAGAAAGAAAGAAAGAACTAAAATAAACAAACAAACAAACAAGGAATACAGAGAGGAAGAAAGACAGAAAGAATATATGAATGAACGGGTGAAAGAAATAATTAGAAAGAAAATTTTAAAAAAAATAACCCCCTAAAAATGAAATAGAGAGAAAGAAAGAAACAAACAAAGAAATAAAGAAAAAAAAAAGAAAAAAAAAGAAAGAATGAATGATATTGTTTACTATGTGAAAATACTTTCTCGATCCTCAGCATCTGATCTGTAGATTTATCAAATATTCTGACAAGTCACTCTTTTCTGCGTTAAACAAAACTTACATATGTGTGTACGCTGAATATGAATTCATTTAATCATAGAAGAATGCGTTATCTCAACGTGGAGAGGACATTATACACGGATGTCACACACACGTACACCTGTTTTTCTAATCAATATGTTTGTGAAAAGAAGAAGAAGAAAAAAAACCGTAGGTGGACAACGAACATGGCAAAAGTTGGTGGTTGTGACAGACCTTTTCCTTTTGCAGAGAAGGTAAATGAGTCAGATGGCACGTCTACTGCTTTATGTGACAAAATCGATCCCCTCTTTGTGTCTGTCTGTCTGTCTGTGTCTGTCTGTCTGTCTCTGTCTCTCTGTCTCCCCCCCCTCTCCTCTCTCTCTCTCAATCCTGTTTTTTTCTGTCACTGTCTGTCTGTCTCTGTCTCTGTCTGTCTCTCTTCTTCTCTTCTCTCTCTCTCTCTCTCTCCTTTTTTGTCTGTCTGTCTAGTCTCTGTCTCTCTCTCTCCTCTGTCCCTGTATCTATCTATCTATCTATCTATCTATCTATTTATCTATCTATCTCTATCTATCTATCTATCTATCCATCTATCTATCTATCTATCTATCTCTATCTATCTATCTATTTACCCATCTTTCAATCTATCTCTATATATCTCTCTATCTCTATACTCTCTCTCTTATTCTCTCTCTCTCTATGTATGTATGTATGTGTGTGTTGTGTGTGTGTGTGTGTGTGTGTGTGTGTGTGTGTGTGTGTGTGTGTGCGCGCGCGCTGCGCGCGCGTGTGTGTGTGTTGTGCGTGTGTGTGTGTTTCTCTTTCACAAACACATTCTTTGACAAACTCAAAGCTTTACAACTTTCCTTCATTACTATGGATTCAAACGTAAGACTCGTCTCTGTCTGTCTGTCTGTCTGTCTGTCCCTCTCTCTCTGTCTTCTCTGTATCTGTCTGTCTGTTGCTGTCTCTCTCTGTCTCTCTCTGTCTCTCTCTAGTCCTTCTCTCTCTCTCTCTCTCTCTCTTTCTCTTCTCCCTCTCTCTCTCTCTGTCTCTGTTCCCTGTTTCCTATTCTGTCTCTCTCTGTCTATTTCCCTCCTCTCTCTCTCTCTCTCTCTCTCTCTCTCTCTCTCTCTCTCTCTCCCCCTCTCTCTCTCTCTCTTGCCATAATATGTCAATCAATAATCTTGCAGCTTATTTAGCAGATCACATCTGTTATCTACTCTAAGTTGACAAAGGAGTCACACGGTTTACCTACATATATCGTATGGTGCAAGCACGTGTGCACAACTAACGTAAGCATACACAGCCACACCTACACATACATATACACACCACCACAGGCGACCATACCAAACACGTTCAGAATAGTTGTACAAACATATGTTGTTGATCTAACTTGATTTTTTTACATACTTCAAAGCACCAAGCACAACTTTTGGCAGCGGAAAAAATAATATTGCCATTAACTGCACTTAGGATGGAAAATTCTACCTTCGTATTGTTTATTTTCGAAAACGGGGAGAGAGAGAGAAAAGGACAGAAGAGAGAGAGAGAGAGAGACAGACAGACACAGAGACAGACAGACACAGACAGAGGCAGACATAGACAGAGAGACAAGACAGAAACAGAAGACAGCAGACAGTCAGACAGTCAGACAGACAGTCAGACAGACAGAGACAGATTGACAGAGAGAAAAAGGGAGAGAGAGACAGATAGACAGAGACAGACAGATAGACAGAGACAGAGAGACAGGCAGAGAGAGAGAGACAGACACAGAGAGAGAGAGAGAAAGAGAGAGACAGAGAGTGAGAAAGAGAGAGAGTGAGAGAGAAAGAGAGACAGACAGACAGGCAGAGAGAGAGAAGACAGAGACGGAGACGGAGACGGAGACAGAGACAGAGACAGAGACAGAGAGACAGGCACAGAGAGAGAGATTGACAGAGAAGCCATGTCTGTACAGATATTG
>CM060307.1:39779779-39782279 GCA_030674185.1 Monoplex corrugatus | reverse complement strand
TGATTTTTGTTCCTTTCAGAAGTGAATGAGAACGTTGATTTCACTGAAATTACAATTTAGTGGAATGGGTTTGAGTCGGTCATCATGGATTTTAGAACATTCGAAAAATAAAAATGAAATTTATGCCTAAGGCATTGTGACCACAAAATTTTATGTCCTGCTTTCTATCTACTCCTTTGACCCTACCCCCTTTCAATATCAATTTCAATTGAACAGCTATGCCAAAATTTAACCAAAGGAAAACTATAAATATCTGTTAATTCGGCAGTATATCTATCTAATCCAAACTTGTTATTGCATTTTCGATATAGCAAGTATTCATTTATGTTTTCTAAATCTCCGTCTCACACTTGCTGAAAATTATCCTCCAGTGAGTAACATTTCTTTTTTACAAAATGCGTGTTCCCTTCCAAAAGTGTCAATATATTCTGAATATGACCAATCCAGTCTGTACAGTATATGTTTTTACATATAGATTATTGAGAAGTCTGCATAATAAGTTATTTCTCTGCATTGTCACATACTAGAAGGCTACACTACTGAAAAATAAATCCTTTTAGAATTAACTGGCACTGTAACTTGAATAGAGCCCCGTTTCACCATAAACTATCTCAGTTATATCGCTTCTTCTAATTACAACAAATGCTTCAAAACTTTTCCAAGTATTTTCAAGTTCTCATACCCAACTCTACACCACATACAGACACAGACACAGACACAGACACAGACACAGACACAACACAACATACACAACACACACACACACACACAGACCATACACAGACATAGACAGACACATACACAGACAGGCACAGCCCACACACACACACACACACACACACACACACACACACACACACACATTCACTCACTCAAACACACCTGTCTAACACACTCACTTACTTACCTTCCTACCTACCCACCTACACACACACATACACACACACAAACACACACCTACTTACATACACACACACACACACACACACACACACACACACACACACACACACACACCACCCAACATTCACTCATCAAACACACCTGTCTACACACTCACCTACATACCTACTTACCTACCCTCACCACACACACACACACACAAACACACACACCCACATTCACACACACACACACACACACACACACACACACACACACACACACACACACACACACACACACACACAGAGAGAGAGAGAGAAAAGAAAGAGAGAAAGAGAAAACATTGGTAGGGGAAAAAACTAGAAAAAGGGGATGAGAGAGAGAGTCAAATACAGGGAGGTGGTGGTCTACAGATCGATTGAAATCGATTTGCCGAAGCAGAAAGCAGCGTACATGTTACCCGATACATTCACATTCAGAACAAAGAAAACCATCTGCTGTACTGGATATCTGTCTACCTAGATTCTGCTGTTGTCTTCTGTCTATCCTCTGTTGTCCACTATTGTCTGTCTGTCTGTCTGTCATCGTCTATCCGTCTATCTCTCCATCTATCTGTCTGTCTGTCTGTCTGTCTATCCGTCTGTCTCTCCATCTATCTGTCTGTCTGTCTGTCTGTCATCCGTCTATCTCTCATCTATCTGCTGTCTGTTTCTATCCCTGTCTGTATCCGTCATCTCTCCATCTATCTGTCTGTCTGTCTGTCTGTCTATCGTCTGTCTGTCAATCTCTTATCATCAATCTATCTATCTATCTATCTATCTATCTATCTATCTATCTATCTATCTATCTGTCTGTCTGTCTATCTATCTATTCTAACTCTCTATCGTCTAAATATCTATGTATCTATCTATGTATCTATCTATGTATCTATCTATACATCTATCTATCTATTATCTATCTATCTATCTATCTCTATCTATCTATCTGTCTGTCTATCTATCTATCAATCTATCTACATATCTATCTATCTGTCTGTCTGTCTGTCTATCCGTCTGTCTGTCAATCTCTCTATCATCGATCTATCTAGCTATCTATCTATCTATCTATCTGTCTATCTATCTATTCTATCTATCGTTAATTCTGTTCTATCTATGTATCTGTCTATGTATCTATCTATGTATCTATCTATACTCTATCTTCATTATCTATCTATCTACTATCTATCTCTATCTATCTATCTGTCTGTCTATCTATCTATCAATCTATCTACATATCTACATATCTATCTATCTGTCTGTCTGTCTATCTATCTTCGTACCTATATCAATATTTCATATCTATCTATCTATCTATTTATCTATCTATCTATCTATCAAAGAAATAGTGAGCGGAGAAAAGAGAGAGAGAGAGAGAGAGAGAGAGAGAGAGAGAGAGGAGAGAGAGAGAGAGAGAGAGAGAGAGAGAGAGAGGAGAGAGAGAGAAGGAGAGAGAGAGAGTGGTCGCACGTCTTGAGGAAGAAAACAGTAACATCCGTTGATTAATCGTAGTCAATGTCAGCTTGTTGACTTCTTGCAGAATAATCTTTCCCAGATAATGCTAACACATGTCTAAGATT
>CM060307.1:39764779-39767279 GCA_030674185.1 Monoplex corrugatus | reverse complement strand
AGAGAGAGTGTGTGTGCGTACGTGCGTGCGTGTGTATACGTGCGTGCGTGCATGTGTGCGTATGTGAAATTTAGAGACAGAGAAACAGAGAGACCGAGAGAGAGAGAGAGAGAGAGAGAGAGCGACTGAGAGACAGAGAGAGCAATAGAGAGACAGAAAGACAGAGAGAGAGAGCGAGACAGAGAGAGAGAGAGGCAGCCAGGCAGACAAAAAGAATGACAGACAGACAGACAGACAGACGACCAGAGATTGTATGCATGTGCTATTGTAGCTGTTGTTGCATTTCTATTTTGTGATGATGATGTTATATGGCTGCTACTATTGTTGTTCATGTTGTTCTTACTATTGTTGTTCATGCTCCTCTTGCTATTGTTGGTGTTGTTGTCGTTGAAGCTGC
Organism: Monoplex corrugatus; assembly: GCA_030674185.1. Taxonomy (NCBI): domain Eukaryota; kingdom Metazoa; phylum Mollusca; class Gastropoda; order Littorinimorpha; family Ranellidae; genus Monoplex; species Monoplex corrugatus. The sequence goes on along the minus strand of CM060307.1, from coordinate 39,766,882 downwards.
TGTTGTTGTTATTGTTGTTGCCGCTATCGCTACTGATAATGTTTGTTCATGTAGTGTTTTCATAACTGTAGCTGCTGCTGTAATGTTATGGCAGGAATCGCTTTTAAACAATTTTATTTAAGATACCGAGCGTTGCGAGATTATTCTTTAATAGAGGAATGATTATTTTGTTTACCTCCTAATGGATCACAAACAAACAAAATTATAATTCTATCGCCCTTCAAAATTACATATTCCTTAGATATTCTACCCCTTCTAAACTAAGGACAATAAAACGAAATTGCATCGTCATTCATAATGCAACTATAACAATATTAGCAGATTATGTCCCGCCAATATTGAAATTGGAGTTTTGTGTTCTGTCTTCCTTGGCATCAGAATCAAGACTCTAATTTCCTGTCGGATATAATCATGAGTTTGTTTGCCGAATGAATGCAGTTATATTAATTTTAACTTTGCATCGTCCATGAAATTATGAGTTTGTTTGCTTGCGACATAAAATGATTGAATCATGTCATGGCAGAGTTTAAAAATTAATTCTTTACAGCAAACTGACAGTAAATTTCATCGTTCTCGCAAACACGAGACTTGTGCGCGAAGAAAACGTCTCAGGGAGAAGCGATGGATAACCTTTTCGTTTTCATAAACACGAGAGCTGTTTCCAGGAAAGGTCACTCTGGCATTCAGAAAAGCTGAATGACTACTGGCAGCTGCACTGCTTTTCCGTTTTTTGTCAGGGTCGTGTTATGTCACTGCCTGTTATCTGTTCGTAAAGATTATGACTGACCGGAAGGAACAGAGACATTTTGCATTTTTGGGTCTACTCTCAATTAAGGACTAATTTGTCTAAGGAGATTAGACTAGACAGAAACATTTTGCATTTTGGACCTATTCCTAATTATGGAGTAGTTTGTCTAGGGTAATTAGAATATATAGTTTTTTTTCGTTTTGATCTATTCTTAATTGTAGACAAGTTTGTCTAGGAAAATTAGATTATACAAAGAGAGTTTGCATTTTGGGCCATTTCTTATTAAGAAAAAAGGATTATTTGTCTAGGGAAATTAGAATATACAGAGATTTTTTTTATCCATTCATAATTCTGGACAAGTTTGTCAAGGGAGATTAGAATACACAGAGACATTTTGCATTTTGGGTCAAATCTTGATTATGGACAAGTTTGTTTTGGGAGATCAGAATATACAGAAACGTTGCATTTGTGTCCATTCTCAATTGGTGATTAATTTGTCTAGGGAGATTAGACTATACATGTAGGGAGACATTTTGCATTTTGGATCTATTTTTGATTATGGACTACTTTGACAAGGGAAATTAGAATACAAAGAGACATGTTGTATTTTGGGTGTATTCTGAATTATGGACAAGTTTGTCTAGGGAGAATAAACTATACAGAGACATTTTGTGTTTTGGGCCCATTTTTCATTATGGACTAATTTGTCTAAGGACATTAGAATACATGAAGACATTTTGTGTTTGGGGTTCGTATTTATGGACCAGTTTGTCTGATGAGATTGGAATGTACAGAAATATTCTGCATTTTTGATCCATACTTAATTACGGACTACATTCTCTGGGAAGATTAGAAAATACAGACATTTTGCATTTTGGGACTTTTACTAATTATGGAGTAACAGGTCTAGAGTGACTGAAATGTTATTCGATGCCGGACTAAATGATCTGCATCTATCCACTACCATTCACATATTTATTTGTAAATGATGTAATAAGCTTAATATATGTACAGAGGAAACAGAAAAAAAAAGAAAATAAAACAAAAGTATGTTTTTTTATTTAATTTGTTTTGTTTTACAGGCAATACTGTTTGTTAGCATAATTAATCTTATATTTTATGCTTACCTCTCCTTTCTTTACTACCGCATACTTTGTTTGTCACATATACGGCACATCTTATGATCATCAAAATTCGGCCGTGATATCATAACTGTCAACTGACTAAAAACTAAACACAAAATTTGTCCCTGAATATGATGAGCGTTAAAATGACACGGATAACTGATACGTATAGCGTTTGCTTATTTTATTTTTTTTTTTTTTAGTTTTTTTTATTTGTGACCCGTTTTAAAC
>CM060307.1:39757279-39762279 GCA_030674185.1 Monoplex corrugatus | reverse complement strand
CAACACAACAAAGCAAAACACAACACAACACAACACAGGGTAGAGAGCAGCAAACACAACACAACAAAACAAAACACAACACAACACAACACAGGGTAGAGAGCAGCAAACACAACACAACAAAGCAAAACAAAATACAACACAACACAACACAGGGTAGAGAGCAGCAAACACAACACAACACAACACAACACAGGGTAGAGAGCAGCAAACACAACACAACAAAACAAAATACAACACAACACAACACAGGGTAGAGAGCAGCAAACACATCACAACAAAGCAAAACAAAATACAACACAACACAACACAGGGTAGAGAGCAGAAAACACAACACAACACAACACAACACAGGGTAGAGAGCAGCAAACACAACACAACACAACGAACACAACACAACACAACACAGGGTAGAGAGCAACAAACACAGCACAACACAACACAAAACAACACAACACAACACAACACAAGGTAGAGAGCAGCAAACAAGCAGTCATCGACGTCTGAGTACGTACAACATCAATAGACCACGTGGAATAGTGAAAGTAAACAAGAAGTTCGTATAACGGAAAGCCACCAGCGATGAATGCAGAAACTACCAGATTAAACAAGTCATCTTTCGCATACGTACATTTAACAGAAAGTCACCAACGATGAATGCAGAGGCCATAGTCCTTCGGAAGGGGACAAAAAACGAGTCGGACCTGTGTGCCTTTTAGCTGCTCACGCTAAAGATCCCACGGCAGTAGAAAATCGTAAAGAGCAGGGCATTGCCCGGCTGCCTTGGTATAAAACATTGGAGAGATTGGTTGATTTCCCAAGTCCCACCCCTTGAAGACCAATCAGCCTTCTTGCCTTTCTGAAGTCTTTGTAAATAAAAAATGTGAATATGAATATGAATTTGAAACGAGGGAGAGGGGACGGGCGCCGCCCTTGTAGTGCTTGTCCCGGGAAAAGTTGAGGTCTCTGCCACCTCACTCCCCTACGACCCCAGAATTATGGAACTATCAAGACCTGGCCAGCTCATAGGGTTATGTGCAAGCTTTAAATTTTGTGCCGTGATCATTCTGGATCTTCTCCATCCACTGTGACCTTAGTGCATTTGGAATTCATTCCGGGCTCGGAGACGTAGTCTTGAGAAATTGCTACTGAAATTGAAGCAGAGGCTACCTGATTATACGTAGTCATGTTCCATTCAATATCGATAAGGTACAACAAACACGGTCAGAAAAACAGGTATATACATCAAGTGACGAAATACTCCACTAAAGACATAGCGACAAACTAATCACACATGTCCGTTGCGTTAAGTATTGATGGTAGACAAGGTTAGAAAACAGTCGTACACTGAAAGATACTGCTACAGAGCTAAGGCGTCAGTAACCAAGTAATCAAGGCGTGTTGGTTCCATTATTGATGATGCATAGTGGATGGAGTCAGCAAATTGTATAGTGAAGGGATTGTCAGCAAACTAATTGTATAGTGAATGGACGGTCATCAAGTAGGATGCTGACATCATCTGATGACCCAGGTAATCTTGTACGGCGCCAGCCAATGTGGCAAGATAGTCAGCCCAACAGTCTCTGACTGGACAGGTGTGGGTTCAAATTCAATTCAGTTTCAGTTTCAGTTTCTCAAGAAGACATCTCCGCACTCGGAGCGAATTCCATATGCACTAAAGTCACAGTTGCCACGTGTATGGTGACCGTGGCACAGGCCTTAAATTAAGCCTGCACATAAACCCATGAGCTGGCCAGTTCCTGAGGCCCTACCTAGACTATGTTTTACCTAGTCAATATTTTACATTGGTATTTTATCATCCTACCACTGGAATAATCTTGGTTAAATATAAATGGCATATGCATCTGTGTATCTTACCTTCCAAAAAGGAATATATATATATATATATATATATATTATATTATATATATATATATATATAATATATATATATATATATATATATATAACAATTCAGTAAATAATTAAAGGTCTGAATCTACAACACAACTGGCTATCCTGTATAAACTCATCTCACATGACATACCCCCGCCCCCCCCCCCCCCCCCCCATTCCAGTCAATGCCCAAATGCTCAGCTGTCTGTCAACTAGGTGAAGTATACACACCAAGCGACGAAACACTCCACTAAAGACATAACGACAAACTGATCACGTATGTCCGTTGTGTTAAGTATTGATGGTAGACAAGGTTAGAAAACAGACGTACACTGAAAGATACTACTACAGAGCTAACCAAGCAATTAAGGCGTGTTGGTTTCATTGTTGATGATGCCTCCGATACTCTCACTTTTCGCTTTCCACGAACTAAGCTCATACCTATAGTCCACGAGCCTTCTCTGTTTCTGGTCCACTCTCCTGGAACAAACTTCTTCTCTCAGTCTGTCAGCAACCTATTTATGTCTCCTTCAAGTCCGCTCTCAAAACTCACCTTTTCTCCTCTGCATAAAATCCTGACCTCACTCAACCCCCGCTGCAGCCTGTCTCCACTCGGTGTGGAATCACATTGTAATATATATTTATATATAGTATGTTTTCTACAATTTTCCATTACTTTTCTTCTTTTTCCCCATTTATAGTCATGTGCATATGGGCGTGTGCGTGTGTGCGTGTGTGTGCGTGCGTGCGTATGTGTATGTTCAGCGGTTAGATTTGATTTCTGTCAAGATTTTGCACTATATAAATTTTGTAATTATTATCATTATTTTATGGTGGATGGAGTCAGCAAATTGTTGTATAGTGAAGGGACAGTCATCAACCAGGACACCGACATCATCTAATGGCCCAGGTAATCTTCTACTGCGCCAGTCAAAATGGCGAGGTAGTCAGCCCAACATGTCTATGACTGGAAACGTGTAGGCTCAAATCCAATCAAAATGAGAAAGAAATGATTTTTTAAATCGTTGTTGTTGTTGTTGTTGTTGTTTTTGTTGTCGTTGTTGTTGTTGTTGTTTTTCGGCCGCCTCCAATGCTTACCTGGCCTTGAGCGTGCTCTGGGTTTGTTGCGAGGCGAAAGACCACACAGTCTTTATGTATTTTCATCCAGTGGAACGCAGCCTTTTTATCTTATTGTATTATTCATTTTCTTTTTCTTTTATGTTTATTTATTTATTTATTTATTTATTTATTATTTTTACATTATTATTTGGTTGGTTAGTTAGTTAGTTAGTCAGTTAGTTAGTTAATTAGTTAGTTAGTTAGTTAGTTAGTCTATTAGTTAGTCTGTTAGTCAGTCAGTTAGGTAGTTACTTAGTTGATCAGTCTGTTAACTAGTTAGTTAGTTAGTTAGTAGTTAGTCTGTTAGTTAGTTAGTTGGTTAGTAGTTAGTCAGTTAATTAGTTAGTTAGTAAGTTAGTTAGTCAGTCAATCAGTCAATCAGTACGTCCGTTAGTCAGTCATTTAGTTAGTTAGTTAATTTATGCGCGTATGAATTCCTTTTTTTATCCCTATGAAAGTGGATTTCTTAGCCATAGGAATGTTGGCAGTTCCCGACTGCGTAAAGCCGAGACTATAGTAAGGGGGAGTGGAGCTGGCAGGCAATAGAGCTGGGCGGGCCTTCAGAATGGAGAGACGAAGGCCCTGAGTATGTAAAAATCCGCTCTTTCATTCGTTCTTGGTCCGGCGGCTGCGCCAGGCCTAGATAATGTGTTATGTGGTGGAAGCCTGGGTGGTGGGTGGTGGGTGATGTGAGTTGTGTGGTGGGTGGCGTGTGTTGTGTGGTGGGTGATGTGAGTTGTGTGGTGGGTGGCGTGTGTTGTGTGGTGGGTGGCGTGTGTTGTGTGGTGGGTGGTGTGTGTTGTGTGGTGGGTGGCGTGTGTTGTGTGGTGGGTGGTGTGTGTTGTGTGGTGGGTGGCGTGTGTTGTGTGGTGGTGATGTGAGTTGTGTGGTGGGTGTGTGTTTGTGGCGACTATGTCCAGGGGTTTGTCATCTCCCCTCCCTACCTTGCCACTCGGCTTGTGAGCGACGTAAATGATGACCGAGCCCGAATAGGTTACCCCAGCGCATAGAACGGACTGTTCCTCTTTGCATGACAATATGGCTGTCGTGAAGCGTCGGGATTTGGGAGATCCAGTGTCTGTTTCTTCAAGATGACGTCTCCGCGCTCGGAATGAATTCGATATGCACTGACATTTTAGGTGCCATGTGATGGAGAAGATTCAGAATGATCATGGGACAAGTCTCAAGCCTGCACATAAATCCATGAACTGGCCAGGTCCTGAGGTCCTACCTGGCCTATGCTTTTTAAAATTTTTATCCCTTTTCTTAAACTAGTATATTCAAATGGACCAATAGAAGAACTAACAGTAACACATCACCGAATAACTGCATTAAGGAAGCAGCGACAAATTCATGAAGCTGTTTGGGATATTTTATTGTACACATCGCAGCAAAGAAAACAAACGAGACAGTCTTGATGGGGGCAGACACAAGTAGATCATTCATAAGGAAGATAAGGAAAAGACAGGCAACATTTATAGGCCATTTTACGAGGAAGGGGGATTTGGAGCACCTGGTCACAACGGGAAAGCTGGAGGGTAAGAGAGCACCGGATAGACCCAGGGAGAAAATGCTGGACGGACTTGCAGAGTGGCTGGGGACGAGGAGGGTGGGGGAGATGCTAGGGGCAACGAGAGATAGAGGCAGATGGAAGTCCATGATCGCCAACGCCATGCGGCAGGGCACCTGATGATGATGATGATCGCATGATACAAAACGTCAGTTCGTTTAGTGACTGAAATCCAGACTGATTCAAGATTGATGGGGGAATAATACAACTGTGTAAAACACACACACACACACACACCCCACACACACACACACACACACACACACACACACACACACACACACACACACACACACACACACACACACACACACACACACACACACACACACACACACACATGTAAACTCAATGACGAGTTCACTCACAGCTCGTAAATGACTAGTCTGGCGTTACTGGAGTCACTGGAGTTATT
>CM060307.1:39742279-39747279 GCA_030674185.1 Monoplex corrugatus | reverse complement strand
ATTGATGATGCATAACGACGACGACGACTGATGATGATGACTGATAGTGATGATTGATGATAATTAATGGTTGGTGATGATGATGACAACGACGACGACGATGATGACGATAATGATGATGACGACGACGACAACAATGATGATGCTGATGATGACAACGATAATGAAGATAACGATGATGAAGCTGAAGCAACAAATAATACAACTACAAAATAACCAAGAGAAACGACCTCAAACAACATCAACAACAACATCAAGAAAGATCATGACGAAAAGGAAAACTAAAGCTGATGATGTGTAGGTAAATGCGGAATTAGAGAGAGAAGAAGAATGTTGCTGAATGTGGGGGGGGGGGGGGAGAGGGGAGAGGAGGAGACGCAGAAGGGAGGGAAAAAATTATGACTGTTAACAAAACCATTATATCATTCATTCTTGGCATCAACAGAGAAAACTTTATCTTGCTATGACGGATCAACAAATTACACTTGACAGAAGCGAGACGTTAAAGAGAAGAAGCAGAAAAAAGAAAAAGCACAGGATGTGGAAACTTAGAAGAAGATGGGAACAAAACATGGTTTGATAACATGCTGCACTGCTATTACACAATCAGTTCCTGGCACAGTTTGACAAAAGGAACCCAGGCACGAATCATCAAGGTATAGGTAAACGCATTTAGATAAAAACAAGGAATATCGAAAACAAAAAAGGATACAGAAGCAGATTGGGTAAAAGAATAGGGGGATGCTATGAATGTAAGCAGTGCCATTAATCCATTTATTCCTGTTATCGATACAGAAAGAACAAACAACCGCGAAGAAGAAGAAGAAGAAGAAGAAGAAGAAGAAAGAAGAAGAAGAAGAAGAAGAAGAAGAAGAAGAAGAAGAAGAGAAGAAGAAACAATAAAGTGATGATGATGATGACGACGCCGACGCCGACGACGATGATAATGATGGTGATAATGAGGAGACGAGGACGAGGACGACGACGACGACGATGATGATGATGATGATGACGATGATGCATGATGATGATGATGATGACGATGATGATGATGAAGAAACAACAAAAAATACGACAACAACAAAATTCCCAAGAAAACGACCTCAAACAACATCAACATCATCATCATCACATTTGACAGCAACAGCAACAAAGATCACAACGAAAAAGAAAACCAAAGTTGATGATGTTTAAGCAAATGCGGAATAGGAGAGTAGAAGAAAAAAAGAAATGTTGTTGAATGGGGATGGGGGAGAGGGTGCAGGAGAGAAATGGAGAAGTTATGGCTGTTAGCAAAACCATTATATCATTCAGTCTTGGCATCAGCAGACAAAACTTGATCCTGCTATGACGGATCAACAAATTACACCTGACAGAAAGATATGTTAAAGAGAAGAAGCGAAAAAAAGAAAAAGAAAAAGCAGCAGGATGCGGAAACTTAAAAGAAGATGGGAACGAAATATGGTTTTGATAACATGCTGCACTGCTATTACACAATCAGTTCTTGGCACAGTTTGACAAAAAGAACCCTGGCACGAATCATCAAGATATAGGTAAACGCATTTAGATAAAAAGGGAATATTGGAAACAAACAAACAAAAAAACAACAACAACAAAACATAAAGAAGCAGACTGAGTAAAAGAATAGGGAGGAATGCTATGAATGTAATCAATGTCTTTATTCTATTTATTCCTGTTATCGATACAGAAATTTACTCGACATGAAAGATCCAAGACGTATGAAATACGACACAGAGAGAGAGAGAGAGAGAGAGAGAGAGAGAGAGAGAGAGAGAGAGAGAGAGAGAGTGAGAAAGAGAGACAGACAGACAGAGAGACAGACAGACAAACAGAGACAGAGAGACAGAGACAAAGACAGAGACAGAGACAGAGACAGACAGACAAGCAGACAGACACACACACATAAACACACACACACACACATACACACACACAGACGCACACCACACACACACACACACACACACACACACACACACACACACACACACACAGAGGCAGGCAGACACACAGACTCCCAGACACAGACAGGCAGGCAGACACACAGATAGACAGACAGAGACAGAGAAACAGAGTCAGAAGGTGAAACAGGAGAAGTGCAACGGTGATGGCGATGATGATGAAGATGATGAAGAAGATGAAGCAACAAAGAATACGACAGACACAACAAAATAACAAAGAAAAGCAACATCAACAAAGATCACAACGGAAAAGTAAACAATAGTTAACGAAAAAGTCAACAATAGTTGATAATGTTTAAGTAAATGAGGAAAAACAAGAGAGAGCAAGAAATGGGTGAGACGGAGAAGGGAAGGGGAGAAGTTATGGCTGTTAACATAACCATTATATCATTCATTCTTGGCATCAGCAGACAAAACTTTATCCTGCTATGACGGATCAACAAATACACTTGACAGAAGCGAGACGTTAAAGAGAAGAAGCAGAAAAAAGAAAAAGCAGCAAATGTGGAAACTTAGAAGAAGATGGGAACAAAACATGGTTTTGATATAACATGCTGCACTGCTATTACACACTCAGTTCATGGCATAGTTTGACATAATGAACCCAGGCACGAATCATCAATATATATGTAAATACATTTAGATAAAAAAAGGAATATTGAAAAACAAAAAAGGATTAAGAAGCAGACTGGGTAAAAGAATAGGGGGGAATGCTATGAATGTAATCAATGTCTTATTCTATCTATTCCTGTTATCGATACAGAAATGTACTCGGCATGAAAGATCCAAGACGTATGAAATGGCAGAGAGAGAGAGAGAGAGAGGGAAAGAGAGACAGATTCACAGACACAGACACAGAGACAGACAGAGACAGACAGACAGGTGGAGACAGACAGGCAGGAAGGCAGACAGGCAGACAGACAGAGACAGAGAGACAATAAGAGAAAGCGTGACGGAGACAGAGAGACAGACAAATAGACAGGCAAACAGACATACAGAAAGACAGAGAGAAGAGAAGACCAAAAAGAAGAAGAAGAAGACAAAGAAGAAGAAGAAGAATAAAAACGACAACAACAACAACAATAACAACATGAATAAGTAGAAAAACAAGGAGGAAAAGAAGGTGATGATAATGATGATGATGTGGATGATGATGATGATGATTATGGTTAAGAAGAAGTAAGAGAAAAGGAAAAAGAAAGGAATGTATGAATGTTAATAAAGCCATTTTGTCAGCTATTCCTGGCATCGACTCAGACATTTTAACCAGGATGAAAGATACAGTCGTAAGACATAACAGAAAGGGAAAAAATGGAGAGGGAGATTAAGAACGAGAACGAGAAAAAATGGTGAGAAAGAAAGAAGGAAAGGAAAAATCAAGCATAAAAAAGCAATACTACAAAAGAATGCAATTAACAACTACACAAACATTAGCAAAACATGATAACAACAATTCAGTATGACAACAGCAACAACAGCAGGATAACAATACTTTTGAATACGATGACAATGAAAACAATGACTGCAACGAAGAAAATGATGAGAATGAAGAGGAGATGGAGGAAAAGCAAAGGAAAAGAACCAGAAAACAGAAGCAGAAGGAGAAACAAAGTGACATGAATGTTAGCACACCCATTAACCCTTAGCTGTTCACAAAGCCGGTAAGGTTATTAAAAAGGGATTAATAAATTAAATTAAATTAAACAAAATTAATAATAACAATCTTCATCTTCTTCCAGCTCTTCTTCACCATTACATCCCTTTAACATACATATTTTTTTTTGTCTTAGTCGTTCACACTAGGATACATTTCCTGTATCGACGCCAGAAATAAACGTATTAAAACCCTTTCACATTTGCACTGCTAAATGTAAAGCTAGCTCCTAGTATTCGCATTCGAATGTAGCACAGCGTCAGTACAAAGTCTTTCAGTAGTGAATGGAAAGTTCCTTGCATCCCAGAATACTCGTACTATTTTTAGATCATGCAACGCGAGACTGACCAAGATTCTAACCACACGTGCGATAAGACAGCAAGGCCAGTAGTGATGGAAATTCCCCACACATGTGCGGGAAAAGGTTGGGCGATCTCAACCGCTACGAATGGATCGGCACATTTTTCTGCAGGGCGGTTACCGGCTTTGTGAACAGCTATAGCGTCAAAGTCCAGCTGACTGCATAGAGCCATATCATGGCTATAATCATTTCAAAACATACTGAATACTTCAACAGGGAAAGAAAAGTCTAAGTAGATGCCCCTGGCGTTAACCACTCATTCCAGTTTATCACCAGGGTATAAATGCCATTTGGATACACTGACTGAATGACTCTTGAGTATACATAATTTGAAAAAAAAAACGAGAAGGCATTGTCTTCCCCTCCCATGTGTTTCTGTAAGACTAGTGTATAATTCACAAAATCAAAAGCTTTTTTTTAACCCTTTGACTCCCTTACCCCATCCGCCAACTACACAAACTTAACCCTCTGACTCCCTAACGCTATCCATCAACTTTCTGCAGGAACTTGGTGGATAGGGTGAGGGAATCAAAGGGTTAAGTTTCTGTTTTGCCAGTATGGTTGGCAATGCAGATGCAAGTGGACAGGATGCGGGAGTTAAAGGGTTAAATCAAGGAAAAGTACTCAAATCACATTGCAGTTGTTTGTATCGTTTACACACGCATTAGTCATCTTGCATAGAGAAAGAGACAGAGAGACAAAGAGAGAGACAGAGAGGAGAGAGAGACAGAGAGGAAGAGAGAGAAGAAGAGAGAGAGTGAGAAAGAGAATGAAAGAGAGAGAGGGGGAGAGAGAGAGGGGGAGAGAGTGAGAGAGAGAAAGAAGAGAGAGAGAGAGAGGAGTGGGGGAGAATGGGAAACGTAACTCCATTGCAGAAAGAGAAATTAAGACTAACACTTGTAAATATTGAACTAAATTCAACCACAGACACAGACACATTCACACACACAGACACACATGCGGGTGTGCACGCAAGCAAGTACAGTTAAAAGTACATAGGAAA
>CM060307.1:39719779-39724779 GCA_030674185.1 Monoplex corrugatus | reverse complement strand
CGGAAACTGAAACTAGTAAAAAAATATAGGCTAGGTAGGATCTCAGGATCTGGCCAGCTCATGGGTTTATGCGCAGGCTTCAGGCTTGTGCCATGACCACCTTCACATGGCACCTGTGACGTTAGTGCATATGGGATTCATTCTGATCGCGGAGACGTCATCTCCAGAACCTGAACCTGAAACTAAAACGTAAGGATAGATGAGGCGTCTAACAGAACGCACAGTAGGTTGAAATTGAAACTAAAACGTAAAGAAAGGTGAGGCGTCTATCAATAGGCACAGTAGGTTGAAATTGAACTAAAACGTAAGAACAGATGAGGCGTCTGTTAATAGGCACAGTAGGTTGAAATTGAAACTAAAACGTAAGGACAGATGAGGCGTCTGTTAATAGGCACAGTAGGTTGAAATTGAAACTAAAACGTAAGGACAGATGAGGCATCTTTAATAGGCACAGTAGGTTGAAACTGAAACTAAAACGCAAGGACAAGTGAGGCGTCTGTTAATAGGCACAGTAGGTTGAAACTGAAACTAAAAACGTAAGGACAGGTGAGGCGTCTGTTAATAGGCACAGTAGGTTGAAACTGAAACTAAAACGCAAGGACAAGTGAGGCGTCTATCAATAGGCACAGTAGGTTGAAATTAAAACTAAAACGTAAGGACAAGTGAGGCGTCTGTTAATAGGCACAGTAGGTTGAAATTGAAACTAAAATGTAAGGACAGGTGAGGCGTCTATTAATAGGCACAGTAGGTTGAAACTGAAACTAAAAAGTAAGAGCAGGTGAGGAGTCTATTAATAGGCACAGTAGGTTGAAACTGAAACTAAAAAGTAAGAGCAGGTGAGGAGTCTATATCAGAATGCACAGAAGGTTGAAATTGAAAATAAACGTAAGGACGGGTGAGGCGTCTATCAGACTATACAGAAGACATCTGGTACCATGCCAACAGGCTCTGGACCAGAGTAGGCGAAAGATGAGACGCTATTGTCAAAGGGTGAATTCAAAGCTTGCAAGATGTGCTGAACATTTCAACAGGATCCAAACGACCTACTCCGGCTGAGGCTGAAGCTCTTCTTCACATGCTCCCTTTCAACAGCACAGACTTCATACTGAAGATAAGATTAGAAAATCTATGAAGACACTAAAAAATAAAAAAAATAAAAAAGATCTTCTGGGGTTGATGGCATAACAGCAGAGATGCCACATCCGTCCAATCGATATGAAATAGCATTCCTTTTGCAAAATGAGACCAGAGATAAACAAACAAGAAAAGAAACAAACGAACAAACATACATACAAACAAGCAAAAACATACATACATACATACATACATACACACATACATACATACATACATACATACATACATACATACATACATACATACATGCATACTACGTACATACATGTACATACATACATGCATACACACATACATACATACATACATACACACATACATACATACATACATACATACATACATACATACATACATACATACATACATACATACACACACACATACATACAAACAAGCAAAAACCAAACCAAACAATCAGGCAAGAAAAATAAACAAAAACAAAATACCGTCAGTTTCCATCTTCGTCTACGTTTCGAATGGCCCCATTATGTTTCAGATGACTCCATTGCATTATATCATTGTCTGACAAACGCAAAACAATACATGCTGAACCAACAAGATCCAGATTGAAAGTTCATATGAGACAATCTAAACTGAAAATAATAGGACTAAATCAGCTTGCGCAATAAGATGCCATACAATACAATATTAAAGTATTTGATACGCTGATATAAAGTATATGTGTTGTTTTTCTTGCATAATTCTCTTCGTAAGCAGAAAAAAAGACGTTTCTGTTTTCTATCTTGTTTTTCTTCTATGATACGTAGATCACCAAGTGATTTTTTTTTTAAAAGGAAGGTAGGGGGGGGGGGGGAGGGGTTGTCAGCTTGTATATCTTTTCCCGTTGGAAAATGAAGTATCATTGTCATGTGTCACTGTTTGTTGTTCTTTTTGTTGTTGTCTTTATTGTAGTTGCTTTCACTTTCTCCTGCTGGAAAATATGACATCGTTATCATTTGTCATTGTTCGTTGTTGTTGTTGTTGTTGTAGTTGTCGTTGTTGTTGACGTTGCTGTTGTTGTCATTGTTGTTGGTGTTGTTGTTGTTGTTGTTGTTGTTGTTGACGTTGTTGTTGTTGTTGTTGAAGTTGCTGTTGTTGTCATCGTCGTTGTTGTTGTCGTCGTTGTTGTTGTTGTTGTTGACGTTGTTGTTGTTTTCGTTGTTGTTGTTGTTATTGTTGTCAACGTTGTTGCTTTTGTTGTTGTTGTTGACGTTCTTGTTGTTAGTGTTGCTGTGTATTTTGGTTTCTTCTTTATTATTCACCTAAGGTAACTCACAGAACAAAAATGCCGCCACCATTAACAACAACACTAATGACAGAGAAGATGAGGTTGTCATTACTAATACAAGTAGACACAAACAACAATCAAGCAGAGGAAGAAGGAACAAAACAAAACACAAAAAAAAACAAAATAGAAAGAAAAGAAAAGAGGGGAAAAAGATAGAAACAAGATAGAAGTTATGATGAATGGCGCAAGAGCTCGCTGAAAAACATCTGAAAATCATATGCACAGAGAGAGAGACAGACAGACAGACAGACAGACAGACAAGTAGACAGAGACAGAGACAGACAGACAAACAGACGGAGAGGCACACATTATGATAAATCGCGCTAGAGTTCGTTGGCAAATCATATGAAAATCATACGCAGAGATACAATAAGAGAGAGAAGGAGAGAGGGGAAGAGAGAGAGAGAGAGAGAGAGAGAGAGAGAGAGAGAGAGAATGAGAAGAGAGAGAGGGGCAGAGAGAAAGAGATAGACAGACAGACAGACAGAGAGGCACACATTATGATAAATCGCGGAAGAGGTCGTTGACAATCATCTGAAAACCATATGCAGAGATAAAGAGAAAGAGAGAGAGAGAGAGGGAGACAGACAGACAGACAGACGGAGAGGCACATGTTATAATACATCGCGCAAGAGATCGTTGACAAACATCTGTAAGTCATATGCATATATATATATATATATATATATATATATATATATATATATAAAATATATATATATATATATATATATATATATATATATAATATTTAAAAGAGATAGACCGACAGTCAGACACACATTATAATAAACCGCGCAAAAGGTCGTTGACAAACATCTAAAAACCATATGCAGAATTATAGAATGAAAAAGAATAGACAGACAGACAGACGAACGGACTGACACACAGACAATCAAGCAGACAGACGAATATATGTACCGGTAAGCAAAAGGAGTCAGGACCTCGAATAATGTTTACGTGCAGGCTTTTGGCATATTCTATGATCATTATGGATTTCCATTTCCATTCCATGGCATTTGCAGCCTTAGTGCATATGGAAATATTTTGAGCGCAGAGACGTCGTCTTAAAAAAAAACCACACACACACAAAAAAAAAACCAACCCCAAAGTGAAACAAAAAGTGCGAGAAATAATATTAACCCTTTGACTCTCGCACTCTATCCATCAACTGGAAGAAAAAGGATAAAGGAATAAATAAATAATAAATAAATAAATAAACCTTTGACGCCCTCATCCTATCCACCAGCTTCCTCCAGGAACCTGGTGGATAGGGTAAAGGAATCAAAGGGTTAAGGTTGTTGTTGTTTTTTTGCTAGCATGGCTGACAATGCAGGATGTTGGTGGACAGGGTACGGGAGTCAAAGAGTTAAACAACAAGAAGCCATAGACAGACAGGCAGACAGACAAATAGGAACAGAAAAAAAAACACCTAAGCAGACAAATATCGATAAAAAAAAATTATTAAAAAAAAAAAAAAGATTAAAAAAAGATAAGATAAGAAGAGGAAAGATGAGGTGAAGTGAGATAAGACAAGATTCGATAAGATGAAACGAGAAAAAAATGAGACAGGAGATGAGATGGCAGGAGATAAGATACGATACGATGAGATAAGATGAGATAGCATTCTTCCGTGCCCCTGTCCACACAGTCAAACGACAGATGACGAAAAATGTGCTGTGTTTTTAATTCCAAGTTCCTACCGTCTTTCATGGAATTTGGTGTATAAACTAAGCTAATATACGTTAAGACATGACGAGACAAGACAAGAAAGACAAGACAGGACAAGACAAGACAAGAACAGATAAGATATGACGCGACAACGCACGACAACATACAGGAGACATAACAACGCAAATCACGGCAACCCTAGGGAAGGAAAAGCTTGAGAAGACAAGCCAAGGCAAGGCAAGGCAAGGCAAGGCAAGGCAAGGCAAGGCAAGGCAAGGCAAGGCAAGGCAAGGTAAGGCAAGGCAAGACAAGGCAAGGCAAGCCAAGGTAAGGCAAGGCAAGATAAGGCAAGGCAAGACAAGGTAAGGCAAGGCAAGGCAAGGTAATGCAAGGCAAGGTAAGGCAAGGCAAGGCAAGACAAGCGTTGCAAGGCAAGGCAAGACAAGGTAAGGCAAGGCAAGTAAAGGCAAGGCAAGTCAAGGCAAGACAAGGCAAGACAAGGCAAGGCAAGACAAGGTAAGGCAAGGCAAATGAAGGCAAGGCAAGTGAAGGCAAGACAAGACAAGACAAGGCAAGTCAAGGCAAGGCAAGACAAGGCAAGACAAGGCAAGACAAGACAAGGCAAGGCAAGGCAAGGCAAGGCAAGACAAGGCAAGACAAGGCAAAGCACGGCAAAGCAAGGCAAAACAAGGCAAGAGAAGGCAAGGCAAGGCAAGAGAAAGCAAGGCATACAAGACAAGGCAAGGCAAGGCAAGACAAGGCAAGACAAGGCGAGGCAAGGGAAGACAAGGCAAGGCAAGATAAGGCAAGGCAAGACAAGGTAAGGCAAGGCAATACAAGGCGAGGCAAGAGAAGACAAGGCAAGACAAGGTAAGGCAAGGCAAGACAAGGCGATGCAAGA
>CM060307.1:39689779-39714779 GCA_030674185.1 Monoplex corrugatus | reverse complement strand
TTTTGAAATCATTTAGATATATAAGCCCATTTATTCAGAAAACAGGGACGAATGAGGGCTACGCTTATGGCGGCGAAACAGAAGATACCATAGTACATCAATTGTCAAGTACTTTGACTTTTATCGCAAGAAATAAGCAAAACGTCTTTTTCAAACCGTTAAGATATATAAGGAGAAGAGTGGCAGAATGGTTGAGACGTTCGTCTGCCAATGACTAAACTCGAGGTTCCTGGGTTCGTTTCTCCTCAGTTTGACCTGAAAATCGAACTGAACGTCTAGTCTTTCGAAAGGGGGACGAAAAACGAATCGGACCCGTGTGCTTCCTGGCCTGCGCACGCTAAAGATCCCACGGCTGATTAAAATCTTAAGAAGTAGGCATTTGTCTGGCTGCCCTAGTATAAACATGTTGGAAAGATAGGTTCATTTCCAAAGTCCCTCCCCTTAAAGGTAAATCAACCTTCTCACCTCATGTCTTGGTTAAAAAAAATGAATGGCACTGTACTGCGGCGACATGCTCTCAAACGGAAAGAGCAGCCTGAGTTTGGCATGGTAAATCCGTTATCACAAAATATATGAATAAGAATATGATTATGAATACAAATACAAATATAAATAAGAATGTGAATATGAATATAAATGTATGCCCATTAATACCGAAAACAGACAATAGTGAAAGTTCAGCTTATGACTAAAACAAGGATATCATAGAACTTTTATTCTCGGGCACTTGACTCTTATCGCCAGAAATAAGCAAAATAATTTCTTTGAACTCGTTTAAATATATACGTCTTCCCATTAATGAAGAAAACAAGGACAGTGACGGTTGCATTTATGACAGCAAAACAGCGATATCATACAACATTAATTCTCGAATACATGAATCTTATCGCAGGAAATGTGTAAAATAATATATTTGAACCTGCTAAGATATCCAAAACAAGAGTGACTGCCCGTGTTCAAGCAAACAGGAACCAGAAAAAACACGAAAGAAGAATTTCGTGCTTTTTCTGGTTCCTGCAAAGATACGTCTTCTAGTCATTGAGATAAACAAGGAAAGGTGAATGTTGTTTTTATGACTGCAAAACAAAGATATCATAGAACATTGTATCTCAAGTATTTGACTCTTAGTACCAGAAATAGCGAAAGGATATTTCTGAAACAGTTTAGATACGTGTGGTTTCTACAAAGAATGTTGAAAGTTCCATGGACAGCAAAGAAACCAAACGAGACAGTCTTGATGGAGGCTGACAAAAGAAGATCATTCAGTCTTGATGTAGGCAGACACAAGAAATATAATTGATAGGGAAGATTAGGAAAAGACAAGCAACATTTATAGCCCATTTTATTAGAATTAGAGCACCTGGTCACAACAGGAAAGCAGGAGGGAAAGAGAACACCAGGTAGACCCAGGAAGAAAATACTGGACGGACTCGCAGGGGTGGCTGGGAACAGAGAGGGTGGAAGATGTGCTTGCGGCGACAAGGGATAGATGCATATGGAGGGCCATGATCGCCAACGCCATGCGGCAGGGCACATGATGATGATGATGATGGTGATGATGATGATGAGATATATCTGCTCATTAATTCAGAACACGCTGACCGATTGAAGGTTGCCTTTGAGACTGCAAAACAAGGATGCCATGGCACGTTAATTCCTGAGTAACTTGACTGGTCACGTCAGAGATAAGCCAGCTGATATTTTTGAATCGGTTTAGATAAACCTGCCCTTTAATTCAGAAAGCAGGGACACAAGGAGGAAAAGAGAAGAGAGCACAGAGAGAGAGAGAAGGAAACAAGGAGGGAGCAGAGTAAGAAACAGAAGGCAGTGAGAAAATGAAGAAAGCACAATGCTGTCATATCATACTCAAAGCCGTCATTCTTTCAAAGAAAAGCGAATATGGAAATCGACAAATAAAGAAGCAAAATCAGAATAATAATGACAAAAAAAAACTTAAAAGATACAGAGAAAAATCAGAGAGAGGGAGAGAGAGAGGGGGGAGGGGGAGAGAGAGAAATCGAAAGAGAGAGGGAGAGAGAGAGATAAAGAGACAGACAGACAGAGACAGACAGAGAGAGGCAGAGGAAGACAGAGACGAGAGGGTCAGAGACGGACTGAGACAGAGGCAAATGGAGAAGAGAGAAAGAGAGAGAGGGAGAGAGACAGACAGACAGTTAGACAGACAGACAAACATATATAGAGAGACAGAGAGAGATAGAGAAGGAGGGAGGGAAGTAGGAGACAGAGAAAGAAAAGGCAATGAGAAAATTCCAAAGCCGCCATTCTTTCAAAACAAAAAGAAAAAAAGCGAATATGGAAATGGACAAATACAGAAGCAAAACCAAAACAATGATAACAATAATAATAAAAACTTCAAACGAGACAAAGAAAGAACAGAGAGAGAGAGAGACAGACAGACAGACAGACAGACAGACAGAGACAGAGGGAGAGAGACAGACAGACAGACAGAGAGAGAGAGAGAGAGAGAGAGAGAGATTACAAGAAAAAAGACAGAATGAAAACTAATGACATGGGAACACGTTACAGCACAAGGAAGTAATTTTATGATATGTGGTAAAAACCTCAGAGTTCCTTTCCGTGTAACCTCCTCGCATTTTGCATTTCCAGATAAAAAGAAAAAAAAAATAATAAAACATCCATATTGATCCTCCTGCCCCATTACCCTCCTTGACCATGCCCATTGAAAGGAACGATTTCCTGATATTCTTCTGGTCCTCGGCTATATATGTCCGTACTGAGTTTTTGGTTCAGATAATTCCTGAATTTCTATTCTAATGTATACATTCACGATATTGACTTGTGCAGAGCAAGCGTACTCTTCTTCTTCTTGTTCTTCTTCTTGTTCTTCTTCTTGTTTTCTTCTGTTCTTCTTCTTGTTTTCTTCTTCTTTTTCTTTTTCTTTTTCTTCGTCTTCTTCTTCTTTTTCTTTGTCTTCTTCTTCTTTTGTTGTTGTTATTATTTTAGTAGCAGTAGTAGTAGTAGGCAGTAGTAGTAGTAGTAGTAGTATAGTAGTAGTAGTAGTAAGTAGTAGTAATAGTAGTAGTAGTAGGAAGTACCATCATCGTCATCATCATCATCAGTAGTAGATTTAGCATTAGTATTAGTATTAGTATTATTGTTGTTGTTCTTGCTCTTGTTCTTGTTGTTATCATTACTGTTGTTTTTGTTGTTATTGTTATTATCTTTGCTATTATTATTATCATTATCATCATCATTATCATCATTGTTATCGTTGCTATTACTATGGCTATGATTGCTGTTGTTATTATTATTGTTATTTCTATCCACGATTATTAATATTGTTGTTGTTGTTGTTGTTGTCGTAGTCGCAGGCATATGTTGCCATACACATATCAAAACGCAGTCGGACATATTTATAAAGGCTACTGCTTGATTCCGAACAACCTGATTTTAAATCCTGAATAACAACAAGCCAAAAGAAAGCTGAGGGAAGAGGACAGTTCTGATGCCTTGTGGAAAAAGGTTCAGCATGCAAGGTATCAGAATCGGTTTATGGCCCCACAGCTAGAGACATCTACACGGTAATGCATTGATTATCAAACAAATGAGTAAACAAAGCTAACACAACAACATGAATAGATGATCACGCATAAAAAATAAATATACAAAAGAACAGAAAGAAAGAAAGAAAGAGAGAGAGAGAGAGAGAGGGAGAGAGAGAGAGAGGAGAAGAGAGAGAAGGAGAGAGAAAAAGAGACACAGAGACAGAGACTGAGAGACAGAGATAGAGCAGATAGAGAGAGAGAGGCAGAGAGTTAGGCAGTGAGAGATAGAGAGACAGACAGACAGACAGAGACAGACAGACTGAGACAGACAGACAGAGAGACAGAGACGGAGAGAGAGAGAGAGAGAGACAGAGACACAGAGAGAGACAGAGACAGAGAGAGAGAGACAAACAAAGAACGAAAAATAAAATAGTATGGAATATTAAACAAAAACACCGCCAAATAGTCGAAAAAGACATAAGAAAGAGAACGTCAATAAGGAAAGGAAAAAAAGTTTCCAGAAATACCTTTTCAGAGAAACTCTCAGTCGAGGCAATTTCGCTTGAATCAGATTTCTTGAAACGAAGGTTCTCAGAAAATCCACCCGTCTCACACTCGCATCTCTAGGAATTGTTCACAGATCAAGACCTCCTGGAAGAAACTGTCCTCTGTCCGTTGCTGCGGGTTTTCCCAAGTCAAGCAAAGCGACGAACGAGTCTGTTCTGTTTATAAGCAAACTGACCCAAAACGTTTATAGGCCTTTGGATATTAAGTGAATCACACCGCTGCCTTAAAATAAAATTAAAAAATGAGTGTCTCACAGTATAAATGTTTAGTTTGTGATGAACGTAGTTCAGACGCACCCGCTCATTACCACAATGTATCTTCAGAAAGTCACAATAATGGACAAACGTAGGAGTTTAAAAACAGTGTATGATTAAGAAGAAGGCGTCAAACGCAAAGACCTGATGATAAACAGAATCGCCGAAAGCTGTGTGAATTTTCTTCATTACCACAGTCAAGAACGCTGACCGGAGTGAGATGTCTAAGATGTGTGTGCTGTTCTAAAATATAGGCTACATATAGTATAAAGTGTATCAGACAAATTTCAGAATTGCAGCATTAAATACGATGACTGAGTCCACGGGGAAAGGGGAGGGGGGGAAGGGTAGGATTAATAACACGTTTCGGCACCAACACAAGACATGCTGAAAAATATGTACGTATATGTATAGCAATCTTTTGAAAGTAACAACAGCATAGTCACAAAGTCAACGGATACGTACAACTTCACAGACGAAAACCGTTGTTGCAATACCGTATGCAGAAAAAAAAATATTAAAAAGTGTTGTAAACGGGCACGTGAAACCTCAGCTCAAAACACGTAACGGGAAGAAGAAAAAAAAAATCAGTGCCACCGTTACTATACAAAGGGAGAAAAACCCTGTTGGCAACGCACACACACATACACTCACATTCCCCCTGAAGCCACCACGCTGGCGGGAAAACGGCCTAGCGTGCCGTGTGAACTAAAAAAACACAACACTACTAACACGTAGTTGGCGCCGAAGTTGCACACCATGCAACACTTCCAGCTTACTACCAGAAAGTCGAAGAGTCTGAGGGTACTGAGAATACAGCAGCAGCAGCCGTAGGAAGAAGAAGAAGAAGAGGAGGAGAGAAGAGACTAAAACCTCGAGGCCATCATCACAGCGCGCTGGGCACAGGGTTTGTCGCACAGTTGGTCGTAGGCCCCAGAATCGGCGCGGGCGTCGGTCCGATGTCCGTACTGTCTTCTCTCTCTGTCTCTCTCTCTCGCTCTCTCTTGCCTGCCGCGGCAACGTTTGCCGGTTGCTTGTGCTTTGCCCGTGCTATGCTTTGCGCCGTTGTCGTCGTCGCTGTCGTTGTGTTCTGTCCCTGTTGGTGATGGCTGTTTGTATGTATGTATGTATGTATGTATGTATTATGTATATACACTTCGGTTACGTTTGCTTTTTGCTTCTGTTACAACAACAGCTGGACTGGGTGATGTAGCTGGGATAGGTCTGGTTGGGTTTGCATGCATAAGCCAGGGGAGGGGGGGGGGGGGCAGACTGAGAAAGAGAGAGACAATGAGGGAAAGAGAGAAAGAGAGAGAAATGAGAGAGAGAGAGAGCGTGCGCGAGAAAGAGGATGACAATAACAATGATAATGATGCTATAAGTGAGAGAGAGACAGACAAACTGAAAGACAGACAGAGACACAGACAGAGAGGACAGACAGACTGACAGAGACAGAGAGACAGACAGAGATAATGACAATGGCAATGATGTTATAACTTCTAACAGATAAAGTTACAGACTTAGACCCATTTTCAAACAATGACGATTATGGTATATATAATATATCTTCCCAGGTCAAAGTTATTGACGAAAAGCCATTTTTTTCTCAGACTTGCCGTTGCTAATCTACAAGCATATCCTTGCTTCCAACAACATATTCGATGGTGTAAAAGGCACACGTAAACCTGTGCATAAGATACACACAAATCAAGAGGGGAATACAAGAGTGATGGAGATGAGGGGGAGAAAAAAAACAACAACAGCAGTACGATGAAGAACTGGATGGAAAGGAAAGAAAAGACCCAGGTTAATATCTCTTTCTAGTTTGCTGTATATTTATGTACCTCTCCATCTATCGATTTTTCTAGTTTATTACATATATCCATCTGTCTATTTAAATGATAGACAGATAGACAGGACAGACAGACAGATAGTTAAACAGAGGGAGGGAAGGTAGATAGATATCGATATAATTGTGCGAGAGTTAGAAAGAAAGAGATAAAGATGAGTATATATATATATATATATATATATATATATATTATATATATTTGTGTGTGTGTGTGTGTGTGTGTGTGTGTGTGTGTGTGTGTGTGTGTTATACATATATACATATATATGTAAATATATATTATATGTATATACATACATATAATATATTTTAGCTCTTTCCAAAATATCAATTAAGGGGTCAGGCAGGGTTGTGTTTTGTCACCAGATTTGTTTTCACTTTACAGCGAAACCATCATGAGAAAACTAGAAGATTGCCTCGGGAAAAATGATAAACAAAATTCATAACGTGTGTGTGTGTGTGTGTGTGTGTGTGTGTGTGTGTGTGTGTGTGTGTGTGTGTGTGTGTGTGTGTGTGTGTGTGTGTGTGTGTGTGTGTGTGTGTTCCTAGTTCGTATATATCCCTGGTAATCAGATAGCAAAAGGTTGGGGAAGAATGTGAGTGCTAGGTCACATCATTGTTTCACTCCATTCTTCACTGGGAAGTGTTTGGATGGCTCCTCTTTCTCTTGGACCTGGCCATCATGGCATTGTAGGAGAAAGCAATCAGCGAGACAAGTCTGAGGGCAACCAAAGTTTCGTAGAATCCCCCATAGCGTTTTCCATTCTATAGTGTCAAATGCTTTGATCAGATCTAAAAATACCACATGGCGATCCCGGTTTTGCTCGTGATACATCATTTGCACCTGGTGCATGGCAAAAACGCATGTGACTTGGTGCATTTTCCACCACGAAAGCCATACCCAGACTCAGGAATAATGGGCTTGGCTACATTGGTGATAACTCTGTTAAAGACGACTTGGCGTTGCGCAGGAAAGTTATCCCGCGACAATTATCGCATGTCTTATCGTCGTTCTTCTTGTAAATGTCGATGATTGTGTCATTTTAAAATCTTGAGAAAATTGTGTCTTTTTTCTTAATAGACTGGTACAGGGTTGTCAGTTTGCCCAGATGCACCTTATCCGCATACTCGAAGATAATTGCAGGAATATCATTGGCTCCAGGTACTTTTTGCCTCAAGGGTTTGGAAACATCGAAACGGGAGGGAAGGTCTGCTAGAGATTCTTTCTGTCTCTTGAAAGGGCTGCTCTGTCGCTGTGGGCGAATCTGCATAAGGTCGACGGTGGACGACCATCAAAAATCAACCTCCTAGGTACTGAGTCATAGCTTGAACATTCCAGCAGCATCATCTGCTTGCCCCCACCACCGCTTCTCCATCGCAGCGGGGCTTTTGTCACAAGTTGGTTGTTGAATGTCTCGTTCTTTCGGCTTGGTTCTATACCTGATCAGCCCATCGATTTTATAAAGTATGAAAGGGGCGTGTGTGAGTCCCGTATGTGAACAGCAGCACCATAAGTGGACAGCAGTGCACACGTCCTCGCCGGATCAGACAAAGTTCCAGCCAGAGCGCGTCATCAGCCGATTTCCACCACTGCCCTCTGTCCAAAGCTCAGTAATGTTTGCCAGATGTTGAATGTAACCGTACTTACCGATCTGTGGACTAAGGTTCCTGATCAATGCTGAGAACGGCTATGACCCAGTTCTCATGGTATACGGTAAGAAGACGACGCCATGGTATGCATTCATTCATCCAGCAAGGAAGGGTTCCTTATTGCGTTTCAGTACAGAAAAATCGTAATTTCTTGATAAACATTCCATCTGTGCACCATATTTTATATTCACTGCATAAATTACAGTTTATATGTTTGTGGTAAGTAGAAAGAGTTACCAAAAAGAAAGAGGAAAAATGCTTTATTCAAACTGTTGTACGGATACAGTCTTGCTGTTCCTTTAAGAGGCCCACAGCGTGCATTTCTCTACCCACTCTAGTTCTTCGAAAGGGGACGAAAAACGAGTCGGACCCGTGTGCCTTCTGGCTGTGCACGCTAAAGATCCCAAGGCAGTTGAAAATCGTGAAGAGCAGGGCATTGGCCAGGTGCATTGTTATAAAACATTGGTGAGATAGGTTGATTTTCTAGGTCCCTGCCATTGAAGACCGATTAGCCTTCTTGCCTTTCTGAAGTCTTGATAAAAAAAATGTGAATATGGATATAAATTTGAAGCGAGAGAGAGGGGATGGGCGCCTCCCTCGTGGTGCTGGCCCTGGGAAAGGTTGAGGTCTGTGCCACCTCACTGCCCTACGACCCCAGGATTATGGAACTATCAAGGTATGACCTCAGGACCTGGCCAGCTCGTGGGTTTATGTGCAGGCTGAAGGCTTGTGCCGTGATCATTCTGGATCTTCTCCGTTACATGGCACCCGTCACATTAGTGCGTATGGAATTCATTCCGAGCACGGAGACGTCATCTTGAGAAACTTAAACGAAACTGAAACTGAAACTCTTTCAGCTAATGACGCTCATAGAATTACTAACTGCCACGTGTAGTAGACTGATCTCACCAGATGAAGCCTTGTTGTTCGGAATATCAATCTCTTAGCATCTGACTCAAGGAGTTTTCTTCGAGGCTTGGCAGCATTTAGTCAAGGCTGAGATATTTCGTGGATTTGAGATTGAAGTGGCCCCTCTTCTAGATGGATTGCCTTGGAAGGGCTAACGAGCTCTATCTTCCCGGGTTTCAAATATGCCGTAGACTGACATGAACACGTAACAGTGTAACACAGTTGTGTATACATTAATTGGCTTGGAAACAGGGCTACACGCGCGCGAGCGTACACACACACACACACACACACGCACACACACGAGCGCGCGCACACACACAAGCGCACACGGAGAGAGAGAGAGAGGGAGAGGGATTGAGAGACGGGGAGGGAGAGGAGAGAGAGAGTGAAAAAGAAAAAGAAAGAAAGAGAGAGAGAGAGAGACAGATACATAAAGAGAGAGAGGGGGGGGAGACAGAGACACAGAGAGAGAGACAGACAGATGACGGAGGGAGAGAAATAGAAATAGAGACAGAATGAATGAGAGAGAGAGTGACAGAGAGAGAAAGAGAGCAAGCGAGAGAGAGAGAGAGAAGGAGGGAGGGAAGAGAGAGAGAGAGAGAGAGAGAGGGAGGGAAAGAGAGAAATAGAAAAAAAAAGAGTGAACGAGACAGACAGAGACACAGCCAGAGACACAGAGAGAGAAGGACGGAGGGAGGTAGAGAAGTACAGCGTATCAGCAACAGGTTCGAAGATGCAAAGACTCAGATATTTCAGAAGAGGGAGGGAGGGGAGACTGTCGATACGTTGTCGACCAGGCTGTTATGGGAACCAGTACGTAAATACTGTAATGGGAGTCGGCGATCGAAAGAACGAGTTGAACCGATCTGTCGAAAGCTGGTCTGTTTATTGCTGAAGGGTCTGAGTGAGTATCCAGTTTCAGATTCAGAGTGGTGTCATTGCTCTCAGAAAACACGGTGTTTACCGATAAGAGGACGCTAGACTGACATCAAGTGGACCCACTAGGTGTACATGAAAGTACACCATGTTTCCTGCCGTTTCCATTAACCCTTTGACTCTCCCCGTCCCCTGTCCAGCTACATCTTGCATCGTTAACCATGCCATCATCATCAATCAGGAGCCTTGCCGCATGGCGTTGGAGATCTTGGACTTCCATCTGTCTCCATCTCTCGTTGCATCAAGCATCTCTTCCACACTCCTTGTCTTCAGCCACTCTGCAAGTCCGTCTAGTATCTTCTCCCTGGGTCTACCTGATGCTCTCTTTCCCTCCAGCTTTCCCATTGTGACCAGGTGCTGCAATTCCCCTTTCCTCATAAATGGCCTATAAATGTTGCTTGTCTTTTCCTAATCTTCCTTATGAATAATCTACTTGTGTCTGCCTCCATCAAGACTGTCTCGTTTGTTTTCTTTGCTGTCCATGGAACTCTCAACATTCTTCTTGGAAACCACATCTCGGCTGCCTCAATCTTGTTCTGGCTTTGCTTGTTGACTGTCCACGCCTCACAACCGTACAACAGTATTGGTTCTATGTAACATTCAAGAACTCTCTTCCTGATGTTAATTGATAGGCATTTGTTGGTAAGAATGCGTTTCATCTTCTTGAATGCTGTTTTAGCTTGGCCGATTGTGCCTGCTATTTCTGATGTGCATCTGCCGTCTGGTGAAATGATCGTTTCCAGGTAAAGCAAAAACTTAACCTTTTGATTCCCTCGCCCTATCCACCAGCTTCCTATCTTCAATGGACCCTTTAAGTGTACATAAGAGTACGCCATGTTTCCTGTCCCTACCCTGTTCCTGCAGGAAGCTGGAGGATAGGGCGAGGGAGCCAAAAGGTTAAGTTTTTGCAGCTGGTGGATAGGGTCATCATTATCAAGTGCCCTGCCACGTGGCGTTGGCGATCATGGCCTTCTTATTCCATAAACATCTATCCCTTGTTGCCGCAAGCACATCTTCCATCCTCTCTGTCCTCAGCCACTCTGCAAATCCGTCCCATATTTTTTCCCTGGATCTATCTGGTTTCTCTTTCGCTCTAGTTTCCTGTTGTGACCAGGTGGTGTAATTCCCCTTTCCTCATAAAATGGCCTATGAATGTTGCCTGTCTTTTCCTAATCTTCCGTATGAATGATCTTCTTGTGTCTGCCTCCATCAAGACTGTCTTGTTTGTTTTCTTTGCTGTCTCATGGAACTCTCAACATTCTTCTTAGAAACCACATCTCGGCTGCCTCAATCTTGTCCCGGCTTTGCTTGTTGACTGTCCACGCCTCACAACCGTATAACATTATCGGTTTTATATAGCATTCAAGAACTGTCTTCCTGATTTTTTTAAGTGATAGGCATTTGTTGGTAAGAATGCTTTTTATCCTCTCAAATTCTGTTTTGGTTTGGCCGATTCTGCTGGCTATTTCTGATGTGCGGGAGTCAAAGAATTAATAGAGGCCACATCGCTGCGGTGTGCGTTCAACTGTTTTGGTCCTTCTGTGTACAGAGGCAAGATGATATTATGATATCAATGATGATGGAAGAGCTGGGTGAATAAATGTGATCTCAAATGACAAAAGGTTCGGCAAATCCCTCAGCTCAGCTGTAAGTGAGTTTCAGATATATACAGAGTTATGAGACTGGGATGCAGAAATGTCTACCTGATTTCGGATGAGTTGGTTTCCATAATATCCTGTTGAAGGTATACTCATCTGTCTTACTTGTCGACGTCACAGGTTCAGTGTTGGCCGCTGCACACCTGGACACCACCATCTCCCTCCTGGCCGCTCTGTCTTGACGTTTATGGATGATTTCTTGAATATTTAGGCCATTGATATTGGTTATGTTCTGAGTGTATGAGATTGGAGGTCTGCCTTTCTTCCTTTTTGCTACTGTTTTTCCTTGAAAGATAGTTCCCATGAAGTCCGTGTTTTTGTTGCGTGACACATGGCCAGTGTATCTTAGTCTTCTCTTGTTGATGACTGCTTGTAGTTTTCCGGTGGTATCAAGTTCTTCCAGGACACTTTCATTAGTTCTTCTCTCTGTCCGTGTGATTTTTTTCTTTTCTGCTCCTTGACTTGTTTACCTAATACCAAACTATGTTCAAAGAAGAAATCAATGTGATCGGCTCAGTTTCTGAAGCAGTCAAGACAAAGACATGTTCAGTATATGAAGGGCTGGGGGTAAACTGGACCTGAGGCCAGCTGAGCTGGTTTGCCCGCTCTGAATTAATGATCACAGGCCTTCCTGTTTGTCTTCTTCAGTCATTATCCCAAACTTCCTGCCACAACAGAAACGATATGCAGAGGGGAAGTACAGAGCAAAGGAGAGCGAAAACAGAGAGAGAGAGAGAGAGAGAGACTAAGACAGACAGACAGAGAGACAGAGACGGAGAGAGACAGAGAGAGAAAGGCAGGCGGACAGGCGGACAGGCGACAGAGGCATAGAGACAAACAGAGAGAGTAGCAGAGAGAAAGAGAATAAAGAGAGAGGGAGAGACAGAGAAGAGAGACAGAGGGAGAGAGACAGAGAGACAGACAGAGACACAGACAGACAGACAGAGAGACAATCATACAGACAATCAGACAGACAGACATGCAGACAGGCAAACAGACAGACAGAGACAGAAGCAAAGACAGAGAGAGATTCAAATCGGCATGTTTTCTCGATATTGCTGCTAGGTATCAACACCAAATTCGCCCAGCCCATTGTGTGTTTAATACGACCACCAGTGCACAATTGAGACAACGTGTCTCTAAACCCATTACAGAAACGGCAGCAGATGTCGATAACCACTTAGAGACAATGTTTTATTACAATATCATAAACAGCATCACACTGCATGTACTGTAGAACACAATTTAATCCGTTTCTTTCAAACACACACAGACACAGACACAGACGCACAGACACACAGGCACACAAAACACACACACACACACACATACACGCACACGCACACGCACACACAAACACACACACTCATACATGGCACAAGCCTTAAGCCTACACATAAATATGTGAGCTGGCCTCCCAAGGTCCTACCTAGCCTATGGTTTTTGTATCGTATACTAATATTATATACATGTACATGTAAGTCTATCGTTGGAACAGTTTTACTTATATTGAAATGGCGTGTGTATATGTGCATCTTATCTTCAAAGAAAACAATAAACAGATATATAAAACAAATAATTAAGGAGCTAAATTAAAGAAAATTAACCACTGGCGATCTTGGCCCTCCATACAAGTCTGTCTTTCTCTCCACAAGTATATCTCCTACCCATTCTGTCTTCATCCACTCTGCTTACTTTACTTTACTTTTTCCTTCCACTTGTACCGGTGGGCGTCGCGGGGAGATACAGTCGTCTATCAGCAGCAAGGCGGGTGGCCTGGAGAAGGGACATCTCGTGAGCTCTGAGGGTGTCTGCCACGGAGTCGCTCCATCGTCGTCTTGGTCTTCCTCTGGCTCTCCAGCCAGAGTATCTGGTGTTGTATGCCCGAAGAGCTGGATGGTTTAGAGGCATACGTGTGAGGTGTCCGAACCACTTGATCCTCATATGTTCGATGTGTTGTAGGATTGGTGTTGCTCCTACCATGTCTCGTATCACCTCATTTCTGATCTTGTCCCGCCTTGTCTTGTTTACTGCTTTCCTCAGGCATTTCATTTCACAGGTGACCAGTTTTCTCTCGAGGACTTTAGTTAGGGACCATGTCTGGCACTGGTATGTCAGCGTTGGTAGAAAAATGGCGTTGGTGAGTTTCGCCTTAGTGCTGGTGGGAATGCTGGGGTGTTTCAGGAGAGGGGCGAGTTGGTAGCTGACTGCGTTGGCTTTCTGGCATCTGGTCTCGATTTCTCTGTCTAGTTTGCCATTTTCAGTGAAGATGCTGCCCAGGTATTTAAATTCACTGGCTTGCTTCAACTGGGTTCCGTTGATGTTGATATCCAGTTTGTTTGATCTCTCACTGACAGTCATGACCTCGGTCTTGCTGACGCTGATCTTCATGCCGTATGTCTCGCAGTTTTCATTGAGCTGGTCTGTGTGCTCCTGTAGCTGTATCTTGTCATTGTTCACCATTGCCTGGTCGTCCGCAAACATGAGTTCATTGAGTGCCTCAGGGTCTGGGTTTGCCTCCTTCGTAATCTGATCCATATAGATCACGAAGAGAAAAGGGGAGAGATTACAGCCCTGCCTTACTCCCGATGTCACTGGGAACCAGTCAGATGTTCCTGGCGGTGCGGACTGCACTCCTGCTGTTGGCGTAGATGGCCCGAATGTTGTCTAGCAGCTGGCCCTTGACGTCGTACTGCTCGAGGACCTTCCATAGCTTCTCTCTGTTGACTCGATCAAAGGCCACTCTGCAAAATTGTCTAATATTTTCTCCCTGGGTCTAACTGGTGCTCTTTTTCCCTCTAGCATTCCTGTGTGACGAGGCGTTCATATTTCTCTTGCCTCATAAAATGTCCTATGTATGTCGTGTGTCTTTTCTTAAATCTTCTTCACAATCTTCTGTACGTATACGGATGTGTACATCATGTAAAAATACATGTGTATATACGTAATCTTATTACATTGATTTTAACCCTTTGACTCCCGCATCCTATCCACCAACTGCAAAAAAATTTACTCTTTCATTCCTTCACCCTGCAGGAAGCTGGGGGATATGGTGAGGGAATCAAAGGGTTGAGTTGTTGGGTTTTTTTTGCTTTGCTAGCATGGTTGAAAATGCAGGATGCTAGTGAACAGGGTGCGGGTCAAAGGTTAATCATCGTCTTCTAGTGAAAAGTTGCGGGTGGGCTTTGGGGGGTGGGGGTGGGGGGTTGTCATGTCACGCAGAGAATCTGAGTGAACGTGACGTGTTTGGAGTTTGGAGTTTGTTCAAGAAGGATTCATCGCACTTGGACAATTCCATATGTGCTCCTCCCAAATCTCCCTGCAACGCCTTCGCCGAACTCAGAGCGCTGGCATGTTCTTGAACTGAAGCGGAAAACGGGACTAAGCTAACACCACCAGAATGATGGAGAAAATTAAGATGATTACTGATTAAGCAACAGACTATGTTGAAATACAAATGCAAGGCATTGATATAGTGATTGAACAATAGACTTCGTTGAAATACAATGCAGTACATTAAATAGTGACTAAACGAAAGACTATGTTGAAATACAAAATGCAATACATTAATACAGTGACTGTAAACATACTATATTGAAATACAATTGCAATACATTAATATAGTGACTGAACAACAGACTATGTTGAAATACAAAAGCAATACATTAACACATTGACTAACGAAAGACTATGTTGAAATACAAATGCAATACATTAATACAGTGACTGTACAACAGACTATGTTGAAATACAAATGCAATACATTAATACAGTGACTGTACAGCAGACTGTGTTAAAATACAAATGCAATACATTAATATAGTGACTGTACAACAGACTATGTTAAAATACAAATGCAATACATTAATAAGTGACTGTACAACAGACTATGTTAAAATACAAATGCAATACATTAATACAGTGACTGTACAACAGACTATGTTAAAATACAAATGCAATACATTAATACAGTGACTGTACAACAGACTATGTTAAAATACAAATGCAATACATTAATACAGTGACTGTACAACAGACTATGTTAAAATACAAATGCAATACATTAATACAGTGACTGTACAACAGACTATGTTAAAATACAAATGCAATCATTAATACAGTGACTGTACAACAGACTATGTTAAAATACAAATGCAATACATTAATACAGTGACTGTACAACAGACTATGTTAAAATACAAATGCAATACATTAATATAGTGACTACAACAGACTATGTTAAATACAAATGCAATACATTAATACAGTGACTGTACAACAGACTATGTTAAAAATACAATGAATGCATTAATACTGAACAACAGACTATGTTAAATACAAATGCAATATTACATATGACTAAACAGACTATGTTAAATACAAATGCAATACATTAATACAGTGGCTGTACAACAGACTATGATGAAAATACAAATGCAATGCATTAATATAGTGCTGTACAACAGACTATGTTAAATACAAATGCAATACATTAACATAGTGACTGAACAATAGACTATGTTAAATACAAATGCAATACATTAATAGTGCTGTACAACAGACTATGTTGAAATACAATGCAATGCATTAAATAGTGACTGTACAACAGACTACGTTAAATACAAATGCAATACATTAACATAGTGACTGTACAACAGACTACGTTGAAATACAATGCAATGCATTAACATAGGGGACTGTACAACAGACTATGTTGAAATATAAATGCAATACATTAATGTAATGACTAACGAGAGACTATGCTAAAATACAATTGCAATACATTTGATACAATGACTAAACAACAGACCATGTTGAAGTGCACTAATATAGTGATTTGACAATAGATACTATGTTGAAATACAAATGCAGTACATTAACACAGACTGTACAACAGGCTATGTTGAAATATGTATACATACAATACAAAAATTAAGTAATTGAACAACAGACTATGTTGAAATACAAATGCAATCCGTTGATATAATGACTGAACAACAGACTAATTTGAAATACAAATTCAATACATTAATATAGTGACTGAACAACTATTTGAAATACAAATTCAATACTTATATAGTGCTGTACAACAATTATGAAATACAAATGCCATACATTGACACAGTCATTCAGCAACAGACTTTGTCGAAATACATATGCAATGCATTAACATAGTGACTGACTATATGCAACAAAGCAATTTCTAGTCATCATTATACACACCAGTGACCATTGATTAACTGACAGACATATTCTTGTTTACCTTGTCAATACAAGTCTCCTACACCACACGCTTTGGTGACGGTGATGCATTCACACAGACACAGACACACATAGATATACACAGACACAGACAAACACACACACACACACACACACACACACACACACACACACACACCACACACACAACACACACACACACACACACACACCAACAATCTCTCTCTCTCGCTCGCTCTCTCGCTCTCTCTCTCACAATCGTGCGCACAGAGAGAGAGAGACAGACAGACAGCAGACAGAATAGGCAGACAGACACAGACAGACACAGACAGAGAAAGACAGGTATAGATTGAGAGAGAGAGGGTGTGGGTGAGGCAGAGATGGGAGAGGGAGAGCAGAGAGAGAGAGAGAGAGGCAGAGACAGACAAGTATAGATTGTATAGATTTAGAGAGAGAGAGAGAGAGAGAGAGAGAGAGAGAGAGAGAGAGAGAAAGCCTGCGTGACATGACTATACCATTACTATCACAATTATCCTACCGTTAACCAGGCCCGAGAGATACAAACACCAGCTGTGCCGGTCAGGACCTTTGAGCAATACTCTCAATGACTCACGCGTGAAGAATGTGCGTGAGACTCGACTGTGTGTGGTCCCAGTATTTCTAATGACCCTAGTGCACACTCAGTTGTGGGTAGGAACCAGTTGAGTCCCAAAACTCCGGCAATAATTTTGCCATTACTGATGGGGATTGGAACCCACAACCTTTTACTGGGTAGTCCGTTGCACTAACCACTACACAAAAAGGACAGGTGACAATTGTTATCGTTTTTGTAGTAATAGTATAGATGCTTGTTTCCAGTGTTGTTTTGTCAAGAATGATTGTTGATGTTGTTAATAATATTATGGACAATTGGTACTGATGTAGTATTATGTTAACAAGAAACACTACGTGGGTGGGGATGGGACCCGGAGCAGCAACACTTCACCACTCTCCGGACAATCTCCTCGTTGTTATGGTTATAATATGGATGTTTGTTTTTGATGTTATTGTGTTATAAACAGTTGTTGTGGATATTGGTGTAATATGTTAGGGCATTATGAGTTGTTGTTGGTGTTAATATTTCCTCTGATATTGTTGATGAGTGCTATGGCGGAGTCACACAAACATCATGACATCTTTTTATCAATGCCTGGACTTGCATGATGTGAAACATAAGCGCTACACGGCGGTCTCCTTAAAGAACCTCTTCAGAGATCTTCCTTCAGATGAAATTTTATGTTTTTGCAAGAAATCAATATATCTTATCCTTTCTGATCATACGTATAGGCAAGATGGTCCAACGCACTTTAGATTTAGAAGGATATTCGTAAAGTTGGGGTTTAAAGGTTATCTTTTAAATTAGACTTGGAGTTGTTTTTAACGTAATGTTAGCCCTGATAATGCCAGTATGGTGTGTTATACAGAACCATATACGAAGGATACGAAGCGTGGACAGTCAACACGCAAAGTCAGAACAAGATTGAGGCAAGTGAAATGTGGTTTCTAAGAAGAATGTTGAGAGTTCCATGGACAGCAAAGAAAACGAACGAGACAGTTTTTAAAGAGGGAAACACAAAAAAAGAACATTAAGAAGAATATTAGGAAAAGACAAGCGACATTTTTAGGACATTTTGTGAGGCAAGAGAAACTTGAGTGCCCAGTCACAACAGGAAAACTGGAGGGAAAAGAGCACCAGGTAGATCCAGGTAGAAAATATTGGATGGACTTGCTGAGTAGATGCAAACAGAAAGGTGGGAGATGTACTTACCGCAACAAAAGATAGATTCGTATGGAGGTCCATGATAGCTAACACCATGTGGCATGGCACCATTATGACGGTGTTAGTCCTAGTATTGCTCTGTGGTTGGCTGGACTATGAGCAATGTGAACTTCAACCTGAACTTGAGTGAGGACAGATGTCTCGACTTGTCTCATCTGTCGGCGTCACCGGGTTCGGTGTTGGCCGCTGCACATTTTGACACCACCATCTCCCTCCAGGCCGCTCTATCTTGACTTTTGTGGACAATTTCTTGAATATTTAGACCACTGATGTTGGTTATGTTCTCGATGTATATGACTGGAGGTCTGCCTTTCTTCCTTTTGTCCACACTTTTTCCTTGAAAGATGGTTGCCATGAGGTACGCGTTCTTACTGCGTGACACATGACCAATGTATTTTAGTCTTGTCTTGTTGATGTCTGCTACTTGTTTTCTGGTGGTATGGAGTTCTTCCAGGACACTTTCATTAGTTCTTCTTCTATCTGTCCATTTGCAGTCTCCGATAAAACCATATGTCTGCTGCCTCAATTCTTCTGCAAACAGTTTTTTTCAGAGTCCAAGCTTGGCAGCCTTAAATTAAATCCTGACTGGCCAGATCACACATTTTAAAAGTCTAACTTTCAGGTCATTTTGGTATGCCTCTGTCTTTCCAGATGTTGTTGAGTTAGTCCTTTTTTTCAGCTTGAGGACATGTGTTTTTATTAAATAATGTGATTAGTTAACAAAAAGTGTGCTGGCAGCATACATTAATAAATCCCTGTCCAGATCTTCGTACGTGGAGACACTGTTGTGACACCTGTCATATTAGCTGGTAGCGTTGTTGTTCTTAGCTGGTGGCGTCATTGTCCTTATCTCGTTTCTTTTAGCACACCTTTGGCTTGAAGTACGTATCCTACATTTGCTTGTCATGCACCCCACTGTTAAATGAATCTTTAAGCCCATTGTTACTTGATTTTTATCGGTGGAATATGATCATATGAAAAAACAAAACAAATAACTGCTGAATAATATGCCACAGTCAGGCTTGCACAGTAAAACTCTGAAATGTTATTTTCTTTTCCTTTTTTTCCTTGTTACAGCATTGTATGTTTTGAAATAGTTAAAGCCATGGTATGGCTCTACGGAGTCGGCTGGGCTTTAACCTTTGGCTCCCGCACCCTATCTACCAACTGCAGGAAGCTGGTGGATAGGTGAGGGAATCAAAGGTTAAAGTGTGTTTTTTTTTTAGCATGGCTGGCAATGCAGGATGCTGGTGGAAAGGTGCGGGAGTAAAATGATCAAACAAAAAGAACAATAACATTAATTCTGATTTCTTTTTCTTTTCACAATCCAGCAATTCAGTTTGTTCAGTACATAACCTACATTTACTCTGACCTGAAGAATCACGGTTATCAGGACAACCACTGGAGCGTGGAGCTGCTATGACAGAGTTATGATATTAGGCCTGGGGCCAACCTGAGCTAGGCTACCTGACCTGAATTAACACCGTTCCTAACACGCACTACTGCTGAGGGCAAGTGACTGATTTATCATCAACGTTGTAGCTTGCATCGTGTAAACTCAGCCAACCTGCTTGTTTCTAAACAGATTTTTTTTATCAAAGTGTCCAGACTCGATGTGCTTGACATTTTGCGGAATTGTGTATTGAAAAACAAAATGGCATCAAAACGTTCAATTCGATTACACCTATGCATAGGCTAGGCCCCATATTGGCATCACAAATGTTCTGATTGTTGTTTCTCGTGGTGTTCATGAATAATGAACATCATTCTTATCTCTGCCATTCGACATCACTGTCACTACTTTCCAAAGATTTGCTGTTCAATCATCGTCAAATCACTCTCATAGTCATTGTTCAGATTTTCATCATTTGCAGCACAAAGTTCGTTCATGAAGTAATTACCAAACACGTATCGAGCAGTCTAGGAATTTTGCTGAGCCTATAATTTCGAATGAGTAAAAGAAGAGGCACACACGCACACACACACACACACACACACACACACACACACACACACACACACACCACACACACACACACACACACGTGCATATATGTTATATCTATATCTACATCTATATATTTATACACACACGTGCATACGTACAACACACACACACACAATATATATATATATATATATATATATATATACATGTGTGTGTGCGTGCGTGGTGTGTGTGTGGTGTGTGTGTGTGTGTGTGTGTGTGTGTGTGTGTGTGTGTGTGTGTGTGTGAATGTATAGATGTAGATAATTATGGATATATGTATCGACATTGGATAAGTATATTTTTTCTTGTTCTTTCGATTAGTTTTTTATGTTAAAATCTAGTCCAACACTAAATAACTTTTGCAATAAAAGCGGTATTTTTCATCTCCATTTTGTTTGTCGCTGTAGTTATTTGTTGGCACAAACTGGAGGTTAATGTAAGTGTTAATTCGCAGGTATTACATAAATCCCCATAGAAATGGTTGTGGCACAAAAGTCCATTAAAACAACATGTCTCTCTGACTGTACACTAGAGAAAATGTGGACGGAATACCGAAAAAAAAAAGAGAATAATAACAAACAAACAAAAAAAGAACAACATGGAATAAAGTGAAAATGAAATAAAACAGAAGAAATATATTGAAATAATTGAAATAATAGCAAAATAAACCCTCAGTGATGAAATGATACAACTGATAATAAAACAACCAAACAACGGCTACGATATATAGCATGGCGTCATTTATGTTGTTGTTGTTTTTGTTGATGCTTTGTTGTCGCTGCTCTTTTGTTGTTCTTGTTGTTCTTCTTCTTCTTGTTATTGTCGCTTTTGTTGCTGTTGTTGTCTGGCTCATATTCTTTTCACAATGCCACGACATGCTGTGAGAATGACGCCGATGAGGACGCTAATCATGAACCTAAGGAATTTCATTTTGGATTGAGACTGCATGAGAAGACTATTCTTTAAACATAGTTTCCTACTGTATCCTTCCGTTAAGCAGGCCGGAGAGATACAGGCACCTGCGGTGTTGGTCAAGACATTCGCGAAACACCCAAACTGACGAATCTGTGAAGAGAGTGAGACTCGACTGCGTGGTCCCTGTCTTTTTTAAATGATCATATTGTGCGTTCAACTCTTGGTGGAAGCTAATCGCAGTCGTGAACTCCTACAATGAATATGACAGGGTTGATGATATTCGAACACACAACCGTTCAATCTCTAGTCCGTTGCTCTAAATACTGTACCATGGCGAATGACGAGTTTTCACGACTATTTTGCGAAAAAAAACACAAAAGAAAACAAATCGAAATAAAATCTTTTGTTACCAAATCAAGCCAAAGCAAAGCAAAACGAACGAAACAAAACGAAACCAAACCAAAACAAAACCAAACCAAATCACAACAAACCAAGCTAAACCAAACCAAACCAAGCTAAATCAAACCAAACCAAGCTAAATCAAACCAAACCAAGTTAAACCAGACGAAATAAAACCAAACCAAACCAAACCAAGCTAAACCGAACCAAACCAAACCAAACCCAAACGAACCAAACCAAACCAAACAAATCCAAACCAAACCAATAAGAAAACAGAGAGAGAGAGAGAGAGAGAGAACAGAAGAAAACAGACCAGAGCACAGCAGAACAGAGTACAACAGAACAGAACACAGTAGAACAGAACAAAACAGATCTGAACAAAACAGAACAAAACAGAACAAAACAGAACAGAACAGAGCAGAATAGAACCGAACCGAACAGAACAGAACAGAAGAAGAGCGTAAAAAAACAACAACAACAAAACACACAACAGCAGAAAAAAAAGCAAAGCAAAGCAAAGCAAAACAAAACGAAACAAAACGAAAAATAACCCCCCAAAGTCAGCCCAATTCAATGTGCAACGAACTATTCAGCAGTCGTCATTATACGCATCAGTGCTCATTGATTGCCTGCTCGACATATCCATGTTTACCTTGTCAATACAAGTCTTTACACTACCACTCCGTCACGCTGAGGGGGGCAGAGAGAGAGAGAGAGAGAGAGAGAGAGAGAGAGAAGACAGAGACAGAGACAGAGACAGAGACAGAGAGACAGAGGGAGGGAGGATGAAAGAGAGAGAGAAAGAGAGAGAGAGAGAGAGAGAGAGAGAGAAAGAGAGAAAGAAAGAGACAGAGAGAGTGCGAGAGAGTGAGAGAGAAGTGAAAGAGAGAGAAACAGAAAGAGAGAGAGAGAGAGATAGACAGACAGACAGAAAGAGACAGAGAGAGAGAGAAAGAGAGAAAGACAGGACAGACAGACAGGCAAGCAGATAGACAGAGACAGACAGAGATATTGAGTTGAAAAGAAAAAAGAGAAAGAAAGAAAGGAGGAAAGAAAGACTAAAAAAGAGAAAGAAAGAGAGAGAGGGAGAAGGGGGTAAGAAGAGAGGAAGAGAGAGAGAGAGAGAGAGTGACAGAGAGATAGTGAGAGAGAAAGAGAAAGAAATAGAGAAGGAAAGAAAGGGACAGACAGAGACAGAGGAAAAAAAAACATACAGAGAGAGAGACAGACAGAGACAGAGACAGACAGACAGAGACAGAGACAGACAGACAGAGACAGAGAGGCAGAGAGAGAGAGAGGGTTCAGAACACTTTAGTACTCAAGATTAGCACCATTAGGTTCCATTAGTCCCCGCTATTTACAAATATTTTATAAGCATTAAAATTACGAAAAAAACTAGAGAGGGACAGAGAGATGAGAAAAAAAACCTTTCACGATCCATTCAGATTTCAGACTTCAGAATATTTCATTACTCAAAGACACCAGCGTGAGGTCTAACTGGACCCGTCTTACAGCTAGTCCGTGCTACTCTACACACAATACACGAACATAAAAGATGAACCAAAACACATAGAATGCATAAAAATATATATAAAAAAAACAACGTTCTAGAAATGAATTGTGATAAATTGCAGATATGGACAGATTAGCAGGAAAATGATACTGTATTTTAATTCAATATTGCTTTTTCAATCGATATTTCTGAATTTAAAAAAAAATCACGTGCATACACTTATACTCGCGCCAAACTTGCCTCATTATCGTATATCTGCTTAAAACGCAGTAACAACAATATAATAAAAGATCCAAAACAAGTGTGACTGCCCGCGCCCAAGCAAACAGGAACCAGAAGAACAAGAAAACCAATATAAGCGCGTATCCAACAAAACAAAACAAAACAAGCGCAAATTTTCGGCCAACTAGCCTTTGTCAAGCGCGAACGCACGGTCACAAACAGATCACAAACACCAAACAATGGATAATAAAAACGGGACTAAAAACTTCCCTGCCGCCTCGTCCAGTGGGTATATTGGTTTTCTTGTTCTTCTGGTTCCAATATAATAAAACACAAAAATGTCGACACATCAACAGGCAACCAGCCAGCCAGCCAGCAGACAGAAATATCCAGAGAGACACAGACGAACTTCTAGTATCAGCAACAGGTTCGAAGTTCTGAAGACTCAAAGTACTTCAAAAGAGAGAGAGAGACTGTCAATACCCTGTTGATCTGGGCTGCCATAGAAACCAGTAGGTAAATACAGTAAACTGAGATTGCGATCGATAGGCCAAGCTGCTTCGATCTACCCAAAATTGCTCGGCGAGCTATCGACGAGTTTGAGTGGGGATCAAGTTTCAGCCCACAGTGGTGTGGGTGACCCCAGAAATTGCGTTGCTTAACGTTAACGATACACTATACTTCTGCACAATCATATGTGTTCCAAATTTTGCTTTCTCTCCAAACCTTCATGAAATTTCAGTAGCTTTGTTGATCTCATGCGTCGCTGACTCGAATCTCACAACCCAACCTCGAATCCAAGTTCATTCAGTCGAAATCCTAGTGTCAGGCAGTCCTTTAGGAGTCAGAAATATCAGGTTGCTTTGGGGTCACCAACTAAAGGAGATCCTTCATTACTGCTGGGTTACTTCGGTTCAGTTCATCAGTGCTTGATCTGACCTCCCTTATTAAGAAGATAGATAGATAGATAGATAGACAGATAGATAGATAATAGATAGATAGACATATTGGTACATAGATAGATAGATAAATAAGATAGATAGATAGATAGACAGATAGATAGATAGATAGACAAATAGATACATAGATAGATAGATAGATAGATAGATAGATAGATGGATAGATAGATATATAGACAGATTGGTAGATAGATAGATAGATAGATAGATAGATACATAAATAGACAAATAGATACATAGATACATAGATACATAGATACATAGATCTCTGTGCGTGTCAGTGTTTCTGTGTGCATGTGTCTGTCTGTCTGTTTCTGCCTGTGTGTCTATCGGTCTGTGTGCGTGGTGTATGCTGCCATGAGTGCTACTGTCAACCTCGAACAAACCGTCAGACGTGGAGTTTCTAAACCCAGCTTTCTCTTTGCTACTGTGAGTACTTAACTATGCTATAGGATTGCTGAAAACTGGTAAAGAGATATAGACAGACAGGGATATTGAGTTAAAAAGAAAAAAGAGAAAGAAAGAAAGGATGAAAGAAAGGCTAAAAAAGA
Source organism: Monoplex corrugatus (assembly GCA_030674185.1). Taxonomy (NCBI): domain Eukaryota; kingdom Metazoa; phylum Mollusca; class Gastropoda; order Littorinimorpha; family Ranellidae; genus Monoplex; species Monoplex corrugatus. Next base: position 39,689,832 of record CM060307.1, on the reverse strand, counting down.
GAAAGAAAGAGAGAGAGAGAGAGTGAGAGAGAGAGAGAAGGAGGGAGAGGGAG
>CM060307.1:39677279-39684779 GCA_030674185.1 Monoplex corrugatus | reverse complement strand
GCAGATAAAAAGGCCACACACACACACACACACACACACACACACACACACACACACACACACACACACACACACACACACACACGAACAACCACACACACACACACACGAACAACCACACACACACACACACACACACACACACACACACACACACACACACACACACACACACACAACACATACATACACACACAGAACAAAACACATATACATACACACTCTCTGTCTCTCTTTTTTTCTCCTTTTCTCTCTCCCTCTGTCTCTCTCTCTCTCCATCTCTCTCTCTCTGTCTGTCTGTCTGTCTCTCTTTCTCTCTCTCTCTCTCTCTTATCTCTTCTCTCTCCCCCTCTCTCACGCATGCACACGCTGTCGCACAAAATATACACGTGTACATGCTGCAACACACACTGAATTGTGCGTGTGTGTACTTCTCTCTCTCAGTCCCTCCTTTTCTCTCCATTTGTCTTTCGTGCTTTTCCCCCAAACGTGGCATGAAATTCAGTCAATTAGATATGTTTCCATTCAGACTGGCTTTATACCGCTGTCAGTGTCTAATCTGAATCAATATTCTGAAATCACAGTATTGCAATAGTTTCTATCTAATCTGACTGACAGTAAATCCATAGAAACAGCAAAGATTGGGAAAAGAAAGGGAAGAAAAAACATGTTGATGATCCTATTGCTAAGTATAGTTGTCTGGTAGTTTTATTCCAGATGGTTTTATTCTCACCTCCTTTTCTCCCACCTATAAGAGAAGAGCCAGAAAGGGCCGCCACTGCAATATTTTTTTTCATACTTTGAAAGTACTGATTTCTTTTGATATGTGGTCATTTGATTTTGCTTGCTCGTTTGTATTTTGTTGATTAGTTGCTTGTCAAGCTGGTTGGTTACTAAGTTTGACATTTTGTTTGGTAGGACTAGTGATGTGTGGTTAGAGTTATTGCACACTTAATCGCAATGATTTTGACAGGACTTCACTTCAGCTTGTTTCGGTCCGTTGTTGGACATAAGCCTTCTCATCGCACGCCACTGTTGCCGGTTACTTGCTGTTCTGGTCCATTGTTTGTCGAACATTTTTAGATTGTCTCGCCATCTGGTTCTCTGGCGACCTCTGTTCCTTTTTTGGCTTGAGGGATCCAGTGCGTCACTTTGGTGGTCCGTCTGTTGTCAGATCTCCTAATCATATGACAGCCCAGTTCCTCTTTCTTTCACAAACTGTGTCTATTATGTCTTGGACCATCTCGGATTCGCAGATGATGTCATAATCTTTGCTGACAGTAAAGAACGTCTAAGCCGAATGCTTGTAGAACTGAACGAAACCAGCTTTAAAATTGGATTGAGCATGAACATGACGAAAACTAAAATCATGTGCAACGACCATGTGGAAGGCAAAAGACGAAACGATCGTAATTAACAAGCACGCAATAGAAGAGGTCGACCACTATATCTACCTTGACAGGACTAATTGAATTCTAATCCATAACCTTCCAGTTATTAACCCTTTGCATTAACCACACCACCAAGGCGACTAATCAATTTTAATACTTTGGTAAGGCACAAATGTAAAAAAAAGACAGAATTAGCAAGCGTCTTTGCCTATATATTTTGTTGCTGTTTTGGAGGATTGGAAGAAGCCCATATCTACAAGACTGAAGAATATGCCATTCTAGCCAGCAACATGAGGACATCTGGCTGCCAAAGTCTTCGCCATAGAGGTTGTTGCAAGGGGGTTGATAGGCACATTGGCCTATGATCTCACGAAGCTGTTCTCGTTTTCAGGGAGAGAGAGGACCAGAGTCCTAAAGGCAATTGCAGTTTCTTTCCCTAATCTTTAAGCTGTATCTTCGATAGTGCATACAGAATTGAACTCTCGCCTCAAGGATGCCTACATTTCTATGACTTATTTCAAGGACGGCACCAGAGCTAACGCCAGGGCCTTCAGATTAATCAATCTCTAATGATGTCTATGCCTCTGTGACCAAAACAAATGCGATGTTTGATCGACACTAACATGGTCAAAGAACAAACAAGATCTGGAACTACGAGTTAGCTCTTTATCTATTTATGTGTTGGTGTTGGAGAAAGCGGTGGGTGAGGAAATGAAGATTTCTGTCAGAGGTGGGGTGGTGGTGGTGATTAGGGGCGTGATTCTGATAGTGGAGATGATTGTGCATATGTATGTGTCTCTTTCTGCTTGTCTATATGTGTGCGCTTGTTAACTTGTAAACGGATTTGCCGACTGAATTTCTGTTTCTCAGTTTGTGAACTTCTAAAAAGATTTGTCGACCGAGTTCTGTACAGTCATGGGTTGCAACAGTTCGTGACAGGTAATCTGGCTTACGACTCATCTCCGTTCTCTTTTCAAAAGCTTTAATTACTAAGCAACATATGTCATGTTCCTTTAGTGTGTGTTTGTGTGTGTGCACGCGTACGTGCGAGCGTGTGTGTATTTGTTGTGAGTGTGTGTGTGTTGTGTGTGTGTGTGTGTGTGTGGTGTGTGTGTGTGTGTGTGTGTGTGTGTGTGTGTGTGGTGTGGTTGTGCGTGTGTGTGCGTGCGTTCGTGTGTTTGCTTGTTTGTTTGTTATTGATTTTGATCGAATGCATGTTTGCGTACACCAGTCCTCTGGAGGCCTGCATTACCATGTATCTGTCAATCTGTGCATCTCAGTGACATGTTTCTTTACAAAGCTGACCATAGATGTACTCGTTCGAAACAGTTACTGTATATCATGTTGGCTGATGTTTAAGACTCCAACCTTACAACTGACAAACACAGATTTGTAAATGCGTATTCTGATGAATTATGTTTTAAGACTCACGCAATTGCTTGTTAGTTGTTGTTTTAGCTCTTGTTGTTTTAACTGTTGTTGTTGTTGTTGTTGTTGTTGTTGTTGTTGTTGTTGCTACTGCTTCGTCATAGAATTAATATTATTCTACACATGACGGTTTCTTGTTGAATGAAAGATAGAAAGATGAAAATCTTTACACTGAAAGATAGATAAAGAAACAGACACATCCAAAAGAACAAACAGTCAAAGATGTACACATAGACCAACTGACAAAAACAGAAGAGAGGGACAAAAACAAAGAACAAAACGGAACAACATACAACATCCAACGACTCATTAGAATTAGATTAGATAATGGAACACAATAAAATCGATCACAAAAAAGCAAAATGACTACACAAAAGTAATTATTACCCGTCATCCTAATGTGCCCTGCAACAACAACAAAAATGCCTACATTCACAAGCATAATAACGATCGCCCTTCTCCTTCAGATTCTTCCACAAAATCGTGGAAATCTAGTGAACTAAACGACATACATCTAACTTGCCATTGATAATGATCCATTCATCTACTCGTTTCTCCCTTTCACTATATATCACCATGTGCCCTGACGCATGGTGTTGGCGATCATGGCCCTCCATACGAATCTATCCTTTGACGCTGCAAGTACATCTCCCACCCTCTCTGTCATCATCCACTCTGCCCAGTCATTACTCACGCACGTAAATACAGACGAACATGAACAAACAGAGACGCAGAGCCAAAGAGAACAAAGACAGACAAAGAACTACAAGAAAACAAACAAAGACAGAGATCGATAATCCTGTCAGCTTATCACCTAGTCCCTGACCTGCGACTTCGATCGTGACATACAGAATTGAACCCTCATCTCAAGGATGCCTAATTCTCCATGACATTTTAAGGGTGGCACCACAGCTTATGTCAGGGCCGTAAGACAATCAGTCTCAAATGATGTCTAGGTCTCTCTGACCAAAACGAAGGCAGTGAGTGTCTGACCAAAACGAAGGCAGTGAGTGTCTGACCAAAACGAAGGCAGTGAGTGTCTGACCAAAACGAAGGCAGTGAGTGTCTGACCAACACCAACCTGATCAAAGAACGAGCAAGATCCAGCAGTTAGCTCTTGGTCTGTTTGTGTTGGTTTTGGGGGAAGAGGCGGGTAGAGAAAATGAGAACGAGAGGATGGAAATGGGGTGTACTCTTCGTCTGTTTGAAACGCTGTTTTTTGGGGTTTTTTTAGGATATAGGCGGGTGAGAAAATGAGATGAGGAGAATGGAGGTGGGGTGTAGATGGGGTGGGGAGGGGTCAAGAATTTGGAGATGTGTATGCGTATGTGTGTCTCTTTGCCTGTGTCTATAATCTGTTTGTGCGTTCGTTTTTGGAATAGAGGCGAGTGAGAAAATAAGGAGAATGGAGGTGGGGTGTGGATGGGGGAGGGGGTGTGAAAATGTGGATATGAGTAATTATGTGTGTCTCTTTGCCGTGTATATGTTTGTGCTTATAAACTTGTAAACGTATTTGTCAGATGAATTCGTATGTCTCAATTTGTGAGCCTCTAAACGGATTTGTTGACCGAATTCTGCCCAGTCTTGGATTGCGAAACAGCTTTGGACAGGTAATGTGGTTTCAAACTCATCTCTATTTAAAAAGGAACCAGAAAAAACACGAAAAGAAAATACGAAACGCGTATTTAAATTTAATACAACAAGACAAGACAGGCGCAACTTTTCGGCCAACTGGCCTTTGTCAAGCTAAAATTCAAACAAAAACAAAACACCAGATCAAACACCAGATACACAGCAGGGAATGTTTCAGTCTTTCTCTCATAATTTTTGTATCTGTGTGTTTGTTTTGTTTGTTTGTTTGTTTATAATTCTTAGCTTGACAAAGGCCAGCCGGCCGAAAATTTGCGCTGTCTTGTCTTGTTGTATTAATGCGGATTTGCATTCTTCTTTCGTGTTTTTATCTGGTTCCTGTTTCTTGAATGTGGGCAGTCCATTTGTTTGGATTTCACCTCTATTTAGTTTTTTAAATCCTTGACTTTGAAAAGATTATAGTCGCGTTGTTAGTGTGTGTGTGATGTGTGTCGTGTGTGCGTGATGTGTGTGCTGTGTTGTGTTGTGTGTGTGTGTGTGTGTGTGTTGTGTGTTGTGTGTTGTGTGTGTGTCTGTGTGTGTGTCTGTGTGTGTGTTGTGTGTGTGTGTCTGTGTGCGTGTGTGTGCAGTAAAGCTGGCAACAAACATATTTTTTGTTAAAATAATGATTGCATGTCATGTTAGCTGACCTGTAAGGCTCCAACAGCACAAGTAACAACTATAGATTTGCAAATGCATATTGTAATGAATCATCTGTGTTCAAGACCACCAAAACTGCTGGTTACTTGTTGTCATAGTAGTTGTTGTTATTGTTGTTGTTGCTCTTGCTGTTATGTTGTTGTTTTGTTGTTGTTATTGTTGTTGTTGATAATGTTGTTGTTGTGGTGGTGTTGCTATTGTCTGATATGTGCTGTTGTTGTTGTTGTTGATATGTTGCTGATGGTTGTTGTTGCTTTGTTCTGTTGTGTTGTTGTTTTGTTGTTGTTATTGTTGTTGTTGATATGTTGTGTGTGGTGGTGTTGCTATGTTGTTGTTGTTGTGTTGTTATTGTTGTTGTTGATATGTTGTTGTTGGTTGGTGTGTGTTGCTTATTGTTGTTGTTGTGTTGTTATTGTTGTTGTTGATAATGTTGTGGTTGGTGGTGTGTGTTGCTATGTTGTTGTTGCTGTTGTTATTGTTGTTGTTGATAATGTTGCTGGTGTTGGTTGTTGCTATTGTTCTTGTTGCTGTTGTTGTTTGTTGTTTGTGCCATTGCTGTTGCTATTGTTGTTGATCTTCTTCTTGCTGTTGTTGTTATTGTGTTGTTGTTTTCTTCTTTTGTTGTTGTTGTTGCTGTGATTATTGCTGTTGATGTTGTTGTTGTTGCTGTATTTGTTGCTGTTGCTGTTGTTGCTGTTGTTATTGTTGTTGTTTCCTCTTCTTCTGCTAAGAAAAGAATGACGTCACACAGAACTTGTATGGTTTTATACAGGTTTGTTTGTTGTTGTATGGTAAAAAGAAAGAGGGCAATTTCACATGACAAAGAAACTGTCTAATATCACTCATAGTGAAAAGACGTAAATCAAAGAACGAAAACGAAACGAAAACGAAAGAAACAAAGACGAAAATAAATGCTCAACATAATCAGTTTCAGACATACAGACTGACCAACAGGTAAAAACAGATAGAAAATTTAAAAAAACAACAAAACCAAACAAGAACATTCAACTATACATTAAAATGAAATTAGATCATCATCATCATCATCATCATCAGGTGCCTTGCTGCATGGCGTTGGAGATCATGGACTTCCATCTGTCTCTATCTCTTGTTGCCTCAAGCATCTCTTCCACCCTCTTTGTCTTCAGCCACTCTGCAAGTTCGTCTAGTATCTTCTCCCTGGGTCTACCTGGTGCTCTCTTTCCCTCCAGCTTTCCAATAAAATTAGATACGTGAATGAAGTGTGCACACATGTCAAAAAACAAGAAAACCTACACAAAAATAATCATAATGCATCGTCATGAATACAGACAGACATATCAAACAAAGACAGAGAGGCTGAGTCAATGAAAAGGAAAGACAGACAAAGACATAAAAATACAAGAAAACAAACCAAAGCACAAATCAATAATTATCTTGGCAGCTTCTCGCCGTATTTTTTAACTGTAACTTCGATCGTGACATACAGACTTGAATTCTCGCCTCAGGCATGCCCTAATTCTCCGTGACATTTTAAGGGCGACACAGAGATTGTGTCAATGCCCTAAGACTAATCAGTCATAATGATGTCTAAGTCTCTCAGGTCAGAATGAATCCAATGTCTTACCGACCGACACCAACCTGGTCAAAGAATGAACAAGATCTTGTAGTTAGCTCTTGGTTAGTTTGCGAGTGTCCCCTGTGGGGATGCCAGTTTGTTTTGTTGGTTGTTTTTTTTTTCAGTAGGTCTTGGTTAGTTTGTGTCTGCCCCCCGTGGGGATGCCGGGGGCTCTTTCAGTATGAAAAGTGTCCCCACCTTCTGCAAATTCTGTGCTAGAAATTCCTCTTTTCTGTCACTCTCTTTGTTTCTGCCTTGTTCCTTTGCTTTCTGTCATTTCCACATATCGTTTTCTCCCTTTGAATGGTCCATTCACCTGTATGTGTTCGATAAAGTCTTACGCATTTTTTCTTAGGATTGATAATTGGGTACATGTGTTAAGTACAATTTTGGCTCTAGGAAGTGAGATATGACGGAGCAATTTTAGGTAATTTATGCCTGTTTTTATGTATGTTTTGGTGTCCTTAGACACGTTTATATTTGTAATTCAGGTGTGTTTTTGAAATTCCCTGTGCGATAAATTGGACGGAGTAGTCAACGCCAGGGGCATCTCCTCAGATTACATACGCAAATGCATTGGTGTGTGTACTTAATTTTCTTTTTAATTTTCTTTTCTTTTCTTTCCCCTATCGTATTGTCATAGTTTTGTAACGGTTATAGCCCTGATATGCTCTATGCAGTCGGCTGGGCTTTAAACAGCAATAGCAATAACAACGACAGTTTGCGTGTGGGTGATAGGTTAGGGGCGGGGGGTGGGGTGGGGATAGGGAACGTGAGAGGAGGGAACAATGTGGA
>CM060307.1:39662279-39667279 GCA_030674185.1 Monoplex corrugatus | reverse complement strand
AGACACACACACACACATCACACAGACACAACACACACACAACCACACACACAGACCACAACACACACACACACACACACACACACACACACACACACACACACACACACACACACTATCTTAGCTGTGACTTAAGTTTCAATTTTATCAGTTTTTTAAAAATTGGTTGTTGTGTGCTTTTTAATTGTTTGTTTGTTCGTTCATTCGATTATTTGTTTGAAATATGTAGATTTTTTGGTTGCTTGTTTTTGTTTTCTTCGCCTAATTTGAGAAATTATTTGAAAAAGAAAAGAGGAAGAGCTAAGAAAACAACTAAAACAACAGGAGCAAAAACAGCAACAACAACAATGAAGACAAGAACAATAACAAAACAACAACAACAACAACAACAAATGCAGCAGCAATAGGTTATGTCATTGTTCGTTAACAGACCAAGTGAGAGATCCCCTTGGCAACGTGACCAGTACCAAGACCCTCCAAGAGACAGCACGCATCCCCCATAAACCACTGACACCAACATTTCCAACTTAAGCTCACCCCAGGCATGGAATCAAGAGAGAAAACCAACAATTGAAGTCACTAAAAACCCAGAGCACGAAGACTCACATTCCATACATTCTGCAGTTTTCACGTTACTATGATGAATGTGGTTTCTAAGAAGAATGTTAAGAGTTGCATGGGCAGCAAAGAAAATAAACGAGACAGTCATGAAGAATGCAAAACAAAAAGAACATGAAAGAAGATTAGTACAAAAAAAAACGAGTAAAAGTTTTGGGATATTTTATGTGGCAGGAAGAGTTTGAGCACGTAGTCAGAACAGGACAGCTTGAGTGAGAAAGAACACCAGGTAGACCCAGGGAGAAAAAAAAATTTAGACTGACTTGCCGAGTGGATGAAGACGAGGATGCTCTTGCAGTGACAAAAGATAGATTCGTATGGAAGGCCATTGTCGCCAACGAATTGTTTTGGACATTTTCAGACTGTAATGATCTCACATGAGACCATGCTAAGGAGTAACGTTTTGGATTCAGACAGCATTCCACTTACCCTTTCACAAAATATCCCCAAGTCACTAAAACCAAAGACACACCCGTAGTGTTGGAAAGAAGTTTGAACAACAACCTCAATGAAAGATAATAAAACTGAAATAACAGACTTCATCGCGTGAGCCTATGTTACCGGCAAACCCACAGCACTCTCAACTTTGGGTAAGAGCCAGTTGAAGCCTTTGTCAAATTTCCTGTCAGATCTACCATGCTACCACCGACTACCATCAATCCTTTCTGCGATTAAAATCATATTGTACTGACAACACATCAGTCATACAGGAAGGACCCCGTGAGTGAAAATCAGGCTTTGTTGATATCATGTCTAGACGAACTGAAATCTTGACTTTTGTAAAACATTAATATTTCACGAGCTTATTTGACATTGCAAAACACCACTCTGTGTGTGTGTGTGTGTGTGTGTGTGTGTGTGTGTGTGTGTGTGTGTGTGTGTGTGTTTTGTGTGTTGTGTGTGTGTGTGTGTGTTGTGTTGTGTGTATGTGTGTGTGTGTGTGTGTGTGTGTGTGTGTGTGTGTGTGTGTGTGTGTGTGTGTGTGTGTGTGTGTGTGTGTGTGCAAGCAAGCGCGTGCGTGGAGTCGCAATCTGGTGTAAGTTTACAGTCAGTGATATGTTTGGAATATAGCAGAGGAGGGACTAGAGTGCATTTTAGTGTTTGAGATTGACATCAAGTGTAGATTTCAATTTCAATTTCAATTTCAATTTCAATTTATCAAAATGACGTATCCACGTTCGGAATGAATTCTATATGCATTAACGTCACAGGTGCCATGTGATGGAGAAGATCCAGAACGATCACGGCACAAGCCTTAAGCCTGCACATAAACCCATGAGCTGGCCAGGTCCTGAGGTTTTACCTAGACACACATGTACAAACTCAAACTTTATGGAAGTAAATATCTCTGAGGAGATGTATCTCAGCAGGATAGTTGTATCCTCGATTCTAATATGTTCGAGCTGATATTTACAAACTGGGCATGACATATCCAAAGAATAAGCACTACAAACAGAAAATTCAAAATGTCAATCAACCGTCGTCACCTTGTCTGAAAACCTGCACACGAGGAACGGAAAAGCAATGGACAATCAGTCACTTCTTTCAATGAGAACGACGAAAATCTTTGAAATTCAGAGGCAAACCTGGACTTTGAAGGTTTCAAAAGACAATATGAACATGATCTCACCGTCTGAATCTGTAACAGAGTACAGAATAGATATTTTCCTTCTTTTCCATCCATTTCTTCTTTCTTTTCTTCTTCTTCTTCTTCTTCTTCTTCTTCTTCCATCTTCTTCTTCTTCTTCTTCTTCTTCTTCTTTCTTCTTCTTCTTCTTCTTCTTCTTCTTCTTCTTCTTCTTCTTCTTCTTCTTCTTCTTCTTCTTCTTCTTCTTCTTCTTCTTCTTCTTCTTCTTCTTCGCATTCTTCTTCTTCGCATTCTTCTTCGCATTCTTCTTCTTCTTCTTCTTCTTCTTTTTCTCCTTCTTCTTCTTCGCATTCTTCTTCTTCTTCGCATTCTTTATTATTATTATTAAGGGCATTTAGAGCGCCTAATCTTTCTGGAAAGCCCTAAGCGCTTACAAACTGTACAATACACATTACATCGAACATAGAAACATAGGCCTAATATAATTTTCATCATACATGGCGGACCTCTGTCACTCCATCCCACAAGCACATACACACCGTTAATAATATCAAATATTAGTACCTACTCTCTGGCACACACACACATATCCTCCTCCCACCCCGAGACATATCTATGGGCGCACAGCAATAACATACACAGAAGCACGCTAGCGCGCAGACAGCATAGCTCTTTTAGGTTAAAAATTTCAGAGAGGAAAGAGATGCGTTTTCAAGCCAGATTTAAATGACTGAAGACTTGTTTTGTGCCTCAGCGGGTAGGGAAGTGAATTCCATGAGGAAGGGGCTTGAAAAGAAAAGGATCGCTCACCATATGATTTTGTTCGAAAAGTTGGGATTCGAAATAAGCGGGTATCGGCTGAGGTACGAAGATGACGAGATGGAACGTATAGTTGAAGATATTGAGACAGGTAAGAGGGAATAGAATTGTCGAAGTATCTGAAGCACTGAACAGCAATTTTATGTTGGATCCTTTTCAACACAGGTAACCAATGCAAGTCTTGGAGAAGAGGAGAGACATGCTGAAATTTGGAAGACCGAAATACTAGCCGAGCGGCATGGTTCTGTACTTTCTGAAGTTTGTCAAGGAGCTGTTTTGGGGAACCAGACAGAAGGGAATTACAATAGTCATTCTTCTTCTTCTTCTTCGCATTCTTCTTCTTCGCATTCTTCTTCTTCTTCTTCGCATTCTACTTCTTCTTTGCAATTCTTCTTCTTCTTCTTCTTCTTTGCAATTCTTCTTTGCAATTCTTCTTCTTCGCATTCTTCTCCGCACTCTTATTCTTCGCATTCTTCTTCGCATTCTTCTTCTTCGCATTCTTCTTCGCATTCTTCGCATTCTTCGCATTATTCATCGCACTCTTCTTCTTCTTCTTCTTCTTCTTCTTCTTCTTCTTCTTCTTCTTCTTCTTCTTCTTCTTCTTCTTCTTCTTCTTCTTCTTCTTCTTCTTCTTCTTCTTCTTCGTCTTCTTCTTCTTCTTCCATTCTTCTTCTTCTTCGCATTCTTCTTCTTCTTCCATTCTTCTTCTTCGCATTCTTCTTCGCATTCTTCTTCCTTCTTCTTCTTCTTCTTGCATTCTTCTTCCTTCTTCTTCTTCGCATTCTTCTCTCTCGCATTCTTCTTCCTTCTTCTTCTTCGCATTCTTCTTCGCATTCTTCTTCTTCTTCGCATTCTTCTTCGCATCTCTTCTTCTTCGCATTCTTCTGCATTCTTCTTCTTCTTCTTCGCATTCTTCTTGCATTCTTTCTTCTCTTCTTCCATTCTTCTTCTTCTTCTTCGTTCTTCTTCTTCTTCTTCGCATTCTTCTTCTTCTTGCATTCTTCTTCTTCGCATTCTTCTTCTTCGCATTCTTCTTCTTCTTCGCATTCTTCTTCTTCGCATTCTTCTTCTTCGCATTCTTCTTCTTCGCATTCTTCTTCTTCTTCTTCTTCTTTCTTCTTCTTCTTCTTCTTCTCTTCTTCTTCGCATTCTTCTTCCATTTTCGCATTTCTTCTTCCTTCTTCGCATTCTCTTCTTCCATTCTCTTCTTCGCTTCTTCTTCTTCTTCTTCTTCGCATTCTTCCCGCATTCTTCTTCTTCGCATTCTTCTTCTTCGCATTCTTTCTTCTTCTTCTTCTTCTTCTTCGCTTCCCATTCTTCGCATTCTTCTTCGCATTCTTTCTTCTTCTTCTTCATTTTCTTCTTCTTCTTCTTCTCTTCTCTTCTTCTTCCATTCTTCTTCTTCTTCTTCTTCTTCTTCGCATTCTCTCCTTCTTTCTTCTTCTTCTTCTTCGCATTCTTCTTCTTCCTTCTTCTTCTTCTTCTTCTTCTTCTTCTTCTTCTTCTTCTTCCTTCTTCTTCTTCTTCTTCGCATTCTTCTTCTCTCTTCTTCTTCCATTTTTTCCTTCGCATTCTTCTTCGCATTCTTCGCATTCTTCTTCTCGCATTCTTCTTCCATTTCTTCTTCGCATTCTTCTTCTTCTTCTTCTTCGCATTCTTCGCATTCTTCTTCTTCTTCGCATTCTTCTTCGCATTCTTCTTCGCATTCTTCTTCGCATTCTTCTTCTTCTTCGCTTCTTCTCCTTCTTCGTCCATCTCTTCGCATTCTTCTTCGCATTCTTCTTCTTCTTCGCATTCTCTTCGCATTCTTCTTCTTCTTCTTCTTCTTCTTCTTCGCATTCTTCTTCTTCTTCTCTTCTTCGCATTCTTCTTCCATTCTTCTTCTTCTTCGCATTCTTCTTCTTCTTCTTCTTCTTCTTCTTCGCATTTCTTCGCATTCTTCTTCTTCGCTCTTCTTCTTCTTCTCTTCTTCTTC
>CM060307.1:39649779-39654779 GCA_030674185.1 Monoplex corrugatus | reverse complement strand
GACATATAAAGTGAGAGCCATTGACATATTCTCTCGGATGCACCGGTCGACTATGGCCATAACAGAAGCGTGGTTTGGCTGATAACAACTGTCCGGGTTGACAGGTTGATAGGCACCTTGCTGGGTTTGACGATAGACGGATGGGTCCCCAACTTCGATAGGAGGAAAATGGTAAAAGGTTGTTTCCCTTGAACCCTCATCTCTTATTGTCCCGGAGGGACTTGATACATATCTCAACTGTTCTCGGGGATCGTCATTATGATGATGGCGGGTGCCAGTCTGCACTCACTCGCTGATTCACCTTTCTGGAAATACTGAACAGCGTTAAGAAGAAGAAGACCAACAACAACAAATCAAAGCTGGGCAAACTGAAACTTTGCTTGTTTGTTTGCTTGGTTTTGTTGTTGTTGTTGTTGATGTTGTTGTTGTTGTTTTATTTTTAGTTGGACTATTATTCACATCCGTGGAAACCCATGGGAAAGCTGGAGGGAAAGGAAAGCTGGAGGGAAAGAGAGCACTAGGTAGACCCATGGAGAAAATATTGGACGGACTTGCAGGGTGGCTGAGGACAGAGAGGGTGGAAGATGTGCTTGCGGCCACAAATTATAGATGTATATGGAGGGCATGATCGCCAACGACATTCGGCAGGGCACATGATGATGATGATGATCATGGAAATTTATAAGAACAGATTGGTATGTAACGGTCTTAGCTCTAAACCATTCAGATCTCAATCGATAAAGACGGAGGCTGGGGGTGGGGGGTGGAGGGTGGGGTGGGGGTGTGGGTAGGATCTCCCAAAGCAATTTTGTCCAAAAAGTGAATGACTAAAGAAAGGGAGGACCCAAGTGATGGATGATTACAAAGCAGCAGCGCCGCCACAACAATTGCCATCACCAACAGCACCACCATCACCACCTTCACCAATACTGTCAATACCATTTTACCAATCTGCAGTAACAGTACCACTGCCTCGACCAGCACCAAGGATTATCACTAAAAGTGTTATGATAGGAATTCTGAGTCGTTGATTGTCTTGAATAGATGATCAACTCGTATCATTAGACATTGATGATAACTGCCTGCAACGGAAGAACTACTTGTAGCTAATTCTCTGAGCCCTTTTCTTGCAGCTGTTGCTGCAGTTGTTGTTAATGTTGTCTTCGTCGATGTTGTTGAATCTCAATTTCATGTGTTGTAAATATAATGTACATATATATATATATATATATATATATATATATATATAGAGAGAGAGAGAGAGAGATATATATATATATATATATATATATATATCCATACCATATATGTCTATCTATATGTATATCTACCTACCTATCTATCTATCTGTCTGTCTGTCTACCTATCTATCTACCTACCTACCTACCTATCTATCTGTCTGTCTGTCTATCTATCTATAATAATAATAATAATAATGTTTATTTATATAGCGCATATTCCATGCAAACATGCTCACCAGCGCTTTACATTTCGCAAAACAAAAAATGTTCACAACTACGTATACAATGAGAAAACAACCACCATCAAAGCTACACAAATAAGAAGATACATCAAAAACCACAGAATATTCAAGTTCAAACACTGACTTACGCAATGAAACAACAACAGACCTTTCGTAATAATAATAATAACAATAATAATGAGCATTTATATAGCGCACAGTCCAAAAAATTGCTTCTGTCTATCTGTCTCTCTATCTGTCTATCTATCTATCTATCTATCTGTCTGTCTCTATCTCTCTCTCTCTCTCTCTCTCTCTCTCTCTCTCTCTCTCTCTCTCTGTATATATATATATATTAGATTTAGATATAGATACGTCTGTGTGTGTGCGTGTGTGTGTGCGCGAGCGCGCGCGCATGTGTTTTGTGTGCGTGTGTGTCTGTGTGTGTACGTCTGTGTATATTCTGTGTCTCTCTATGTATGCACGTCCATGTGTATGTGTCTGTCTGTGTCTGAGAGCTTATCATCGTTGGTGTTGTTTTGACAAGGATGGTGACAGACTGTTGTCCTTCTCAGACATTTCTATAATCAAGCTCCTTGACGAAACAAATAAATGTACCTAACACATCATAGGATGCACGACGTTCTTTGTGTTGAAGCTGTTTCTTTGCGTATGTATTTGTTCTTTTTTTTTTCAATCACGTATTTATCTACTATACATTTACATTTAAGCTTAAGTGCAAGTTCTAGTCACCCAGTGAATTATTTAGCCCTGGTATGGCTCTACGCAGTCGGCTGGGCTTTAAACAACAATAACAGTAAATTATTTTCTCTCCAGTCAGTTTCAGGAAGGAGCTGAATATTGAATGAAAACGACGTATTAACACAACTTAAACTATTGTTCAGATTTACAATGATAAAAGTGGATAAAAAGTAAAATGAGAAAAACGATCAACGAGATAAATCAGTAAGTATAACGCAAGAGAAAGCTATGTCTCATAATATGTAGAGATTAAAGAGCTTTAGTGTTCCTCAGTTTGAAAACCAATGACAAAACAAAAACAAAAAAACCCAGCTTAGACAACAAACAGGCACATAAACAAACAGACAATCAATCAATCAAACAAACAAACAAAAACAACTAACAAACAATGTACTTTTTCAGAGTTAGTAAAAGATTTGGGATCTAAGTCAATTACGAAAATAGCATAAGTGTATATATTACTGACAAAGCAATGAATGAATGGATCAATCAATCAATCAGTAAAAGATAGATAAATAAATAAACACATAGATACACATATAAATACGTAAATACATGAACCTACGAACAAACGAACAAACGAATGAATGAACGACCGAACGAACGAACGAACGAACGAATGAATAAATGAATGAATGAATGAATAATTAAATGAATGAATGAATGAATAAATAAATAAATAAATAAATGAATGAATGAATGAATGAATGAATGAATAAATGAATGAATGAATGAGAATGATGTTAATGAATGAATAAATGAATGAATAACAACATACACCAGCAAGCAAGGACTTAATTAGGGCAAACCAGTGACCTCGCACTATATACCCTCAAAATCCAATACAGAATGGGGAAATATGATTTGAACACTTGAAACTCTACACAAAGTGTGTGCAAAATATTGACCATGTACTCAACCGTTAAATCCGACACAAATTGAGGGATATATGTGCACAGCCGTTGCCTCGTGAGGACACTATATTTACCAGGTATTTAACCGTTTGTCAGCAGATTTTGTTTCACATTATAGAGAAAACATCATGAGAAACCCGAGAAGAATGCCCACGGATAAAGGTCGGAGAAAAAAAAATGATAAACATTTGGAGATAAAAAAAGATAACTAATCTTCGTTATGCAGATGACACCATTCTAATTGCAGAAAATGAAAACGACCTGCAAAATCTTGGAAATATAATAGAAACAAAAATCAGAAATAAAGGGTTAAAGCTAAATAGCAAGAAGACTGAAGTCATGGCAATCAGTTAAGAAAAGAAAAAATAAGAAACCCTCTCATGTAAAATAACACCGAATGGTACAACACTGAGAGAGAGAGAGGGGGGAGAGAGAGAGAGAGAGAGAGAGAGAGAGTGAGTGAGAGAGAGAGAGAGAGGGGAGAGAGAGAGAGAGAGAGAAAGAGAGAGAGAGAGTGAGAGAGAGAGAAAAGACAATGTTTGGATGCGTGTGTGTGTGTGTGTGGTGTGTGTGTGTGTGTGTGTGTGTGTGTGTGTGTGTGTGTGTGTGTGTGTCTGTATGTGTTTGTGTGTGTGTGTTTGTATATGTATCTCTCTCTCTCTCTCTTTCTCTCTCTCTCTCTCTCTCTCTCTCTATATATATATATATATATATATGTATATATATATATATACATACATATATATATATATATAAGTGTGTGTGTGTATGTGTGTGTGTGTGTGCGTGCGTGTATATATGTATGTATGTGTGTGTGTGTCGGTGTGTCTGTGTCTGTTTGTGTCTGTGTCTGTCTGTTAGTGTGTGTGTACGATCGTATATGTGTGTTTGTGTCTGTGTCTGTGTCTGTGTGTCTGTCTCTCTCTCTCTCTCTCCCTCTCCTTCTCTCTCTCTCTCTCTCTCTCTCTCTCCTTCTTAATGTGTGCGTGTGTGTGTGTCTGTGTCTCTATGCATGTGTCTGTCTGTCAGTCTGTCTGTCTGTCTGTCTGTCTCTATGTCACCACCGAAGCGCACCGAAAAGATAACACTTTAAGATAAAAGAAGTCACACGAGCAGAACGACGTCAATCAAAGTTCAGCTCATCACGCGCCGCGGCGCCGGGTCAAAAGGTCAGAGAGGTGCAGTTCAGCTGATAAACACGACGTGAAGGACAGGGTCATCATCACTTTAATGAGAGATGTGGAAAACTAAAGAAAAAACAACAACAAAAAAACATGTGCCACCACTCAACTCCATCAAAGGTGACAAAGTTCACTCGTGTGTCCAAACAAAACATCAAGGTACACTGATAACTTTCCAAAAACAAAAACTTAAAAAACAAAAACAAAACAAAAACTGTAGATAACGAACTAGTCGCCGTGGTGTAGTGGTTAGCGCAACGGAATACCTACCGGGGAAGTTGTGGGTTCGAATCCCCATCAGTCCCTTCAAGCCTTAGGCCTGCACATAAACCCATGAGCTGCCTGCAGCCTCAATCAAAGCGAGAAGACAATGTCCTCAGATTACTCCTTAAGCTCTGGACCAAAAGGGACCATTACTATTTTCTGTCCTCAGAGCATCCGGCGGTCCTGATGAAGCTCTGCATCGGCCAATACTGACTGATGCCTTCAAGCTGATGCTTTCACCAAGTTGCTCCTGCTGGCAAGAGGAACAGATGGCTGAACATCATCATCATTATCACCATCATCATCACCATCATCGTCGTCGTCGTCGTCGTCGTCGTCATGTATCATGCCTGCATGGCATCGGCGATCATAGCCCTCCACACGAATATAAATGGCTGACATGGCGCGTCTATTGTG
>CM060307.1:39642279-39644779 GCA_030674185.1 Monoplex corrugatus | reverse complement strand
ATAGACCTGTAAAGTTTGTTCAAATTAAGGGGTTTAGATTCATCACCCACTCCATACAACTATAGTGATGACAAATTGAGGCTTCGACTTCACCCCTCAGTTTGACCGGAAAATCGAATTGAATGTCTAGTCCTTCGGAAAGGTACCAAAAACGAATCAGATCTTGTGTGTCTTCTGGTCTGCGCACGCTTAAGATCCCACGGTCGTTGAAAATTATAAAGAGCAGGGTTTTCACCCGGCTGCCCTGGTATAAAACATTGGATAGATATATTGATTTTCCAGGTCCCTCCCTTTGAAAGCCAATTAGCCTCCTTGCTTTTCTAAATTTTTGTGTTAAAAAATGGGCGGCGCTGTACTGCGGCGACGCTTAGTCAAAGAGGAGAGCAGGTCGAAATTCATAAGGTAAAGCCACTGTGACAAGAGAAATGAAAATGAATATGAATATGAATATGAATGTGAATGTGAATGTGAATATGAATATGAATGAGAGCAGGCCGAAATTCATAAGGTAAAGTCACTGTGACAACATAAATGAATATGAATATGAATATGAATGTGAACATAAATATGAATGTGCATATGAGTCTGAATATGAATATGAACATGAATATGAACAAGGTCAAAGAGATCTTGTGAAGTAAAACATCTTAATGTTCTGTGACAGTTTGTTTCTGTTGAAAAACAAACAAACAAAAAACAAGCAAAACAAAAAACAAAACAAAAATATTGTCCGAATGGTTTGGCTGTTTTTATTCTCGCCCCTTCCCTACCCCCCCCCCCCCCACACACACACACACCTCTCTCGAACGTAGTAGTCTGGTTGTGGGTGGACATCTGTCAATTGTAGACACGGGCAGTCATTCTTTCATAATTTTCTCATTACTTTCTGTCACGAACAGGGAGTCACTGGTAGGTCGTGGCGTGATGGAGCACCGCTGTGTTCTCTTTGTTGATGCTGTTGTTGTTTGTTAGTTCGTTGTGACATACAGCTAAGGAACGTTGGGCTGCTGACGCGTGTCAGTATAACCTAAAAGTAATTGAACCAGAAAATCTCGAAACATAGAATCAGAACGCGTATTTAATACAACAAGACAAGTCAGGCGCAAATTTCCGACCAACTTGTTGGCCTTTGGTCAAGCGTGAATGTAAGACCACAAACAAACACTAAATACAGACACCAAAGGAAATAAGAGGGAAGCAGGGAGAATTTTTAATATTAACAAAGCAACATAACTCTTGAGAGTCACGGAGTTATCTTCCATCTAGAATTTCTCAAATCCAACACAACTTGCGCAAGCTGTGATGGATTTGAGAAATTCTACATGGGAGATAACTCCGTGACTCTCAAGAGTTATGTTGCTTACCAAATACAAAATTAGGAAAAAAAAGACTAAAACTTCCCTGCTGCTTCGTCTAGTGGGAGAAGAGGACTTAAAGTAATTGCCATAAAAAGTTGTGATTTCTTTCTTTTTTTTTTTTCTTTCATTTTTCGGGTTTTCACAAGTAATCTTAGATTCTACAGATATGTAGAATAACGGACAGAAATATGGATAGGAGGAGGAAGAAGTTAAAAAAGAGGAAGAAGAAGAAGTAGTAGGTAGAAAAGAAAACACAAAACAACAAATTTTCGGCCAACTGGCCTTTGTCAAGTGTGAATGTAAGACCACAAACAAACACGAATACAAATTGGGAAAATACCAAACACAAAATTAGGAAAAAAGACTGAAACTTCCCTGCTGCTTCGTCCAGTGGGAGAAGAGGACTAAAACTAATTGCCATAAAAAATGTGTGTGTGTGTGTGTGTGTGTGTGTGTGTGTGTGTGTGTGTGTGTGTGTGTGTGTGTGTGTGTGTGTGTGTGTGTGTGTTGTGTGTGTGTTGAAATATAATCAAACGGTTATTTACCTTAATCTTTACTTATACAAATGTGTGTGTGTGTGTGTGTTGAAATCGAAAAAATATTTACACTCGTTTATGAAATTGTTTTCTATGTGATTTTGCGATAACGTGTCTATACATTTATTTTCTGTTTCTTTGCCGTAACCTTTACGTATACAAGACAAACTGTTTTCACCAGTAAGTTCACTGACATACAAAATACACTGTGATAGATCAGCTCCACGTATGAAATATTCTGAGTATGGTCGTAATTCATGTCAAAAATGATTTACAATCGTTTATGACATTGTTTTCTCTATGTGGTTTTGCGATAACGTATCTATGCATTTATTTTCTACTTCTTTGCCGTAACATTTACTTCTACAAGACACGCTGTTTTCCTATTACAGTTTGATTATATTACTGTCTACCATTTTTGTTTTTTGTTTGTTTGTTGTTGTTTGTTTTTTTGTTTGTTTTTGTTTTTCTTTTCTACTTACTACTTTTTCTTCCTCTTCTTTAACTTCTTCCTCCTCCTGTCTACATTCCTCTCCGTTATTCTACGTATCTGTAGAATCTAAGAGGTTATTGTGCATAAATCAATTGACTTCGTTTTTGAAAGAA
>CM060307.1:39617279-39634779 GCA_030674185.1 Monoplex corrugatus | reverse complement strand
ATCATTTGTAACTGAGCAACATTTCAGGTCATTTTATCAAAATCTTCGTCTGATATAAATAAAAAGGCATTACTTTTTGACTCACCCTGGTAAATTAAAAATTACTAACATAGACGCATACAAACAAGAAGCAGTACAGAGAACAAACGAAGCTGGGGGAGGCAGGGGGGTGACATGTCAACTCTAACACTATGATGAAAGCTGATGAACTGTAAGACAGACAATAGTCAAACAAATCACAAATGGATGATAACTGTCAAACTAGATGAACAGAAAAGGAGTAAAAGAGCACAGAAATATATTATTTTCGACAGAGAAAGATAAGAGCACAAAAGAGGGATACGAATGGCTGACTAACGGTTTAGTTAGCAAGCGTGTGCAGATCTTAGAAATAAGATATTAATCACATTATGGAGAGAGAGAGAGAGAGAGAGAGAGAGAGAGAGAGAGTCAGACAGACAGACAAAAGACAGACAGACAGACAGAGAAAGAGAGAGAGAGAGAGGGAGAATGGCGGAGCAACAGACAGAGACACAAAGCAACAGAGGACTTAAAAAAGCATACCTGAATACAAATTTAAACATAACTAAGGACACTAAAACATATACGAAAAAAAAGGCTAAATTATCTAAAATCGTTTCTTCCTTAGCACCAAAAATGCATTTAATACATATATAACTAATCATCAATCTTAAGAGAAAATATGTAAAACGTCATCGAACACACACACACACACACACACACACACACACACACACACACACACACACACACACACACACACACACACACACACATTTAGATAGATAGATAGATAGATAGATAGAGAGAGAGAGAGGAGAGAGAGAGAGAGAGAGAGAGAGAGAGAATTGCGGATCGACAAATAGAGAGACGAAGAGTCAGAGAGAGTCAGAGAGAACAAGAACATAACATTAAATTACGATGAGAAAGAGAGACCGAGTGAAAACAGGCAGCCAGCTAACCAGCCAGCCAGCCAAACCAGACAGACAGACAGACCGACAGACAGACATATACGCAGTCTGAGCTTGAGACTACATCAAAACAACTTGTATGCATGGAATAAGAAACGAAACAAATTTGGCAGTCCCGCAAACAGATCAATAAAAGCGAACCAAGGGAGAGCACCACAGTGACCCAGTGCCTTCCCCTGTGGACCTGTTTTGCATCTCTTTTCTGACACGAAGCAAGACGATGACGAGTATAAAATGACAACATAATAGCAGGCTCGTTCCTTTTCGTCAACACTGATCAATACATAATTGGCTTTCATGTAATTCAAAATGAGAAGCTGGAAAATTCAGAAAATGTGCATTTCGTTGGAATCCATGTGCTTAAAGTATCTCTACTTAAAAGTGTTAATGATGACAATAACAATAACAGTGATGATGATGATGATGATGATGATGATGATGATGATGATCGGATAAAAAATGTGGATCACGTATTTCTCAAGATCAACATGACCTTGGTTAGGCATTAAGAAAATACGAAGCAATTTTATTGGTGAAATGAGGACAATAGTGGGTTGTCACTAGTTAAACCAGTGTAAAACATTCCAAGAAATTCCTGAAAAAAAAATGCTGTCCACATACGTTTCCTTAAGGAAGTTAAAACGTGTTAATTTTTCTGTATGTGTTGACGTCCAAAGTTATGGATTGGCGACTCACAAAAAGTCCGTACGTTTGATACAACTTTGATAAACAACCATTCAAAAATATTCAAAAAAAACAAAACGTTATTGATCTCTCTCTCTCTCTCTCTTCTCTCTCTCTCTCTCTCTCTCTCCTGTGTCTGTTTGTCTGTCTGTCTGTCTGTCTGTCTGTCTCTGTCTCTCCGTCTCTGTCCCTGTCTGTCAGTCTCTCTCTCTGCTCTCTCTCTCTCTCTCTCTCTCTGCTCTCTCTCTCTCTCTCTCTGTTGGCTATCTGTCTGTCTGTCTGTTCCTCTCTCTCTCTCTCATCACTGTCTGTCTCTCTCTGTCTCTGTCTCTCTCTTTGTCTGTCAGTTTGTTTCTGTCTCTGTCTCTCCCTCTCTGTCTCTCTCTCCCACTCTCTATCTCTGTCTGTCTGTCTGTCTGTCTTTCTTTCTGTCTGTCGCTCACTCTCTCTCTCTCACTCTCTCTCTTTCTTTCTTTCTCTCTTTTTTCTCTCTCTCTCTGTCTATCTGTCTGTATCTCTCTCTCTTACACAACACACACACACACACACACACACACACACACACACACAGCAAGCACGCAAGCACGCACGCACGCACGCACGTACCTGTCTCTGGTCTATATCAAAATAGATCTGAAATCCTTTTTCATATTTCATAATAGTATCGAGTTCTGTATCTGTAAGTATATTATTTTTGTTTTGTCTTGCCTTTGTTTTGTAACCCACTTTGTATCTATTGCCACATTTTGGACTGGTGATCTAGTGGTGGGTGTATTAACCCCCTAGATCATAGGAGATAATATTCGATAGACTGCATAAGACAGGGGCTGTGGTGAGGTGGGTACACGTCAAATTTCTAAACAGAAGGTTCCGGGTTCAGTCTGCCAAGACATTGTCAACCTATAGACACACAGTGGAAATTTTTAGTTTTTTCTCGTTCTCTCAGCTCAATATATTATGTTCAGGCTTTGCCAGTGTCTCAACCCCAACCTATGTCTATACACATGCAGAATATTAAACAAATGCACGTTAATGATCATGTGAGACATGTCGGTGGCTGTTTCAGTTTCAGTTTCCGAAGATGACGTCTCTGCGCGACAGGAATGAATTCCATACGCGCTGACGTCACCGGTTGCCATGTGACGTGGAAGATCCAAAATGATCACGGCACAAGCTTTAAGCCTGCATATAGGCCTAAACCCATAAGCTGGCCGGGTCCTGAGGTCCTACCTAGTCTGTGTTTCTTTTTTATCTGATGCTAGAAATGTATCAGTCTGTCATTGGGACAGTCTTGGCTACATTGTAATGACGTGTGTATCTATGTATCTCATCTTAAAAACATAGGATAAATAAATGTAAAAAATAAATGAATTATAAATAAATAAATAAATAATAAATAAATAAATAAATAGATAAATGAATAAATAGATAAATAAATAAACAAGCGAATAGATAAACAAATAATTGATAAAATAATTTTTAAAAAACAAATAAATGAATAAATAAATAAATAAATAGATATTGAAATAGATAAATAAATATTGAAATAGTTCAACAATAAATAAATAAAAAAAGCAAACAGGCATGAACAAATCAAAATAAGACTGAATGAAAACACGACTAGTCACTAAGTATACACTTGTCTTACATCACAGAATGTCCCCCAATCAATACTACACGGAGCCTCCGTTGCCTATAAACATGATGAAAATAGTATCTCCTTAATCATAGCCCCTCCTGTCTGCTATTTACTTCTGAGAGGAAAACAGGAACAGTTAGATAAATGAACAGAAGTAAAAGAAGAAATAGAAAAAAAAAAACCCAGCGCACTCACAGACACACACGGAGACTCTCTCTCTCTCTCTCTCTCTCTCTCTCTCTCTCTCTCTCACCACCACACACACACACACACACACACACACAAACCACACACAAACACACACACACACACACAAACACACACACACACACACGACACAAACACACACACACACACAAACACACCACACAACACACACAAACACACACACAACACACACACACACACACACAAACACACACACACACACACACACACACATACACAAAAGAAGATAAAACACTAAAACACAACAGAAAGTAGACAAATGTTATGACAAGGTAAAAGACATACAGACAACATTCAACAAACAGACCACAGGCACAGACTAGAAACATAAAAAAAACGTCTAGCATGCCTGTCCACCAGGTAAAACATAGTAGAATGTGGTCAATATCACTAAATGCTTCAGTTCCTTTTGCTCCACTAAAACGTCTGATTATGTGCAATGCTCAATGACTTTTGTCCATGGTTTTCCATGGACAGCAAAGAAAACAAACGAGACAGTCTTGATGGAGGCAGACACAAGTAGATCACTCATAAGGAAGATCAGGAAAAGACAAGCAACATTTATAGGCCATTTTATGAGGAAAGGGGATTTGGAGCACCTGGTCACAACGGGAAAGCTGGAGGGAAAGAGAGCACCAGGTAGACCCAGGGAGAGAATGCTGGACGGACTTGCACAGTGGCTGGGGATGAGGGGGGTGGGGGAGATGCTGGGGGCAACGTGAGATAGAGATGGTTGGAAGTCCATGGTCGCCAACGTCATGCGTCAGGGCACCTGATGATGATGATGATGATGCTCAATGACTCTATACGTGTTTTGGATAACTGTGCTATGAAAGAACGCTTTACAACGATGATGATGATGAAGAGGAGGAGGAGGAGGATGGTGATGATGATGACCATAATGGTAATGATAATAAGAAGAAGAAGAAGAAGAAGAATAGTAATAACAGCAGCAGCAACAACAACAGCAATACTACTACTACTACTACCACTACCACTACTACTACTACTACCACTACTACTACTACTACTAGTACTACTACTACCAATAATAATAATAATAATTATAATAATGATAATAATAATAATACTAGGAATAAAAATGATAAAGATGATAATGATAATAATATTATTACTATTGTTCGTGTTGTTGTTATCATTATTAACATTATTATTGTTATTTTTATCATTATTAGTAGTATTAGTATTACTATTATAAATGACTACTATTACTGCTACTAACAATAAAATTAGTGATGATAATTATTATCATCGTCATCATCATCATAATCATCGTCATCATCGTCATCTTTTTTTTTTACGATGATGATGATCGTCGTCGTCATCATCATCATCGTTATGATTATCATCACCATCACCATTATCATTATCGCCACCACTACCTTCTTCTTCTTCATCATCATCATCATCATCATCATCATTAAACAAGAAGAAGAAACAGCTAATTTTCCACTCTACTATAACGTCAAAACAGAAACTTACTTCATCCGTAGTGTCTGTCTAGGACATAATCCTGTAACAGAAATGGTATACTGAAATATACACCACATGTAGAAAGAAACTCTAGGGAGAGCTAGACAACAGAAGGTCTTCAGAGAAGTAACCCCCTTTAGACAAGTGTTTCGGCCCTGAATTCCTTACACTCTCGGGGGGCCGGGCCACATCCAGGTCATGACTCCTGGATGCCCTTCTGCTGTTGTCTATTTTTTTTTTCCCACGCCGGGGATCGAACCTGGGCGATTCTGCGCTTCAGAACTGCGGTACGCGGTTTTACCAATGTGCTAACGGGGCACACATCATCTGTAGGGAATTTAATCCTTATGAAGTTAACTTTTTTCGTTCCTCCTTGCCCAGATCCAGCTTGAGCTCCTTTCTGCTGCCTCTGCCATCGCTTTAAGGGCTCTAGTCCTCTTCTTCCCAGAAATGGCGAGTTGTTTCATGAGATCATAAGCGGAGGTGCCCACAAACCCTCTTGCCCCGACCTCTATGGCGAAGATTTTGACCCGCAGACCTGCTTTCTTCAGGGTGCTGGCAAGACCGGCGTATTTTTCGGTCTTGTAGATATGTGCTTCTTCCATTCTGCTTTCGTATGGCACAGTGAGTTCTATCAGAATCACTTGTTTCGAGGAGTCAGAGTGGAGAGCGATGTCTGGTCTCATGCCTGTCTTGCTGATGACATCTGGGTAATTTCTCCACTCTGGGAGGTCTGCTGTACACTCCCAGTCGACTGCTCCATCCAGAAGACCCTTTGGCAATGTGCTGGTTGTCATAGCACTTTCGGGCCAGACCTGTTTCCCTCCTGCTTTGTAGAACGTTGTCATAGCAATTGGTGCGTTTGGGGTCATGGTTTTTTCGCTAACCACATCTGTGATCACTTTCAGAACTTGGTTGTGCCTCCATGTATACCTTCCTTGGGCTAGCGCTACTTTGCAAGAGCTTAGGACATGTTCCACTGTTTGTTTCTTCTGACAGAGCGGACATGCTGGGTCGTCTGCTTTCCCCCATTTCACTAAGTTTGCATTCGAGGGGAGCAGGTCATATACAGATCTGAGGAGGAAGCTTATCCTTAGAGGAGCCATGTGCCACATATCGTTCCAGCTGAGACTTCTTTGGAGTGCACTGTCCCATGTTGTCCATTGCCCCTGTTGACCTTGCTGGACTGCCTTCTGCACTCTTTTGACATCTTCTTCTTCCTTCAACTCCTGTATGATCATGTCTCTTTTTTCCTTCCCTTTGGCTTTGGACCACCACTGCATTTTTGTTGCTCCCAGTCCCTGTCTGTTGGTTTGCGTGTGTCCAATTATTTCTTTGATGCTGAGGTTTCTCTTGGCATTGTTTACAGCCTCTTGGACTTTCCACTTTCTGCCAGTTCTCAGCTTTGGATGAACTGATCTCACGATATTGTCTTCCGATTCCTCCAGCATGCTCAACAGTCTTGCTTTTCCAACTTTGTATTCCTCCACTATGGATTTGAGAGGTAGCTTCAGCATTGCTTGACGACAGTAGAATGCAACATCAGTGAGACCAGGTGGGACACCGAGCCATTTTCTTGTGTATTTGTTGATTTTGGCTTCCATTGCTTCGACTGTGCTGGTGCAAATGTCATAGATTAGCAGTGGCCACAGCAGCTTTGGTATCAGCATGAACTGTAGACACCAGACTTTGTATTTGCCTGGCAGTCCGCAGTTATCTATTTTCTTCAGGCCTTCTTCTGCTGTTTGCTTGGTTTCACATCCCCTTTGTGTGTCTTTCAGGGAGTCATCATACCATCTTCCGAGACTTTTTACTGGCTCTTCTGTGACAGTGGGGATGGCTTGGTTGGCTACCATGAATTTGACTGAATCTGCCACTTTTCCTTTTCGCAGTGAGAGACTTCGGGATTTCTTAGGTTTGAACCTCATTCTTGAAGAGGCCACCAGCTCATCCAGCTGCTTTAAGATTTGGTGTGTCTCTTCCTCATCCGTGGACAAGACTGTTGTGTCATCCATGAAAGCTTTCAGAGGAGGCATCTGGTATCCATCTCCCAGATTCACTGGACCTGAACTTTTCATTGCAGCTTTCAAGATGACTTCCATTGCCAACACGAACAGTATGGGAGAGATTGCACAGCCCATTGCAATGCCCACCTCTAGGTCTATCCAGTCCGTGGTGTATTCTTTGGTAGAGAACCGCATTGAGAACCCTTGGAAATACTTCCTCAGCATTGTTCGGATGTTTTCTGGGATGTGATACATTTCAAGAGCCAGCTGGATCATATCGTGTGGAACTGATCCATATGCATTCGCCAGATCAAGCCAAACTACGTCAATGTCTCTCTTCTCTGTTCTTGCTTTTTGGATGGCATCCCAAATCAACGTGGCATGTTCCAAGCATCCAGGCATTCCTGGTATGCCTCCCTTTTGGACTGACATATCCAGATACTTGTTTTCAGTCAGGTATTTTGTCAATCTTGCTGCCATAACAGAGAAGAAGATTTTCCCCTCGACGTTCAGAAGTGATATTGGCCTGAACTGATTGATGCTGCTGGAGTTCTGCTCCTTCGGAATGTACACTCCTTCAGCTCTCATCCATTGGTCGCTGATCTTCTGGTTCCTCCATGCTGATCGAATCATCTTGTGGAGCCACTCGAGCACTTTTGGGCATTTCTTGTAGAGCAGGTATGGTATTCCGTTTGGTCCAGGTGCTGACTTGGCTCTGGCTTTCTTTACTACGTTCTTCACTTCATCCAGTGTTGGTGGTTTGTTATTGAATTTTCCTTCTGGCGCTGCAGGCCAAACCAGATTCTGGATTTCAAGTGGTGCCTCGCGCTGAGAATCGGAATATGTTTCCCTGAGATGCTGCTCTAGGGTTTCCTTGCCCACTGTGAGAGTCCCTGATTTGGGTTGTTCAAACAGCTTTCTTGAAAAGTCAAAGGGATCTTTGAAGAAACGATCACAGACATTAAGCAACACGTAGAACAAGCCGCAGCAACCCAGAAGTTGTCCCCAGCATGAGTCATCATCATCATCATCAGGTGCCTCGCCACATGGCGTAGGCGATCATGGCCTTCCATCTGATTCTATCTCTTGTTGCCTCAAGCACCTATTCCACCCTCTTTGTCTTCAGCCACTCTGCAAGTCCGTCCAATATCTTCTCCCTGGGTCTATCTGGTGCTCTCTTTCCCTCCAGCTTTCCCGTTGTGACCAGGTGCTCCAATTCCCCTTCCTTCATAAATGGCTTTTAAATGTTGCCTGTCTTTTCCCAATCTTCCTTATGAATAATCTTCTTGTGTCTGCCTCCATCAAGACTGTCTCGTTTGTTTTCTTTGCTGTCCATGGAACTCACAACATTCTTCTTAGAAACCACATCTCGGCTGCCTCGATCTTGTTCTGGCTTTGCTTGTTGACTGACTACGCCTCACAACGTAAAACACTATTGGTTCTATATGACATTCAAGAACTCTCTTCCTGATGTTAATTGATAGGCATTTGTTGGTAAGAATGCTTGTCATCTTCTTGAATGCTGTTTTGGCTTGGCCGATTCTGCTGGTTATTTCTGGTGTGCATCTGCCGTTTGGTGAAATGAACGTTCCCAGGCAATTAAACTTATCAACCTGTCTCAAGGTTGTGCCGTTTGCTGTTATTTTGCATGAGGAGATTTCATGTTTTTTACTAAACACCATGACTTCAGTCTTCGTGCTGTTTAGTTCCAATCCCTTACCTTTGCTTTCTATTTCTAGAATATTCACAAGGTGTTGTAGGTGCCTCTCATTTTCTGCAATTAGTACGGTGACATCTGCGTATCGAATGTTGTTTATCGCTTTTGCTCTTAATTTAATCCAGGGTATTCCTCTAGGTTTCTCATGTTTTCGCTGTAAAGTGAAGACAGATCTGGTGACAAAACACAACCTTGTCTGACTCCTCTTCTGATGTTTTGGAAAGAGCTTTATATCGTTTTCCATTCTCATTGCAGCTGTTTGTTCCGAATATAATTATATTTCAGATTATTCGTAGATCTTTTCAATCAACATTGAATCATTCTAGCTGGTTGATCAATTCTTCTTGTCATCATCATCATCATCATCATCATCATCATCATCATCATCATCATCATCATCATCATCATCAGGTGCCCTGCCGCGTGGCGTTGGCGATCATGGACTTCCATCTGTCTCTATATCTTGCCGCCCCAAGCATCTCCTCCACCACCACCCCTCGTTTTCAGCCACTCCGCAAGTCCGTCTAGCATTTTCTCCCTGGGTCTACCTGGTGCTCTCTTTCCCTCCACTTTTTCCGTTGTGACCAGGTGCTCCAAATCACCCTTCCTCATAAAATGGCCTATGAATGTTGCCTGTCTTTTCGTAATATTCCTTATGAGTGATCTACTTGTGTCTACCTCTATCAAGACTGTCTCGTTTGTTTTCTTTGCTGTCCATGGAACTCACAACATTCTTCTTAGAAACCACATCTCGGCGGCCTCGATCTTGTTCTGGCTTTGCTTGTTGACTGTCCACGCCTCACATCCGTACAACAGTATTGGTTCTATATAACATTCAAGAACTCTCTTCCTGATGTTAATTGATAGGCATTTGTTGGTAAGAATGCTTGTCATCTTCCTGAATGCTGTTTTGGCTTGGCCGATTCTGCCGCCAATACCGATGTGCATCTGCCGCCTGATGAAATGACCGTTCCCAGGTATTTAAACTTATTAACCTGTGTCAATGTTATGCCATTTGCTGTTATTTTGCATGAGGGGATTTCATGTTTTTTACTGATCACCATGACTTCAGTCTTCCTGCTGTTTAGTTCCAACCTCTTACCTTTGCTTTCTGTTTCTAGTATATTCACAAGGTTTTGTAGGTCCCTTTCATTTTCTGCAATTAGCACGGTGTCATCTGCGTATCGAATGTTGTTTATCATTTTCCCTCCAATCTTTAATCCAGGGTCTTCTTCTAGGTTTCTCATGATGTTTTCGCTGTAAAGTGCAAACAGATCTGGTGACAAAACACAACCCAGTCTGACTCCTCTTTTGATGTTTTGGAAATAGCCTATATTTTCTATTTTCATTGCAGCTGTTTGTTCCCAGTACATATTTCTGATTATTTGTAGATCTTTTCCATTAACTCTGAGTCTCTCCAGTTCGTTGATCAATTCTTCATGTCTTACCCGATCGAAAGCCTTGGCATAGTCAACAAAGCATAAATACAACTCCTTATTCATCTCAATTGACTTCTCTATGACAGTTCTTAGGATGTATATGACATTAATGGTTTCTTTCCCTTCCACAAATCCACACTGCTCTTCTGCTATTTCTCTTTTGATTCTATTCCTTGTCCTCATCATGATTATTCTTAACAGGATTTTTGTTACATGACTCATCAAACTGATTGTGCGATGGAGTTCGCATTCTATAGCCCCTGTCTTCTTTGGAAGTGCAATGAAAATTGGTTTTGACATATCTTTGGGGAATTTTCCAGTGTCGTAAATTTCATTTAGGAGGACTGTTATTTTTTCTATGCCAAATTCCTCCAGGGCTTCAATCATCTCTGTAGTAATGTTGTCTGGTTCTGGGGTTTTCCTGGTTTTATCTTTTTCAGCGCTGCTCTAACTTCATCTTTCATTATGGGTGGTCCTTCAAAGTTCTTTTTTATAATGTGTTCGTTTCTGTCATCCTCAAAAAGGTCTTTAATGTACTCTCCCCATTTGTCTAACATTTTGTCTTTTTCCATGATAAGCGTGCCATCTTTCGATTTTAAGCAACCAGTTGATGTGCATGTATTTATCCTGTGGACAATTTCTTCAATTCGTCTGTACATACCCTGAGGATCCGTTTTGTGTCGGTCTTCTGTTTCTTTGCATTTTGTGTTCAGCCAAGCTTCCTTAGCTTCATTGCACCCATTCCAGATTTCTTTGTTTATCTTCCTGTATATCTCCTCGTTTCTCTTTTCCTTCCTCCTTTCGTCCATCAAGCCTTAAATTTCCTTTGTCATTCTTAACTGTGTCCATCGTTCCTCATTGTCACCAACGTCTTTCAGAGCACTGAATTTGTTTTGAACATGTGGGTTAATTTCTTTACGTATTGCTTCATCTGTCTTTAAGAGTCCAAGATTTAGTTTGATGTTGCTTTTGGTCTGTTTCTTTTTCCTTAATTTCATACTAAATCTTCCCACTACAGGATTGTGGTCACTGTTACAGTCTGCGCCTGGTAGTGTTTTGTTGACAGTAAAGCATTTCTAAATCTTTTATTAATCAGGATGTAGTCAATCTGATGTTTGGTATTATCTCCTGGACTCATCCATGTCCATTTTCTTCTAGTAGGCTGCTCAAACCAGATGTTTCCTATTATGAACTCATTCGTCTGTGCCCATTCTACAAATTTCCCTCCCTTTCATTTTGTGTACCAAGGCCATGAAGTCCAACTATATCATCCATCCTATCCTGTCCCACTTTAGCATTAAAATCTCCCATTATTACTGTAACTTTTTGTGATTTACATTGTTCCTTGGCCATCTCTAATACTTCGTAGAAGTTGTCGATGTCTTCCTGAGTACTTGCGGATGTTGATGCATACACCTGAATGATGTTGATATCAAATGGCCTGCCACCCAGTTTAACCAGCAAAACTCTGTCGGACACAGCCCAATATCCCCTAACTGCTTTTGATTTGTCCCTGTCCATTACGATGCCTACTCCTCTTTCATGTGAGTTTCCACCAGAATATATTACTGTCTACTCTCCTGATGTTATCATGCCTGCCCCCTTCCATGTCACTTCCCCTTGTCCTAAAATACTAATGTTAAGCCTTTCCATCCCCATTTTGATATTGTCTAA
The DNA here is from genome assembly GCA_030674185.1 of Monoplex corrugatus. Classification (NCBI taxonomy): domain Eukaryota; kingdom Metazoa; phylum Mollusca; class Gastropoda; order Littorinimorpha; family Ranellidae; genus Monoplex; species Monoplex corrugatus. Next base: position 39,622,906 of record CM060307.1, on the reverse strand, counting down.
TTCATATTTTGCAACAATATTCTCACGTTCCATGTTGCGATTCTGGTATTTTTTCTAAGGTTGAGGTTGAACGCAGTAGCTTGCTGACGGTCTGGGCATCAGCGCATATCCACTCGCCGGCGGGCCTGCGTGCCACACGTCTGGGGGCCAGACTTCCTCCGATTCCCTCGAGATTTAGCCTGAGTCCGTGGGGTGCTCAGTTACCACATGTCGCCACGAGAAGGCATGACGTAGGGCTTGCTGATGGAGAGGCTATGTACTGACAGGGAGAGACTGACGCATTCTGCTTTTCTTTTCGCATAGCTGCGGTGCAGGCTGAAAGTGAGCGTTGACAAGCACGCAGTCACTAGCCAACACACTAGACGCATCACATTTGCCTTTTGACATACCCAGCATGAGTATGTATGCATAAGAATACACCTAAATGATTATGCAAAAACACATGGAGACAAAACAGTGGAATAGAGGCAATCAATCTTTGTTTGTTTGTTTGTTTGTTTGTTTGTTTGTTTGTTTGTTTGTTTTTTGTTGTTGTATTTTTTGGTGAGTCCCATTAGTTTCAGCTGGTTAGAGCTCCGTGCTGATAACGCGGAGGTCGTGGTTTTCGACCCCCAGTCTAGAGGTATGATTTTCACTTATGGTGCGAGAAGTCCCCGGTTAGAATCCCAGACGAGCCCAATTTTTTTATGTAAAATATAGACTAGTAAAACATAGTCTGGGTAGGGCCTCAGGACCTGGCCAGTTTATGGGTTTATGCGCAGGCTTAAGGCTTGTGCCACGATCATCATACACATAGCACATGTGACGTTAGTGCATATGGAATTCGTTCCGAGCGCGGAGACGTCATCTTAAGAAACTGAAACTGAAACCGAAACAGAATTACAGTAAAGTTTAACAAGATACCCCCAAAGTCTCAACATTTGTCACTAGTCTTAGAGAAGTGCGTGACCAAGTGGTGGGAACACGAGAAAACTTTGTTCGGAGCATGGAGTGGACAGGTATTCGACATCACCACCACCACTGCTCCACCACAAGATTTTAATTAAGGATATGAAAAAACACTGAGGTCCCGTACACAGCATGCACCCAGTGCAAGTTAAAGATCCCACGACATGCATGGTATTTCCCTGGCAAAAATCTGTAGAATATTGGCATCGACAGGATAAACATATATACGCCTACATAAATGGAAAAAGTGGCGCTGGACTCCAGCGATGTCCTCTCCACAGGAGGAAATGACCGAATTCCACGTGGTCAATCCACTTGTGAAACATTAACTACAAATGCAACATAGATAATATTTTCTTGAAAATCTTACTATAATCGGTTTAGTAACATAAGTAAGATGCTCTGCTTTCCTTTTTACAGAAATAGACGACAAATGATGTATGTCACTGAAACCAAACAGAATGAACTTATTCCAAAATAGTTGTTTAAGTTGGTTAAATTAGTTCAGACTACTTAAATGGAAACGCATTTTGCAGTCAGTAGTTCAGTGTATTATTTTGTTCCATCTTAAATGAATCTAACATCTTCCATTCCAAAAAAGAATGCCATGATTTTGGGACTGGAATTTCACAGTGCCTGTAGGGATATACAGGAATCGTGGTTCGACTTTTTGTCAGGAAAAAAATATAGGAAAACGAAACGTTAAGAAAGAGACAAAGAGACAGACAGACAAAACAAAAATAACCCAGGGCTTGGTATCAACACAACCTGTACATTATATGCAAAGAGAAAGAGAATAATTGACTGTCTCGCCTCCACATGACTGATAAAATCAAACCAGGGGAGACCACCACAATGCCCTGGTGCCCTCCCCTGTGGACTCAATTTGCATGTTCTTTCCAATATACGGATTCGGTGACTGGTACAAAATGACAAGAATAATAACAGACTTATTGCTTACGGCTGGGTTGTTCATTATTTGTGACTGATGTGAACAAGGTTGGTTCCCTCATGCGTAATAGGAGAATGGAAATGTTGACAGACATCGCGTACGCTTGCGTTCAGATGTGTGTATGTGAGGATTGCCATGTATTAGTCTGCTGCCACGATGAATTCAGATTGCTGTGCCAGGACATTGTTACTCATCATCATCATCATCATCATCATCATCATCATCATCATCATCATCATCATCATCACCATCATCATCATCATCATCATGTGCCCTGCCGCATGGCGTTGGCGATCATGGCCCTCCATATGAATCTATCCCTTGTCGCTGTAAGTACATGCCCCACCATCTTTGTCCTCAACCACTCTGCAAGTCGTCCTATACTTTCTCCCTGGGTCTATCTGATGCTCATTTTCCCTCCAGCTTTCCTGTTGTGACTAGGTGCTCCAACCTCTCTTGCGTCATAAAATATCCTATAAATGTTTCTTGTCTTTTCTAATCTTCTTTTTGTGTCTGCCTCCTTCAAGACTGTCTCGTTCGTTTTCTTTGCTGTCCATGGAACTCTTAACATTCCTTTAACAAACCACATTTCAGCTACCTCAATCTTGTTCTGACTCTGCGTGTTGACTGTCCACGCTTCACATCCGTACAACAGTACTGGTTATATATAACACTGAAGAACTCTCTTCCTGTTGTTAATTGGTAGCCTAGCCATTTGTTGATAAGACCGCTTTTCATTTTCTTGAATGCTGTTATAGCTTGGCCTATTTTGATGGCTATTTTTGATGTGCATCTGACTCTGGTGAGAAGACCGTTCCCAGATAACTCAACTTACCAGCCTGTTTCAGTGCTGTGCCATTTGCTGTTATTTTGCATTTCTTGTTAGTAGAAAACAATGATTACCATGACTTCGGTCTTCTTGCTATTTAGCTCCCGCCCTTTATTTGTTTTTTTTATTTCTATTTTCACGACATTTGTTCTTGTTGTTGGCAGTGGCTGTGGTAGTTGGAGTGGCATGTGTTTGTTCTTTCGTGTAACATTTTTTCACTGTAAGTAATCTTAGACGATGTCAGAATGTGTGTGTGTGTGTGTGTGTGTGTGTGTGTGTGTGTGTGTGTGTGTGTGTGTGTGTGTGTGTGTGTGTTGTGTGTGTGTGTGTGGTGTGTGAGAGTGAGAAAGAGAAAGAGAGGATATATATATAAGACAGCCAACAGAGACAGACAAGAGAGAGCGGGGGGGAGAAGAAGAGAGAGAGAGAGAGAGAGGAGGAGGAGAGAGAGAGAGAGAGAGAGAGAGCCAGACAGAAACAGAGATAAGAGAGAGAGAGACAGAGAACAGAGAGAGATAAGAGAGACAGGCAGACAGACAGATAAACAGAAACAGAGACACAGACAGAGAGAGACACACACGTAAAGAAACAGAGAGAGAGACAGAGACAGAGAGACAAAGAAACAGAGAAGAGAGAGAGAGAGAGGAACACTCCCACATAATCTCTGTGTGTGTATTTGGGTGGGGGGCAGAAGGAAGGCATGTGATCAGAGTGGTTAAATATGCACGCAAATCTGGCATGCACATGTATCTTATTCACATGTCTTCCTCTGTAAACAAATTCCTCCAACAATCTCTAGGCGGTCGGTGCACCTGTATAACTGATCCCCCCACCAAGACCACGACCACAGACAAAACACTCCTTGAGACACATTTATCGCTCCACAGACAGGTTGTTTGTTTTCCAACATCACTCACTATTGAGCCAAGACATGAGCTGACGAACTGAATCGACCCTCGCTACACTCAAATGCTGCCATCTTTGCTAAGACTGGAATGAAGATGGTAAGTCTGGCGCATTTGCCATTTCCTTTTCTGAAGTCAGAATACCAAAGCTTAAGATTGTTTTTAAAGAATCATCGCACTTAGGAAGGTGACCTTTGCGTTCACCTTGTCTTTTCTTCCCATTTTCTTCGCCACCTTGATGGCCGCAGAAGCTGGCACAGCTTTTTACAATGCGATGATGATGGTGTCAAAGAGGATGATAATCATGAGTTCCTTCTAGGATTTAGACCCGCGTGACAGGGCTGTACTCTACCCTAATCATCATGATGTATCCTGGGGTCAACCACACCTAAGAGATACAGACACCTGCGGTGCTGGTGAGAAGATTTGAGCAACACCAACGTCAATGACACATCCTTGTAGTGGATGAGACTCGACTGTGTGGTTCCATTCTTCTCAATCTGCCCATGTTATGGAACCACACATGTCCAGCTCTGAGTAAGAGCTGGTAAAAGCCGAAAAATCATATGATAATTTTTAAAGGGACTGATGGGGATTCGAACCCACAATCTTCCAGTCGGTAGTCTGTTGCGCCAACCACTACACCAGGGTGACTGGTACACCTTGAGATTCTTGTCTAAACGTGACTGCCTGGTGGCTGGTTTATCATCTGGAGGTTTGTAGAGTCTGCTGTAAAAAATACCAGAGATGAGAGCTAATGAACTGTGTGTTTATGGTTCATGAGTTTACTGTTCTTCTTCGGTGGATGTGTTATGTTTCGTTTTCGTTTTCTTTTCGTTTCTTTCCTGCTAACGAGGTATATTTGACTGTGGTGCCAAGTGCATTAAAAGGACAGTGTTGCATTCAGTGTCTGGTTTTGCATTACATTGTTAGTGATAAGATAATTCTTTTTCGTCTTTTTGGTCTGTTTCTTCCAGGGTTTTTTTTCTGTTATTGTTTCATTACTTTGCGTCCTGTTTTCTGTATTTGTTCTTGTCTTTGTTTCTGTCTTTGTATATTTTCCACGAAAAGATTTGATCATTCATATTTAGACAAAGAGATAAATAGATAGATAGACAGATAGATAATAATATAAATATATAGAAGCTAACAAATAGATAGATGGATCGGAGATCGTAGATAGATAGATAGATAGATAGATAGATAGATAGATAGAGAGATAGATAGATAGATAGATAGATTCATAGATAGATAGATAGATAGATAAATAGATAGATCGGTAGATCGGTAGATAGATAGCTAGCTAGCTAGCTAGCTAGCTAGATAGATAGATAAAGCAAATACTTACATTAACAGATATGTGGGTGTATGAGTGTGTCTATGTAAGTGTGTGCGTGTGTATGTGTGTGTGTGAGTGTGTGTGTGTGTCTGTGTCTGTCTGTCTGTGTCTGTGTGTCTGTGTGTGTGCACGTATGTGTCTATGTGTGTGTTGGTTTGCTGCAATGCCTACCGCCATTTTTTTTATATGTCATGCCATCATTTTACCATCCCAGTTTCTTTAGCACAGAGAACCCATCATAATTGGATAGAGTTACATTCATTGGTGACCTCACATCACAGAATGATTTGCTTTGTCTCCAGACAGCATTTTAGTGCTTAACGAATTATAATGTCCTTGTTAAATCTATCTTCAATCATATGTTGCATCATCATCAGGTGCCTTGCCGCATGGCTTTGGCGATCATGGACTTCCATCTATCTCTATCTCTTGTTGCCTCAAGCATCTCTTCCACCCTCCTTGTCTTCAGCCACTCTGCAAGTCTGTCCGTTTACTTTCTGATATATAGGCTTTGGAAGCTGGCACCTTTCTGATTAGATATATGAAGGTGACCTGAATGAGATTTAAGTAAGAAATTTCACTTGGCAACCAACACCCACTTTTTTTTAATGAACGTTTGCACGCTTGTCTATTTCATATCTACAGTTTGGTGGC
>CM060307.1:39612279-39614779 GCA_030674185.1 Monoplex corrugatus | reverse complement strand
GATCAGAATCGATTCTGAAGGGTCAGGTTGAACCCAGTGCCCAGGCAGGGCTGTTTGAGACGTACGTTTCCTGTGGCAGATGATGATCCGTTTCGGATCAGTTTCATGACGTCCTGTCGAAACGTACGTCGAAACGGCTCGTGTGTCAGTACCTTTAGATGACCATGTGTTATTATAATTATTTAATAATACTACATTGCATCATAGTTTTCATTCAAGAAAGCACCTGCAAGCCTGATCTGCTCATTTCAGCCCACTACGTTTTCTGATGACTATCATGGTGGCAAAGTGGTCATGCAACTAACCACAGAAAGTCATGGGGTTGAACTCTCATTGGTCATGCGATTTTCTGCCGGTGCCGGTGCCGGTGCTGGTGTGCCAGTGTGCCAGTGTGCCGGTGTGTTGGTGTGTCAGTGTGTGGTGTGTTGGTGTGTCGGTGTGTCAGCGTGCCGGTGCCTGTGCTGGTGCCGGTGCTGGTGCCGGTGTGCAGTACCGGTGCCAGTGTGTTGTGTGCTGGTGCCGTGTGTCATGTGCTGGTGTTGGTGTGCCGTTGTGTCGGCTGTGCTGGTGCCGGTATGCCGGTGTTCGGTGTGCTGGTGCCGGTGCCGGTGCCGGTGTCAGTGTGTCGGTGTCGATGTGCCGTGTGCCAGTGCCGGTGTGCCGGTGCCGGTGCCGTGTTGGTGCGGCAGTGCCAGTGCCGGTGCGTGTGTTGGTGTGCCGGCGTTGGTGTGCCAGTGTGCTGGTGTGCCGGTGCCAGTGTGTCGGTGTCAGTGTGCCGGTGAGTTGGTGTGGCCGGTGTGGTGGTGTGACGTGTGCTGGTGCTGGTGTGCCGGTGCTGGTGTGCTGGTGTGCCGGTGTCGGTGCCGGTGCCGGCGCTGTAGCCGGTGTGCCAGTGTGTCGGTGTGCTGGTGTGCTGGTGCTGGTGCCCAGTGCCTGTTTACTCTGCCATTAGCTACTAGCCAAACAACCCGGCAAGTGCAGAAAGTGGGATGGAAGATGTATGGAAGAAACCATATTAAGAAAAGGATTGTCTCTGATTCATATTATTAAGAATACAATGCTCTTCCTCAGTAGAATACGTTGACGCCGCAGTTTGGCCATGTGCTCCACGATACCATTGCATACAATGCCATACAAATCACCTTTCACGGTAGCAAAGTGGTTATGCATAACTGACCACAGATTTGGAAGGTCAAAGGTTAGAACTCCCATTGGTCACGAGATTTCCTGCCGGCTGTTGGCAAAGTTTGAACTTCCCGTGGGCTGCTTCAGAAGACAGTATGAATACAGTCGAGTGTCATTCATTATACTGATGTGTCATTGAGAGTGTTTCTCAACTTTCCTCACCAACGTGATGTGTAGGGGTGTGTGTGTGTGTGTGTGTGTTGTGTGTGTGTGTGTGTGTGTGTGTGTGTTGTGTGTGTGTGTGTATGTGTGTGTGTCTGTGTGTGTGTGTGTGTGTGTATATATATGTATGTATGACTGTCTATGTGTGTGTGAGAGTGTGTGTGTGTGAGTGTGTGTGTGTATGTGTGTGTGTGTCTGTGTGTGTGTATGTGTGCGTATGCGTGTGTGTCTATGTGTGTGTGGTTGTATATGTATGTGTATGCGTGTGTTTTATGTGTGTGTGTGTGTGTGTGTGTCTGTGTCTGTGTGTAGTGCCTGTATGAGTGTGTGAGAGTGAGTGCGTGTGTGTGTGCGTATGTGTGTGTGTGTGTGTGTGTGTGTGTGTGTGTGTGTGTGTGTGTGTGTGTGTGTGTGTGCGTGTAATTGCTACCGCTATTATCGTTCTCTTATTATCATTTTTGTTTATTATTGTTGTACTAGTTGTTGTTGACACCGGTTGACATGTATTTGGTGTATATGTGCCTACAATTGTCTGCCGTGCTTTTGCACAGAGCTTATTCAAATGACAGATAGAGGTACGTATTCTATCATATTTCATTTTTGCAGTCTCGCTTACTGTTGTACGGCTGCGAGGCGTGGACAGTCAACAAACAAAGCCAGAACAAGATTGAGGCAGCCGAGATGTGGTTTCGAAGAAGAATGTTCAGAGTTCCATGGACAGCAAAGAAAACAAATCCGTGGTTTCATTATGCTCTACCACCACAACCCTCTTCCCCATATTACAATGGCTTCTGATGATGTAACAGATGCAAATAACAGCAAATAGCAAAACCTTGAGACAGGTTGATAAGTTTAAATACCTGGGAACGATCATTTCACCAGACGACAGATGCACATCAGAAATAGCCGGCAGAATCGGCCAAGCCAAAACAGCATTCAAGAAGATGACAAGCATTCTTACCAACAAATGCCTATCAATTAACATCAGGAAGAGAGTTCTTGAACGTTATGTAGAACCAATACTGTTGTACGGTTGCGAGGAGTGGACAGTCAACAAACAAAGCCAGAACAAGATTGAGGCAGCCGAGATGTGGTTTCGAAGAAGAATGTTCAGAGTTCCATGGACAGCAAAGAAAACAAACGAGACAGTCTT
>CM060307.1:39579779-39587279 GCA_030674185.1 Monoplex corrugatus | reverse complement strand
GAAAAAAGAGACATGATCATACAGGAGTTGAAGAAAGAAGAAGATGTCAAAAGAGTGCAGAAGGCAGTCCAGCAAGGTCAACAGGGCAATGGACAACATGGGACAGTGCACTCCAAAGAAGTCTCAGCTGGAACGATATGTGGCACATGGCTCCTCTAAGGATAAGCTTCCTCCTCAGATCTGTATATGACCTGCTCCCCTCGAATGCAAACTTAGTGAAATGGGGGAAATCAGATGACCCAGCATGTCCGCTCTGTCAGAAGAAACAAACAGTGGAACATGTCCTAAGCTCTTGCAAAGTAGCGCTAGCCCAAGGAAGGTATACATGGAGGCACAACCAAGTTCTGAAAGTGATCACAGACGTGGTTAGCGAAAAAAACATGACCCCAAACGCACCAATTGCTATGACAACGTTCTACAAAGCAGGAGGGAAACAGGTCTGGCCCGAAATTGCTATGACAACCAGCACATTGCCAAAGGGTCTTCTGGATGGAGCAGTCGACTGGGAGTGTACAGCAGACCTCCCAGAGTGGAGAAATTACCCAGATGTCATCAGCAAGACAGGCATGAGACCAGACACCGATCTCCACTCTGACTCCTCGAAACAAGTGATTCTGATAGAACTCACTGTGCCATACGAAAGCAGAATGGAAGAAGCACATATCTACAAGACCGAAAAATACGCCGGTCTTGCCAGCACCCTGAAGAAAGCAGGTCTGCGGGTCAAAATCTTCGCCATAGAGGTCGGGGCAAGAGGGTTTGTGGGCACCTCCGCTTATGATCTCATGAAACAACTCGCCATTTCTGGGAAGAAGAGAACTAGAGCCCTTAAAACGATGGCAGAGGCAGCAGAAAGGAGCTCAAGTTGGATCTGGGCAAGGAGGAACCAAAGTGAACTTCATAAGGATTAAATTCCCTACAGATGATGTGTGCCCCGTTAGCACATTGGTAAAACCGCGTACCGCAGTTCTGAAGCAGAATCGCCCAGGTTCGCTCCCCGGCGTGGGGAAAAAAAATATAGACAACAGCAGAAGGGCATCCAGGAGTCATGACCTGGATGTGGCCCGGCCCCCCGAGAGTGTAAGGAGTTCAGGGCCGAAACACTTGTCTAAAGGGGGTTACTTCTCTAAGACCTTCTGTTGTCTATCTCTCCCTAGAGCTTCTTTCTACCTATATACATATATATATATACATACATATATACATACAGATATGTACATCATACATGTATATATTTATATGTTATATAATATAATATATATATATATGTATACATATTGTGTGTGCGTGTGTGTGTGCGTGCGTGCGTGCGTGCATGTATATTGATGGTTATGTGTGAGTGTGTATATGTGCGTGTGCGTGTGTGTGTGTGTGTATTTGTGTCTGTGTATCTGTGTATCTGTGTCTATGTCTGTGTGGTTGTATTGTGTAGCTATGTGTGTATATGTGTGATTAATGCGTGTGTGTGCATGTGTGTGTGTGTGTGTGTGTGTGTGTGTGTGTGTGTGTGTTCACATGGGTGATGCTCTACATCAATCACACACACACACAACACACACACACAAACACACAATGCGCGCGGCGCGCGCGCACACACACACACACACACACACACAGAGTTAAGATCTACAAAATACCCCACATAAGGGCAAAACATTCTCGAAAATATGTTCATCATACCATAGAGAAACTATTCATCCCTTTTTATTTTCATCCCCACCAAACCCAGACCAAAGCTAATGAACCGAATCGAACCTCCTGCGCTCTGACAAGTTTGCCAGGTAGGGATGGAACAAGGAATTTGTACATCATCCATTCTATGTTCTGAAAAAAAAAGAGATTTGCACAGCTTGGGGATTCTGTGGAAACGTGACAACTGTTTAACGGTCGTATAATCATCTACAGATTTTAAGAATCTGCTGAAAACTACCAGGAATCACAGCTAACGAGCTGTGTGCTTATAGTTTGTGAATTCAGCGCTCTTCTTTTTGACATGTTGTTCCCCTTTGTGTGGCTAACGAGATGCACATGTTGTTAGGGAGCATCAGGGAGCTCGTGTGCTTTCGACAATGATGTTACTATAATAAATTGTCTCTGTTATTATCATTTTATTTATTTAATTTACTTCATTTTTGTTTGTTTGTTTTTTTTACATGCGTTTTCTCCATCTATCTGTATGTCTGTTTCTCAAGATTCTTCTTCTTCTTCTTCTTCTTCTTCTTCTTCTTCTTCTTCTTCTTCTTCTTCTTCTTCTTCTTCTTCTTCTTCTTCTTCTTCTTCTTCTTCTTCTTCTTCTTCTTCTTCTTCTTCTTCTTCTTCTTCTTCTTCTTCTTCTTCTTCTTCTTCTTCTCTCTCTCTCTGTCTGTCTGTCTGTCTCTCTCGTCTTCGTCTTCTGTCTGTCTGTCTGTCTGTCTTCTCTCTGCTCTCCTCTCTCTCTCTCTCTCTCTCTCTCTCTCTCTCTCTCTCTCTCTCGATTCGAATCGAATCGTACGCCCAAGTGTTAGAGACGTGTGGTTTGACCAGAAACCATCCTAATAATTAATTGATTTCCAACAGCTGAGCAATGCTCTTATCACCTACATGAATAATAATATGACATTGATTGTGTTTTCCCAGAGATGAGAATCTTAACAATCACATCTATGATACATAACGTTGTTATTATTATTTACTATTGCAGCAGCTGTTGCAGCAGCAGACATGCATAATATAAAACGTTTATAAAACAATCAAACAAATGCTTACACAAGAAAACGTTTAAAAACAAACAAATTAAATAGCGATTCATTGTACTTGCTGTTGTACGGGAAAGAGTCTCTTGTGTGTTGTGTTGTGTTGTGTTGTGTTTGTTGTGTTGTGTTGTGTTGTGTTGTGTTGTGTTGTGTTGTGTTTGTGTTGTGTTGTGTTGTGTTGTGTTGTGTGTGTTATGTTATGTTGTGTTATGTTGTGTCTGTTGTGTTCTGTTGTGTTGTTTGTGTTGTGTTGTTTTGTTTCTGTTGTGTTGTGTTTGTTTGTTGTTTGTTTTTTGTTTGTTCTTTGTTTGTTTGTTTTTGTTCTGTTTGTTTGTTCTGTTTGTTTCTGTTCTGTTCTGTTCTGTTCTGTTCTGTTCTGTTCTGTTCTCTCTGTTCTCTTCTCTTCTCTTCTCTTCTCTTCTTTCTCTTTGTTCTCTTCTCTTCTGTTCTCTTCTGTTCTCTTCTTCTCTTCTGTTCTGTTCTGTTCTGTTCTGTTTTCGTGTTCTGTTTCTTCTCTTCTCTTCTCTTCTCTTCTCTTCTCTTCTGTTCTGTTCTGTTCTGTTCTGTTCTGTTCTGTTCTCTTCTGTTCTCTTCTGTTCTGATCTGTTCTCTTCTCTTCTCTTCTCTTCTGTTCTGTTCTGTTCTCTTCTCTTCTCTTCTCTTCTCTTCTCTCTTCTCTTCTGTTCTGTTCTGTTCTGTTCTCTTCTGTTCTGTTCTCTTCTGTTCTGTTCTCTTCTCTTCTCTTCTCTTCTCTTCTCTTCTCTTCTCTTCTCTTCTCTTCTCTTCTCTTCTCTTATCTTCTGTTCTGTTTCTGTTCTGTTCTCTTCTCTTCTGTTCTGTTCTGTTCTGTTCTGTTCTGTTCTGTTCTGTTCTCTTCTCTTCTCTTCTCTTCTCTTCTCTTCTCTTCTCTTCTCTTCTGTTCTGTTCTGTTCTCTTCTGTTCTGTTCTGTTCTGTTCTGTTCTGTTCTGTTCTGTTCTCTTCTGTTCTGTTCTGTTCTGTTCTCTTCTGTTCTGTTCTGTTCTGTTCTGTTCTGTTCTGTTCTCTTCTGTTCTGTTCTGTTCTGTTCTCTTCTCTTCTCTTCTCTTCTCTTATCTTCTCTTCTGTTCTGTTCTCTTCTCTTCTCTTCTCTTCTCTTCTCTTCTCTTCTCTTCTCTTCTCTTCTCTTCTCTTCTCTTCTCTTCTCTTCTCTTCTCTTCTGTTTTGTTCTTTTCTTTTCTTTTCTTTCTTCTTTTTTTCTTGTTTGTGAGTTTTGTTGTTTAGGGCGTATTTGTTTGATTTCTCGTTGTGAATGGCGAAGTAGAGTTCAGATGAAAAGGGGGCAGGGTGGGCAACAAACACCAACACCACAAATAGAATCAGTGGTTCATTGTCCAGTGTGTGTGTTATAGTATGGCAATGATGTCAGGAAACCAAATCTCGAGAACTTGATTACATAAACATAATCATCCTGACTTTCGCTGTGACTGCGAAGAATGACTGTATCAGGCGCTGCCTTGTGGCCAGGAGATACTTAACTATTGACAACCTGAGATCAATGTCCGTTAGATGCTTGATTGCACAGCGACTGACATACTTTTCCTTATCAGGTCACAGAATTTCAACATGTTTGGTTCTCTGTCTGTTATTGCCTTTTAACTCTTTGGAGACGCACCCTAAAATGGCTGCTGAAACTCTCGAGATGCACAGTTTTTGGTACTTTTAAAAAATTATGGATTATATCCACGACAATAAACCTATCCTGTTACATATGTTTTTCTGCTGTCAGTAAATCTCCCTTATTATAGTTACATGTAGTCTTGGTGAAAAATCCCATAACATTCCACAGCTATAGCTTGCGGAGCGTTGCCATCGAGTTAACCGTAATCATTCAGCCTTTCTATGTAAAATGGGGAGAATGGCTGTAATCAAGGCTGGGTTTTTGAAACAAGTACCTACTTGGCCATTGATATCCTAAGATCAATTCTATTACGTGGCTTAATTGAAAGGGTGAGTGACATGCTTTTATATAATCAAGACACAGAATGTCACCGTTGGTTTTATTTTTATTTCTATACATCCACGCAAAGAATATTCACCAGCCATTGTGCTCCTGTGCTGTTATCCTGTCAGCATAAAAAGATACTATTCGTTTTCTTTATTCTTCTTCTTCGATTTTATTTGTCTTCTACATCTGATGATAATGACGGGGTCTCTCGTCAATTCTATGGTTGGGTAGGCATTTTGGTCGTTATCGCCTGGTATAGGTCAACATTTGGGATGCAAGAATGATCCTGGAGGTACATATTCTTCCGCAGACTCTGCATGATAAGTAGTCCGGCTACCTCTGGTCTCTGATTCTGCTGGTTCCTCTTTGATTGATTAGCAACCTGTTCTGGGCTGTTCAGATGTGATCAAAGCACTGCCTTGTGGCAGGGACCTACTTAACCATTGACAATGTTAAAATGTCATTTACATGGCTTGATTGGTACAGGAACTGACAAACTTTGCGACTATGCCCTGTGTGCACTTCAATCACCAGCATAGTTTGCTGCACGCAAAGCAAAATCACCCTTAAATGGTGACGCTGATGAGATTAACCTTATGTATCCTTCTCATGAGTGATCTTCCCTGATCATAGCGTTCTCACTTCAATTCTTCAGTCCATTGTATCTTTCAGGATGCGATTGTCTTCTTTATGGACCACACGCCTTGTCAAACACAGCTGTTAAGTTACAATAACAACTAACCTTGAAAATGTGCAGCGAAACCGCAAATTCTAGAAATCCTTTCCTCTAAGCCAGTCTGAGATACAGGATCGATGATGCTTGACCATCTGTATTACACAGGAGGGATATTTTATGCTGATTAATGCATATGATCTTTTCCATCTTTCTCGTGTGAATGTGACTATCAGAACATATTTGAAATTTTAAGGAGCTACAGGGTTGTCAGCTTCCCCAGGAGATCTCAGCCCCATCAACTCCTGATGTTTTTCCCAGGTGTGGTTTGCTTGAGGGTTTTGGTGATTCGATATTGGAAGCAGATCTGATAAAGATTCCTTTATTGGAATTGGGAGTGTGGGAGTGTGGCAAAGGTGTCCTCAGATACTGTCAACATCCTTGGCAACAGTGCGTTATCCCTTGCAATGCTAATATTTATGCCTACAGCTTTGCTGAAAGAATTTCCAATGAACGTGAAAAACAAATATGTTTTTTTTTATAGACTCATATCCCCAAAATTGTAGCAGCATGTTCAAAATGAATAAATCAAAAACAACTATCATTTTTGTAACAAGGATATAATTTCATTTGCAAATGATGAACCAGATAATCTTTCTAAAATGCTAAGCTTTATTTTTTACACATCTTTTCTCTCTCTCTCTCTCTCTCTCTCTCTCTCTCTCTCTCTCTCTCTCTCTCTCTCTCTCTCTCTCTCTCTGTGTCTCTGTCTCTCTCTCTGTCTCTGCCTCTGTCTCTCTGTCTCTCTCTTTCTTCTCTCTCTCTCTTCTCTCTCTTTTTTTTTCTCTCTCTCTCTTTCTTTCTCTCTCACTCTGCCTGTCTGTTTCTCTCTCTCTCTTTGTCTCTCTCTCTTTGTCTCTCTCTTTGTCACACCACACACCACACAAAACACACACACACACACACACACACACACACACGCACGCACACACACACACACACAACAGATAGACAGAGAAGAGAGAAACACACACACACACACACAACACCAAACACACACGCACGCACGCACACACACACACACACACACACACACACACACACCCACACACACACACACCACACACATGCACACTGAATCGAACTTCTGCACACCATCATATTCTTGTCATTATCATGTGGGTCTCGTACAAACGAAATGCATGTTTTCTTTTTTTTCTGTTATGAAAACAGATTCAGAGTTTCAGCATCTGGTGGAGTCGTGATGTTTATATACCGCTGTTTTATCGTCTTAAGATTTGTGGACTGTGGTATAAAACATTAGAGAAGACTGCTAATGAGTTATATTTGCACAGTGTTTATAGTTCGCGAGTTCAGTGTTTGATATTTTAGTTCCAGAGTCACAACAGAAAAGCTGGAGAGAAAATGAGCACCAGGTAGACCCAGGAAAGGGAAAAATATTGGACGGTTTTGCAGAGTGGATGAAGACAGAGAGGGTGGGAGATGTACTTGCATCGACAAAAGACAGGATTGATATGGAGGGCCATGATCGCCGACGCCATGCCGCAGGACACATGATGATGATGATGATGATAATGAAAAGCATGGAGGGATTATTGTATTCTTATAAACGTTAAACACAGTGTTGCTGCTTTTTTATTTCATTATTATAGATACGTTCCCTTCAACTAATTGTCTATCTTTCTGCCTGTCTACCAGCAGCAACAGCGAGCAATTTTTCAAATACATATTTTATGTCTCATCTATGTGTTTGTCACATATTTTCGTAGACAACTGTATTGAGGTTATTTATTACATTATACATACCAATAGACAGACAAACAGAGAGACAGACGGACCGACATAATACATACGGACAGGCATATAATACATACGGACGGATAACACACACACACACACACACACACACACACACACACAACACACACACACACACACACACACAAGCGCGCACGCACACAACCCACACACAAACACACACACACAGATAATATATGTATATATATATATATATATATATGCACATGTATATATATAATATATATACATATACATATATACATATGTGTATATGTATATATAAACATCC
>CM060307.1:39544779-39574779 GCA_030674185.1 Monoplex corrugatus | reverse complement strand
GCTCAATCAAGTCTTCACTGTCTGACTGTAAGTATCAGATTACGAGCTGCACGCAGGCATGATGGCTGTAATTAAGGCACTATACCGTGACCCCTGACTAAAAGAAACAATGACAATGTAAATCTATTCCATGGCTTGATTGATCTCATGAGCTATAGTGACTGGACATGATTTTCAGACATTCGGTACTTAAGCATTCAAAGGTCTGGTACTCAGCTGCCTTCTTACCGTACGGGTTAGTCGTCAATTGACTGTTATTTTTATGGTGATGGCTCCATCTCTCTGATTAGACAATGGATGCATTCAGTTAAAGACTCTGGTTTTTATGTGAAGCAGTGAGGGCTGTGGTTGAACAGGGCTGATGCTTGAGTGGCAGTCCTTGGCACAGCTGACAGTATTAAGGCTGATGGCTGTGGCTAAGTGGTTATCACTCAGCTATTCTCGAAACCAGACTGTGTGTGGGATGTCAAGGCAGCATCCGTTGGCTAAGAGTACCTCCCGGATCAGGACCTGAAGCACTTTGGTCGTAGACTTAAAAGCATGCAAGGTGAAATGATTGCTGTTATATATAGTGTGTGGGTATATTCTGTCATCAAATGCCCTGAAACTAAACGAGTGAGAAAATCCTGTTTTGGTACCTCTGACTTGGTCGGGAACGGGTGGGTACTTTTTCCAATCTCTCTAGCCAAGATGTGTGCAGAGCTGTTAATGCCTGAACCGCATCCATGTTTTTGATCATCATCATCATCATCAACATCATCATCATCATCATCATCATCATCATCATCATCATCATCATCATCATCATCATTATGTGCCCTGCGCAGGGCGTTGACGATATAGCCCTCCACAAGAATCTACCCCCTGTCACTGCAAGTACATCTTCCATCCCCTCTATCTTCAGCCATCCTGCAAGTCCATCCAATATTTTCTCACTGCGTCTACTTTTGATCACATAGAACACCGATTATGCACGTTAAAGACCCTGTGTGTTATGCTAGCATCCAGTGGCTTACTGAAACATCAAAACAGTCAGCTGCACGCCCAGAGAAGATGAAGTATGCGCACTATGCAGCAACATACTGCTTGATCAGTGCGGGCAAAAATGATATACAAAGAAATTGGCATTATAGTCACAGATCATGTTATTTTGTTCGATATTTATGTTTGCATCATGTTGCTGCACTTTGCAAACATTACTGAGTGACATTTTACAGTCATCCTTATCGTTATGATATTATTAATCGTACTGGATTTCTATATAATGCAGCTAATGCTGAAATAATTATTACTACAATCATCATGATGTTATAGCAGCCATGTGGTAGTGGTAGCTGCAGGAAAATCAGTAGATGAATTATGATAGAAGTATTAACCCTTTGACTGTCCATCAACCCGCATTTTCAACCATATGAGCAAAGTAAAATCTTAACCCTTTGACTCCCTTGCCATATCCAACTGCTTTCTGCAGAAAGCTGGCGGAAAGGATGAGGACATAAAAAGATTTTTTAGTAAAAGAAAAAAGTTATGTTTTTGAAGTTGGTAGGACAGGGTGTGAAAGTCAAAGGGTTAAGTGAAAGTTGAATTGATATAAGAAGAAGCAACAATAGCAGTAGTAATAGTAGCAGTAGTACTGATCGTAGCAGCAGCAAGCACCAGCAATAGTAGTAATAGTAGTAACAGCAGTAGTATAGTAGTACTAGCAGCAGTAGTAATAGTGCTAGCAGCAGTAGTATTAGTAGTTGTTGTTCTTGTTCTTGTTCTTGTTGTTGTCGTAGTTGTTGGCGTAGTAGTAGCAGCAGCAACAAAGAAGTCAAGAACAAAGTATATGGTAAATAACAGTGAAGTACAATTGCAAAAAATAAAGCAAAAAAAAATATTAAAAAACATATTGAGAAAAAGAACCATAGAGAGCTTGCATGTAATACACAGACGCCATACTAACAAACTCTGGAGCGAAAATGGGGAATACTGCATCGTCTACCAACAACACCAACACCAGTACCTACAACAAACTAACAACAGCAACACGTGAGGGAGTATGCAGACAGATGGAGGAGGAGGAGGAGAAAAGGAGAAAAACCTAGGTAGTGAACAGTGAGGGGCTGGGGTAGTGGGGGGGGGGGCAGAGGAATAGAGGAGGAGAAAAGACCCGGGTAGGAACAGTGGGAGGAGAAAGGGTGGGCGAGGTGCAAAGGGGGGGGGGAGTGGAGGGGGAGTGGGGCCTGGAAGGGATCGGGCAAATTCTCTGGAAATGAAAGTGATCATAGGCACGGGACAGACAGACAGGAGACTGAGCCGTCATCGATCTCGGTTATCTGCGGTCTCTGTGCTCCACTGTCTGTGACCTTTGTCTTGCCAATGATCTCGCCCCACTGCTTTATGGAAATGTGCACGGACTTATCGCGATGTAACGGGTTAGGAAGGGAAGTGGAGGGAGGGATGGACGGAGGGATAGGTGGTCCCCGTTTTGTGTGTGTGTGTGTGGGAGGGGCGGTGGTGGTGGTGGAGTGGGGGTGGGCAGAAGGTAGATTAACCCTTTGACTCCTTCACCCCCTCCGCCTACCTTCGTCCCGCTTTGTCAACCATGACAACAAAGCAAAACACTTAACCCTTTGACTCCATCACTTTATCCACCAGGAAGCTGGTGGATGGATAGTGTGAGGGAATGAAAGGGTTACTTTTTTCAGCTGGTGGATAGGATGCGGGAGTGAATGGGTTAAAGGGATGGACTTGTGGTACTTCTCAAAAGTGAGTAAATGATGGTCATGAAGAGAATCATTGTCATAAGAGAGGGAAGCTTAGGGGTTGTCACTTTGAGATCACTTTTAATTTAGTAAGATGTGTAAATACGACCTATTCATAAAAAAAAGAAATAAGCAAACGCCTATTTATAAATAGATGAATGAATACATTTTGAGTACGTGAATGAATGAATGAACGAACGAACGAACGAGCGAACGAACGAAGGAACGAATGAATATGAAAAAAATATGAATACATGATAGATTAAATAATGATTCATGATGTTCAGCTGACATCACTTCCTATACATCTGTTCCAACTCATGTTTTTACGATCGTTGGATAATATAGTCTTTTTTTAACTTGTTATTCATTTTCAAATACATAGCATTTACAAACATTTTGAAATGTATACAATGCATAATAAAAAAAATCTAACAATGAGCATCATGTTGTACCATATTCATGTATTGATTGCAGAAGTATTAGAATAGATGTCAATATGAGGAAAGCAAAACCTTGTGGAAACTATAGTAAAATTATAGGAAACTTGTACATTAAACAGTACTTTCAGTGACAGATAGCTTTTGTGATTGGGATTCCAAAATACTACATTGGCTCATCTATTGTCTAACGAATGATGACCTGTTCAGCTTGCCACTGACCAGCAAGAACTTGCTGTTTCAGAAACAGCCACGCAAAAGCACATTTTTCCCATTCTATTATTAATCAAATGATATAATTAAAACAATAACAACAACAACAACAACAACAAAAAATAAGTATATGGAAGCAAAATAATCTACACAGAATGTGTCTTAATGGGCCAAGTCATCAGTAAATGAAAAGCTCAACCTTGACTATCAAACTGAATTTTGCATAAAACACCATTAATGTCAAGCAACCATATGGGTGATCAGTTGGTGATAATCGAACAATGATTGGTACTCTACTTGAATACAACACTTTGTTTCTAATCCAATAGATTATGAGAAATATTCTCACATTTTTATGAAGATGATGAAGAAGAAGAAAAAGAAGAAAAGGAAGAAGAAGTGGAAGAAGAGGAAGAAAAAGATGATGATGATGATGATGATGATGATGATGATGATGATGATGATGAGGATCATGATCATGATATGATGATGATGATCATGATGAGGATCACGATC
This sequence comes from Monoplex corrugatus, assembly GCA_030674185.1. Taxonomy (NCBI): domain Eukaryota; kingdom Metazoa; phylum Mollusca; class Gastropoda; order Littorinimorpha; family Ranellidae; genus Monoplex; species Monoplex corrugatus. The sequence goes on along the minus strand of CM060307.1, from coordinate 39,570,863 downwards.
ATGATGACGACGACGACGACGACGACGAATAAAGAAGATGACGATGATAGGATGATGTGGTGATGGTGATGGTGATTACGATTGTTGACGATTTTGCTTGTCAATGTTTGTGTTATTCGTGTTGACAATACTGTTGCTGTTGCTGTATTTGGGGACAATACAATATTCTGCCACTGATGTACACATTTTTGTTCGATACAACGTCAGGGCTTTGTTCTGTGCATGGGCACCATTGCCCTGATTAGCACACGATGGTGGGAGGTTTAATGGGCAGCATGTATGTTACAGAATGGCATTAGACTCAGGGAATCAAGTCCCAAGTACCTGGTCCTATAGGAGTAATCAGCCAGCCCTTCATTGTCTTTTGGCAAATGTCTACAATATAGGCATTGCCTGGTGGCCAGTGCCTAATGAACCATTATCGATGTAAGATCAACGTCCGTTCCTTGGTTTCATTGACCTCTCATAAAACAGTCACTGACGTACTTCTGTTGCTAGTAGATCAGGAACTATAATCTCAGGACTTATTTTGTTCTTTTGTCTTCTGTGTAAACATGGAGTGGTTATTCAAAGCATCATTGTGTTGCTGATACTACACACATATTTTATATCCGTTTCTTTTTACGACTTCAGTTCTGCGTTCTTTATTACGACTACAATAATAACAATAACAAGAACAAGAATAACCGCTGCTGCTACTGCTGCTGCTGCTGCTACTACTACTACTACTATTATTATTGCTACTACTGCTACTGCTGTTGCTGCTGCTGTTGCTATTTACTACTACTATACTATTACTACTACTGCTGCTGCTGCTGCTGCTACTACTACTACTGTTACTACTATTATTACTACTACTATTACTTTTACTACCGCTACCGCTACTACCATTACTGCTGCTGAAGCTGCTGCTACTACTATTGCTGCTACTGCTGCTGGGTGCTACTACTACTACTAGAACTATTAATGTTTCTGCTACTGATGTTGCTTACTACTACTACTACTACTATCAATGCTGCTGCTACTGCTGTTACTACTGCTACTGCTACTATACTACTACTACTACTACTACTACTTTCACCATAAAAGATAATGAAACTCTTAATCCAAAAGTCATCTGGTAATAGGATTGTACAGTAGTGTCCTTATGGATCCCAGTATTTCACTACGTTATTTTATTTTCCTTAGTTTGAATAGAGTTGGCAAGATGCCATTTGTATTTCATTTGGTCAAGGCAGACTGGAACTCGTCAGTTTATTAAATAAGTACAGAAGGCTTGATCTGTATGTTATTTACTACGATAACTATTTTAACAACTACCATAAAAGTTCAGAAGGTTAGATCTCTATGTTTGTGCCACTTAGTTACTATGACTACTTTTGCAACTACTATAAGAATTCAAAAAGGCTGATCTCTATGTTTTTTGCAGTTAATTATACTACAACTACTTTTACAATTACCATAAACATTCAGAAGGCTGCAACTCTACATTTGTGCCAGTTAATTACTACAAACTACTTTTACAGCTACCATAAAAGTTCAGAAGGCTGGACCTCTATGTTTATGCCAGCTGATTAGTGCTATGAGTATTTTTACAACTATCATAAAAGTTCAGAAGGATCTTAAAGTTTGAGCCAGTTGACTATCACAACTACTTTTATAACACTCATAACATTTCAGAAGGCTAGATCTTTATGTTTGTGTCCAGCTAGTTACTACTACAACAATTTTTACAACAACCATAACATGTCAGAAGGCGAGTTCTTTATGTCTGTGCCAGTTAAGCTACCACAACTACTTTTATAACAACCATAACATTTCAGAAGGTTGGATCTCTATGTCTGTGTCAGTAAATTATAGATCTCTATATTTATGGCAGTTACTTACCACCACAACTACTGTTACAACTACCATAAATATTTAAAGACTTGGTCTCTATATTGGGGCCAGTTAATCACTCCTGCAACTATTTTTACAACAATCATAAAACATCTGAAGACTGGATCTCTGTGTTTGTGCCAGTTAATTACTAATACAACTATTTTACAACTATGTTACTGCTTTGCTGGTGTTACTACTGTTACTGCTGCAATGCTTGTGCTCCTGCTATCACTATCGCTACTGCTGCAAAAATGATGATAATGCTGATGACATCAGTGCATACATATTTTCTAAACAACTGGATTTGATTGGACAGCATTTTTGTTTGTTTTGTCACAAGAGATATTTTTTTTTGTTTCGTAAAATGAAGATTACTCTCTTTGGGGAAAGCACATGGATACAAATGAGCACTATATTATTTTTTCCTTGTAAAACTGTCAATGCCATCTTGAAAAAAAAATATTACTACTCTTTCTATGACTAGTACAACTACAACTATACTACTCATAACATTACTGTAACTACATCGCAGCCCACCATCACGGGCATCATAACGATGTCAACTAATATCATCATGTTCTGTCCAGCCCGTCATGTTACCATTGCTGCGTCCTTGCATTATCTTGCTACTATAACAGAATACTGAATTCCCATGTCCACTGCGGCAGGTCCCTGGAGACACCCACTGCGTGGAGGCTGAGAAATTATTTTGTTATGATGTCTTTCTCCGCCCCCACACTATCTCGTTTATTCCCCCTGTCTGAAACCTGAGGGCTGTCATTTCGTTTCCTTTCTGCGTCGTCTCTCTTGTAGTGTGAATTATATGGAATGGTGTACGTGTGAGCAAGTGGTACAGGTCGAGACACTTCTAAGAAGAGTCTAGGGACGATTGGCCTGCAAAAATTGGTACATTTCTTAGATTCTAGGTTTGGTTTCTGTTTAAAATTAGCATCACATGTCACTTTTTTGATAAGGTCATCACCACGACGTTTTCCAAGAAATAAAACATTTCTATCACAATCTAGTCAACAAAATCATAACAATGGTTTAAATTTCTGTTATTGTCAACACTTCTGTAGGTAACTGGCTTGCATCATTTAAAGTCACCATGCTGGGTTGTGTGAACGTTCTGTTCATTCTGCCCATGTGAGCATACATGTAAGTGTTGTTCGAAGCAGTCTCAAGACAACGTTTCCAATTACAAAGCAATGTTTAATTGACGATCTGTTGTTTTCGCTATCATCATTGTTGTGTTTACTTTTATTATTACTATTATCGCTACTTATATCATCATCATTGCTTTTATCATAAATATTTTGATTATGAGGAGGAGAAGGAGGAGCATGGTGGTGGTTGTGGTGGTGATGATGGTGATGATGATGATGATGATGATGATGATGATGATGATGATGATATTGTTATCATTATTATTATTATTACTGTTGTTGTTGTTGTTGTTGTTGTTGTCAAGTGTATATGCACCATTTTATCTATTTCACAGTCCACAGAACCTGATAGAAATAATGATGGCATACAATGTGGATTCTCTTTTTGTCACGAACCGTTTACCGCCAGTAATGCTTTCAAGATGATTGAAATCTGCCCTTTCTTTGACAGCTTCTGAATAGGGGTATGTGTCACCCCATATCTGAGGAAATTACAATAGAGTATCTCAAATCGCTTTTCATTTATCTAAATGAATATTCTGATATTTGCTCTGCGTTTGTCCCATCCGAATCATCAATGTCTCAAAGATTTTCAGTGGGGCAGAATATTTTGTTCTGCACTTCACCCAGCTCTTTCTTTATAACACTGCATGATATGTCGTCGTGTTTTGTCACAATTATTGTTTTAAATATTTCAACACGCTATCGTCATCGACCTTACATTTTCACTGTTGTCAATATTCTTTTGTTTAAGTTATACGGTTTCTTACACACTTTTTCAGTAATCTAATAAGCTAACCAACAAACCAGTAAGACATCCAAATCTTCTACAGAAATGTAACCCATTCCTTTATACATTCTTCAAATTGGGAAATACACTTTATCCTATATCATTTATCGATGTAAGTTACTTGACGAAATTACAGTTCTCCCATGCTATCACACTATTCTGACATACTATGCCATTCTTTCACATGTTACTAGGATGATTCAATTACCATACATCAGAACTACCAACAGGAATTTCATGATTCAGTATTATTTATTAGACTGTGCCTGGTAGACTGGCCAAAGGTCAGTTACTGTCGTACACTATTATGATAAACCATTTTTTATCACTACAAGTGTCTTATCTTCTCATGCCAGTTATTTCTCACCGCCAGCCACCTTCTCTACCATTTCCCTTGGTCAACTTTTCATGAGAGTAAAACAAAGTCACCATGCCACATTGATTTTGTTTCTTTTTCTATGACTTGGTTTATTGAAATATGTGTATAAAATACAACTTAGATTGCATTACTTTTCTATGCTTTTATTTTGTGGTTTGTTGTGTGTGTGTGTGTGTGTGTGTGTGTGTGTGTGTGTGTGTGTGTGTGTGTGTGTGTGTGTGTGTGTGTGTGTGTGTGTGTGTGTGTGTGTGTGTGTGTGCGTGCGTGTGTGTGCGCGTGTTGTTTTTTTTTAATACTGTCGAAGTAGAAGTTTCATGATAATGGGTAGCATGAATGTGGCAAAGAATCGACTAAAAGTTTAGTCCTTTTCTCCCACTGGACGAAACAGCAGGGACATTTCAGTATTTTTCTCCTAATATTTATATTTGGTGTTCGTTTGTGATATCATGTCTACACTTGACAAAGATCAGATGTCCGAAAATTTGCGCCTGTCTTGTCTGGTTGTATCAAATGCGCATTCTGGTTCTTTTTTCGTGTTTCTTCAGGTTCACATGTGATGTTTGTGTGGGATAATATCAATAGTGTTTATACATGTACCGACACAGAAAAGTAGAAAAGAAATGTGTGTAATCTATGTTATTTTGGATTACCATTACCATCGTCACCACCACCACCACCTCTACCACTGCTGCGTCTACTACTACTACTGCTGCTGCTGCTGCTACTACTACTACTTCTACTACTACTACTACTACTGTTGCTGCTACTACTACTACTGCTACAACTACAACTACTACTACTTCTACTACTGCTGCTGCTGCTGCTACTACTACTACCCCACAACTACTATTACAACTACTACTTCTACTACTACTACTTCTACTACTACTATTTCTTCTACTACTACTACTATTACTGCTGCTGCTGCTGCTGCCACTACTTTTAATTCTGCAATAACTGCTGCTGCTGCTACTACTACTACCACTATTACTTCTACTACTACTACTACTACTCCTACTACTACTACAACAACAACTACTATCACTATTACTACTATCATTAATATTGCCGCTGCTGCTACTACTACTGTTGGTACGACTACTACTACTACCGCTATTGCTGCTGCTGTGCTACTGTTACTACTACTACTACTACTGCTACTACTACTACTACTACTACTATTACTTCTAGTACTACGACTGCTGCATACTGCTGCTTCTTCTACTATTAATACAACTGCACCTCGTTCTTCTAGTACAAGCCAGTATAATTACTGCAATTGTTGCTGGGTTTACTATTACTGCTTGCTGCCGCTACTCCTGCCATGACAACAGCCAAAGACCATCACAATTATGCTAAATCATCGTGTTCCTTCAGTTCTCCCTACAATCGCGAATGCTGGATATCCTATGTCTACGATTGCAGGTCTTTGGAGACGGTGGCTTCAAGAGGAGATCGAGGAGTTATTATATTATGGTGTCTCCCTCCGCACCCAGCTCATTTCAAATTTCTACACTGTCTGAAACCTCAGGGCTGTCATTTCGTCTCCTTTTTCTGTCTTTTCTTTCTCTCGTAGTCTATAGCATGGGGCGATGTACGTGTGGCCTAGAAATCCAGACGAGGAAATTAGAAAATTTAGTGACAATTAAATGATACAACTCTTACATTGCTTGCAGTCCAGGTGCGAGTTCTTTTGTTGTTTAACCGTTTATTTCAATAAGTAACATTAAATCACAATAATAACAACACACACACACACACACACACACACACACACCACACACACACACACACACACACACACACACACACACAACACACACACACACACACACACACTCACAAAACAAAACATACAAAAAACATGAACGACGGAGGGTGACACGCAGAAAGTAAATAAATGTCAGCCACTACCCCTATGATGAAAGTTGACAAACGATAAGATAATGTTACGTTAAAAAGTAATACAGATAAACAATAATAAAATATCTGCTTGTACAATACAAAGGAACAATAATAAAATATCTGCTTGTACATGTTAATCAGTTATAAAGGACGATACGAAAAGTTTCTGATAGATATTTTTGTCGTTTCTCCATATACATTTTCTGTAACTATGGAGCAGACCAAATGTGGCAATGCAAAGTTTACGTTAAGTACAGTGAAACATAACTTCCAAATAAAGGAGAAGGGAGAAGAGACACAAAGTTTGGTGAAAAGCTTACACATACACACACACACACACACACACACACACACACACACACACACACACACACACACACTCACACACACACACACACACACACACACACCACACACACACACACACACACACACAATATATATATATATATATATATATATTATGTACATATATATACATACATACATGTATATGCATATCTGTGTGTGTGTGTGTGTGTGTGTATGTGTGTGTATAAAGAGACAGACAGATACATAGAGAGAGAGACAGATAGATAGACAGAGTGATAGACAGATAGATAGACAGAGAGATAGATGTAGAATGGATATAGATAGATATAGATACAGATGTCGATACAAGTACAGATATAGATATCGACATAGATATAGATGTAGATATAATATAGATGTAGATATTCCTATGTGTCTGGATTGTGTGGAAAGCTGCACTCTATGGGTTTTTTTTAGGAGGGGGGGGGGTAATGTAACAAAAACAACCACTCAACACCATTAAATAAAAGGAAATATGTGAGGGAGAAAGGCAGAAACAGTGGAGACAAAAAGATAGAAAGAGAGACAGAAACAGAGAGGATGGGTGTAAGACACAGAAGACCTGAACAGTGCTACGGTCTGGTCTATAACAATCAATACACTCTACATGGTCGCCAGATAGAAGAACAGCTGTTGAGATGATTGAATGAAAACCAACGCGGCATTTAACAGAAACTTTTTGTCAACAAATGTCAACCTTTCTGTCTGTCTGTCTGTCTGTCTCTCTCTCTCTCTCTCTCTCTCTCTCTCTCTCTCTTCTCTCTCTCTCTCTCTCTCTTTGACTCTCTCTTTCTGTCTGCCTATCTGTCGGTCTGATTGTCTCTCTCTCTGTATCTCTGTCTGTCTCTCTGTATGTCTGTCTATATTACTCCTCTCTCTCTCTCTCTCTCTCTCTCTCTCTCTCTCTCTCTCTCTCTCTCTATTTCTGTCTCTTTCTCTCTCCGCCTTTGTCTCTGTCAGCTGGGATGTGTGTCTGTAAAATATATTTATATGCTCTTATTGTATGTTAAAGTATAGTTGTGGGATCTTATTGTATTTTCTATGGATGTTTAAAATATGCATTATCCAAGTATAACTATGTATGATATGTTATGTTTGCATGATGTTTATAATCTGTTCACACACCTTCAAATGAGGCTTTGGCCTTAATGAATAAAATTCTGATTTTGATTGCCTGTCTCAGTCTGTCTGTCTGTCTGTGTCTGTCTGTTTGTCTGCCTGTCCGTTTGTCTGTCTGTCTGTGTGTCTCTGTCTCTGTCTCTCTGTCGCTGTCTCTCTATCTCTCTGTGCCTTTCTGTCTCTGTCCCTCTTTGTCTCTCTATCTCTCTCTCTCTGTCTGTCTCTGTCTCTGCCTTTCTCTATCTGTCTGTCTGTCTGTCTGTCTGTCTGTCTCTCTCTCTCTTCTCTCTGTCTTTCTGTCTTTCTGTCTCTCTGTTCCTTTTCTCTGTCTCTGTGTCTCTGTCTCTGTCTTTCTTTCTCTCTCCTTTTCTCTCTTGTCTCTTCTTTCTGTCTCTCTGTCTCTCTGTCCCTGCCTCGTGTCTCTGTCTCTGTCCGCCTGTCTGTCTGTCTGTCTGCCTGTCTGTCTCTCTGTCTGTCTGTCTCTCTCTCTCTCTCTCTCTCTCTCTCTCTATCTCTCTCTCTCTGTGTGTGTGTGTGTGTGCACGCACGCGCGCTCTCAATCTGTACCTCTGTCTCCCTCTCTTTTTTTTTCTGATTTCTAAATCATGCATATCTATGTATGTGTTGTTGAAGACATTGATACTGCTGTCTGCTGTGACAACACAGATCTGTTATGTTTTGAATACATTTGTGATTGATGTGTCTAGTTTGATATGATCGTACCATGCACATGTAGTATTTGTAAAAAAAAAAAAAAAAAAAGAAAAAGAACCAATAAAATGGCTCTGCTGAAAACACCATTATTGTCATGCAGATAAAGATGTAGTTGCACGTTTTCATATGATTTTATATCCACACACATGCCCACGCACGAACTGGAACACGCACATGTACACTCACACACGCGCGCGCGCTCACACAAACACACACACACACACACACACGCACGCACGCACGCACGCACGCACGCACGCACGCACGCATGCACATACACAAACAACAAAAGCACACCTATCCGCGTACGCACGCAAGCACGCAGGCGTAAACTCTCTCTCTCTCTCTCTCTCTCTCTCTCCTCTCTCTCTCTCTCTCTCTCTCTCTCTCTCTCTCTCTCTCTCTCTCTCTTACTCTCTCTCTCACACACACCCACACTACCACACACGCACACACATACACATATATACATATATATATATATGTATATATATATATATATATATATATATATATATACATATGTATATATACAGATGTATATGCATGTGTGTGTGTGTGTGTGCGTGCGTGTGTGTGTGTGTGTGTGTGTGTGCGTGTGTGTGTGTGTGTGTGAGTGGTGTGTGAAAGAGAGAGACAGAGAGAGACAGAGAGACAGACAGATAGAGACAGAGACAGAGAGAGAGACAGAGACAGAGAGAGAGACAGAGACAGAGAGAGACAGATTCCTCAAACCAGCTACTGAACAACATGACAAAGAGCAAACAAAAGGAAACCAAAAGAGGAGAAAGACAGACTTCACAAAACAGAGTGTACATTATTTTAATTAAAAGAGCAGACCAAGTGATAGCAAAACAAAGCAAACAAAAAAATGGTTCCGTTCACAACCATAGAGAGTGATAATGGCAGCTGGTGGGTTCTTAGCGCCAGTTTCTTGAGACTGACTACCAGTGGTCTGTGTGAGCTCTGCGTTCTGTTTCAAATCATGACACCAGGTGTTTAGTGCATTGCTAAGAGACAGGCTGAAAAATGTGCTGATGGCCACGTGTTAGTTGATGATGTACGCATACATGCATGTGCACGCGAAACACACAAGCACCTGTACTACCAACAACAACACCCACCAACACCACACACACACACACATTCTCTCTCCCTCTCTCTCTGTCTCTCTTTCTCTCTCTCTCTCTCTCTCTCTCTCTTCTCTTTCTCCTTCTCTGTCTCTCTCTCCTCTCTGTCTGTCTGTCTGTCTGTATCTCTCTCTCTCTCTCTCTCTCGCTTTCCCCTTTCTGTCTGTCTGTCTGTCTGCCTCTCTCTCTCTCTCTTTCTGTCACATACACACACACACACACACACACACACACACAACACACACACACACACACACACACTTCCGCCACCACAACAATAGAAGCACGCACATCCAAAAACCCCACCCCTGAAGAGAAAGAGGGAGGGAAGAAGGGAGAGAGAGAGAGTCACACACACACACACACACACACACACACACACACACACACACACACACACACACACAAGAAAAGAGAGGAGAGAGTCAGACAGATACACAGAGGGAGACAGAGGGAGACACAGAGAGACAGAGAGAGGCAGAGACAGAGACAGGAGACTGGCATTTAATATTGGTGGCAAGGACTTGCTAACAGAGAAACACCACGAGGGTGCGGATGGAACCCAGAGCGTCAATGCATCGCCACTCTCTGAACAATCATCTCCCAAGCTCCCAACCCCATTTGATATTCATTCCATCAAGCAAAGGGAGGGTTGTCCATGCGCTGCACGACCTACGCGGCCCACCAGTCACCCTGTTTATTAACCGAATGGCAAGGTGAGGAGATGGCAAACCCCCGGGACACAGCCACACAATACGCACCAACCAGGAGGTCCGGCTCCCGGACCAAGAGAGAACGGAAGACCCCTCTCCCTCCCCACTGTTTCCCCCATCTCTCCCTCAAGCAGCCTGCCTTGCCACCAGCTCGCATAGCCGCCAGCTCCTTCCCCCTTACTATATAGTCTTGACAGATTCAGCTCCAAACGTTGCCTCACTTCAACCACAGGGGTAGTTTGAACGGCCACAAAAGTGGCCAGGCATGATGCTCCAGACACAGCCCATTTTACTGTTCAGCGAGTTCTGAAATCCTCCGAACAGAATTCCAACTTTGCCGTCTTTCCGAGCAGACAGCAGGTTTTTCCTTGTAGTCACCAGGCCTGATTCCAAGAACTAAATGGCCAGCCGAATTTAACAAGAAACTCCGTGAGGGTGCAGATGGGACTCCCAAGCTCCTGACGCCACATGATAGAGACAGAGACCAGCATACACACACGCACAGAAAGAGAGAGAGAAAGGGAGAGAGAGAGAGAGAGAGAAGGTACACGATCAGTAACCAGTTGTTCAATGCATTCACAAGTGACTGGCAGTAATTGTATCGGCGGCATGGATTTTACCTGTTCTGCCAGAAATCATCATTGTTTACGGGAGCAGTATGTTTTTCGTCTAATATTTCTTTAAAGTGAAAAGATGTTAAATTGAAGAACGAACGTACAACAACAAAAGAGACAGACTCGTAAACAGTGTAAAACAGTCCTCTTATTGTCTGACCAGTTGATAGCAGAAAGAAGTGTAGTGATAAGAGATACTGAGAGCAATTCTGGGCATTGGGTCTTCAGAAAAATGTTATTTAAGATGGTTCAAGTGAGCTTTGTTACGATGCCTGGGACAGAGTAAGGTGTTCGATGCATTCTCAGGAGACTGGCAGTAAAACAGGGGAAGCGAAGAGTTGGCCAATACTGCCGGAGGGGATCATTGTTTATGAGAGAGAGAGAGTAGAAAACCACAGTGGGTTAGTCTTTGGAGATTGAGTTTTCCATCATAACCTGTAACAATGACATGCCGCAACTTGAGAAAAGAATGAACACACCCACACCACACCCCACACACTGCGCGCGCACACACTGCCGCGCCACACACACACACACACACACACACACACAACGCACACTAATTTTCGAGCATGGTTGCATAAACACGCACGCACGCACGCACCACACACACACACACACACACACACACACACACACACACACGCAATTACAAGCTCCATCCCTTTCTAAGAAAAGAAAACAACAGAAAATAGAAAAAGGTGGTAAGAGAGAGGGAGGAATGTTCAGAAGAGAGAGAGGGGGAGGGAGAGAGAGAGAGAGAGAGAAAGAGAAGAAGAGAAAAGAAAGAGAGAGAAAGATTGGATGGATCCATTGTATGTTAGAACCATTCCGACAGAAACTAAAATTCTACAGACAAACAAACTGGCTGACAAACAACATTTTCACACGAGTTCCAAACGGCTGTTAAATCATACAAGAAACAGCAGAGGAACAGGTCCCAAAACTACAGACAGAGAGACTCTCATAAAACACGGTATAAATCCTCAATCAATAGCAACAAGAGTGATGACCAGGGCCGCTGGGAGTGGTGATGAAAGTTGGGTTCTTAGAAGGAAGTTGTATGGAACTAGAGCAAGTTGGTGTAAACACTGTTCTCTGTTTTAAGTGATCTGACAGAAACAAGGTGTTAGAAGTATTCCCAAGAGAGGCAGAGTGATGGCTACATGTTGGCTGATGGTGCAGGAAAACAATCGGTTTAAAAGAGGAGGAAATCACTGATTTATTCTGTGGGGATCTAATATTCCAAATGAACTACAACTGTTTATTTAAAGAAAGGAAAGAGAGACTGAAACTAAAATGACAGTTTAAGGTTAGGCAATCGAAAGAGAGGAGCTGTTAAACTGCGCAACAAATTGTAGACAAAACAAGAAGCTATCTGAACGGGTGGTAACTCCCCTTGGGAAACTATCAGACTCTTGAAAAAAAAAAAGAGTGATGACGGGACGTTGAGTTCTTAACACAAATTCACAAGGGACTAGTGTTAGTTCGCGTGCTTTCTGTACACTGTTTTAAGTGATTAGACAGAAACAAGTGCTAAGTTCACTCCCAGGTGAAAAGCTGTAAACACTGATGGTCATGTGTTCCCTCGTGGTGCTGAAAACCAGCAGTGCTTTATTCTTCCAAACTCAGTTTAACTAGAAAATCAAACTGAACGTGTATTTCTTTGGAAGCGGTCGAAAAAAACGAGTCGGACCCATATGCTTTCTGGCCTGATCGCGCTAAAGATCCCATAGCAGTTGGAAATCCTGAAGAGCAGGACATTCGCCCTGACAGAAAACATTGCAGAGATAGGGTTGATTTCCCAGGTCCCTCCCCTTGAAATCCAATTAGCCTTCTTACGTTTCTAAAGTTATAGTAAAAACATTGAGTGGTGCTGCACTATGGTGGCGTGCTCTCAACGGGGAGAACAGCCTGAGTTTTACATGGGAAATTCACTGACAAAAAAGACGAGTACGAATATGAACGTGAATCTCAAGGGGAAAAACACACCAAAAAATAGAAGTTGAAAGTCAACAAGTAGTTAAAGGCACAACAACACCCCCAAATGGCTGTTAAATCACAACACATTGCAGACACAACTCTGGAGACTCACAAAACAGAGTGTATATTCCGCTTGGGGGATTATCAAGCTATAGCAAAACAAACAAGCGATGTCCAGGGATATTGACCGTGGTAATGAATGTTGGGTTCTTAGCACAAAGTTAGATGGGACTAGTGATGGTTGATGTGACTTCTGGTCCCTAACTGATCTTACAGAAATAAGGTGTTCAATGTATTCCTAGGAGACAAGCTGTAAAATGTGATGGACCATGTGTAGGTTGGTGGTGCTGGGAAAGGATCAATGTTAAAAAGGGAAACAACTCACAAGAATCTATTCTGTGGAGATTAATCTTCTAAATGCTCTGCAACGTTAACCTCAAAAATGAAGAAGACGAAACTGGAACTAGAGGAGAAAGTTTAACCCTTTGATTTCCGCACCATATCCACCAACTGCAAAAACTTACTCCTGGTGGGCAGGGTGAAAAATGAAAGGGCTAACAGGAAAGTAAAAGTAAAGTAAGACAGCATTCCCAACAGCTGTTAAAAGTCGCAACATGTTGCAAGTCTTTTTGTGTACACTATGACAGGCATGAAGACTATAAAATTGGAACGTCAAATTTCAAAACATGTTATTACTCAAAGATAGTAACTTAACTAAGTGGGAAGTTACCACGTAAGGATAGTTGTGAGATAAAATGGAAATTATGAAGTAACTTTCAGTTGAAAAAAATACCATGAATCGGTCTTTTTAATTTGCATATGGCATTGCAAAGCACCACTTCTCATATGTTACAGAGTTCTGATATAAATACAAAGAATGAGGACATGACAATGATATTGAAAGAGATCGAGAAAGAAACAAGTGTGTAAAAAGAATCAGTGTTTGTTTGCATTCCTAAAGGAACACTGTTGCTTGGTGGTACCAGAAAATTATCATTTTACAGAGAAACAAGAAAATATGAGCCCGTTTTCATACCGTTAACAGTCCTCAACCATTGCAGTGGTGATCTTAGTATCAGTGATCATGAAAGTGAGAATCGTTCTGGTTCCTTGAAAACACACATAGTGAATTCAGCAGTTTTCTGCTTTGTTTTACTTATTTGTCTTGGTGAGTTTCTTTCTGTTATATTTTCTTTTTGCTTGTCTATTCTTTGGCCTATTTCCAGTTTCACCCCTTTCATCTCCAAGACCAATGTTACTGTAGAAGTAGAAAGTTAAACCTCCAAGGACTGAGTCACTGTGGTTTCTTTCTCTTTTGAACAGTGTTTCTTCATGGCACCATCAGCAGCCACATACCCGTCACGTTTTACAGCGTGTCTCCAAGGAATACTCTAAACACATTTTTGTCCAAGGGCTTGAAGCAGAGCTGACGTAACCATCAACAACCTGGAGTTATTTTGTGATGTGAATTGAAGGTCCATTATCACCCTCAATGCTCACAGTTGCCACCATATCACTTTTGCTTGAGGAGGAGTTTTGGTTTTGTTTCAGACAGTCTTCGATTTGAGTCATGTATCTCTCTCTCTTTCTCTCTCTCTCTCTTCTCTTTCTTTCTTTCTCTCTCTCTCTCTCTCTTTCTTTCTTTCTCTCTCTCTCTCTTTCTCTTCTCTTTCTCGCTCTGTGTGTGTGTGTGTGTGTCTGTGTGCCTGTGTGTCTGTGGTCTGTGTGTCTGTGTCTGTGTTGTTGTGTGTATTGCGACAGAGACATAGACAGAGACACAGAGAGAGATAGAAAGCAGAGAGACACAGAGAGAGTGAGTTAAATGCATATAAGTAAATGCTTTCAGTTTAACACAACTTAAAACTCTGCATTATAAGCCTCCCTGTACAGCAGCAGAAGCAAAACTTAAAATAAACGTGACAATTTGAACTTATGAGACATCAAAACCCAGTTGAAGTAAAAGCAAGGAAATTTCTCAGACGAATCGATATCAAGAGACTGGCTGAGAAGCATTTAGAATGAAAATATCCAAGTCTTGACAAGTCACGTTGACCACGATGGTTGCTAAAGCTTGTCAAGTCTTATAGTGAAACGAGCAGGAGAGGGGCTGTATAAATTAGTCAGGGCTAGGCTAGCTGCAGAAAGAATCAGTTAACAAAAAGACTCATAAAGCAAGGTAAAAATTTATCTTGGGTCTAGGAAATCGATATCCAAAGAGACTGGCTGGAGAAGGCATTTAGAATCAAAATGGATGTCAAGTTCTTGGCACGAAGTCACTTGAGACTGCCGATGGTTGTTAAGAGCTTGTTTTTAAGTCTTAAAGCGGAAACGTGTTTAGTGTTTTCCCAGAGAGAGGCTGTTAAATGTGGTATTCAGGGGTAGGCATCGCTGTCAGTAAGAATCATTGTTTAAGAGAGAAAGCAATCACAGTGTACATTTGATTTTCGTGTACACTATGACAGTAATCTCAGGTATAAAGACAAAGAAATCAGATTGTCAAATTTCAAAAATTTATTACTCAAAGATAGTAACTTAATCAAAAGGGATTTACTCCTAAGTACAGTTGAGAGGCTTAAAATAGGATGGAAATTATAAAGTAACCTAGAGTAGAAATTACTACGAATCAGTCTCTTGCATATTCATATGACATTGCTAAACACCATTTCCCGCATATGTCACAGGGCTCAAATGCAAATACAAGGAATGAGGAAATGAGAACGATATTGAAAGAGAACAGAACAAGTGCGTAAAAAGGACCTATGTTTGTTGCATTCCTGGGGACACTTTGCTTGGTGCGTACCTGAAAGAATTTTTATCTTACAGAGAAACAAGGAAATGCCAGCCAGTTTTCATACGATTAACTGTCCTCATACGTTGCTGTGGTGATCTCAGTATTAGTGATCCTGAAAGTGAGAATCGCTCTGGTTCCTTGAAAACACACATAGTGAATTTCAGCAGTTTTCTGCTTTGTTTTTACTTATTTTTCTTGGTTACTTTCTTTCTGCTATATTTTCTGTCTGCTTGTGTGGGTTTTGCCCTATTTCCAGTTTCATTCCTTTCATCTCCTAGAGCAGGTTACTATAGATGTACATGTAGAAAGTTAAACCCCAAGGACTGATTCACTGTGGTTTCTTTCTCCTTTGAACAACAATTCTTTATGGCACCATCGACAACCACATACCCATCGCGATTTACAGCGTGTCTCCAAAGGAATACACTGAACACATTTTTTGCCCAGGGGCTTGAAGCAGAGCTGACATAACCATCAGCAACCTGGAGTCATTTTGTGAAGTGAACTGAAGGTCCATTATCGCCCTCAATGTTCACACTTTCCACCATACCACTTTTGCTTGAGAAGGAGTTTTTACTTTGTTTCAGACAGTCTCCGATTCGGGTCATGTATTTCTCAGTTCTATATTGTTATATATTGTGTGTGTGGTGTGTGTGTGTGTGTTGTGTGTGTTGTGTGTGTATGTGTGTGTGTGGTGTGTGTGTGTTTTGTGTGTGTGTGAAGGAAAGAGAAAGAAGGGAGGAGAGAGAAACAGAGACAGAGAAAGAGTGAGAGAGAGAGACAGACAGACAGACAGACAGACAGACAATCAGAGAGACACAGAGAGAGTTAGATGTACATAAAGGAAAATACTTTAAATTTAGCACAACTGTAAAACAGCTGCCTTCAACCTCCCTGTACAGCAAGCAGCAGGAGAAACAAAACACATTACAAATACAACTTTTAAAAGGTTGTCGAACTCTATGAGACAAGCAAACGTGATCCAAAACCAGTTACAGACAGACTCATAAAGCAAGGTAAAAACTTCTCTTGGGGTTCTAGGAAATCGATACCAAAGACTGGCTGAGAAGGCATTTAGAATGAAAATGGATGCCAAGTCCTTGGCACGAAGTCACTTGAGACTGCCGATGGTTGCTAAGAGCTTGTTTTCAAGTCTTCAAGCGGAAACGTGTTTAGTGTTTTCCCAGGAGAGAGGCTGTTAAATGGTCAGGGGCTAAGTCATTGCTGTCAGAAAGAATCATTGTTTATGAGAGAAAGCAATCACAGTGTACATGTGTTTTTCGTGTACACTATGACAGTAGTTTCAGGGTATGAAGACAAAGAAATCGGATCATCAATTTCAAAAATGTTATTACTCAAAGATAGTAACTTAATCAAATGGGAAGTTACCTCCTTAGGCAGTTGTTTAGAGGCTTAAAATAAGATGGAAGTTATAAAATAACCTAGAGTAGAAATTACTACGAATCAGTCTTTTGCATATTCGTATGACATTGCAAACCACCACTTCTTATATGTAACAGACTTCTACTGTAAATACAAGGAATGAGGAAATGAGAATGATATTGAAAGAGAAAGGGGACAAGTGCTTAAAAAGGGCCAGTGTTTGTTGCATTCCTGAGACACTTTTGCTTGGTGCGTGCTGAAAGAATTTTTATCTTACAGAGAAACAAAGGAAACGCCAGCCAGTTTTCATACGATTAACTGTCCTCATACGTTGCTGTGGTGATCTCAGTATCAGTGATCCTGAAAGTGAGAATCGCTCTGGTTCCTTGAAAACGCACATAGTGAATTCCAGCAGTTTTGTTTTACTTTTTTTCTTGGTGAATTTCTTTCTGCTATATTCCCTGTCCACGTGTGTGGGTTTTTTTTTGCCTATTTCCAGTTTCATTCCTTTCATCTCCTACACCAGTGTTACTATAGATGTAGAAAGTTAAACCTCCAAGGACTGATTACACTGTGGTTTCTTTCTCTTTTGAACGTTTCTTTATCGCACCATCGGCAACCACATTCCCATCACAATTAACAACATGTCTCCAAGGAATGCACTGAACACATTTGTTTTTGCCCAAGGGCTTGAAGCAAAGCTGACATAACTATCAGCAACCTGGAGTCGTTTTGTGAACTGAATTGAATGTCTCTCTCTCTCTCTCTGTTGTCTCTCTCTGTCTAGGCCTTGTACTCAGTGGTTGAGCGTCGATTCACATGCTAGTGGGTTCGAATCCGGTGCGCTACATAATTGCTTTCACTGTCCATTAGCATCATTGTTTTGGTGTCATAAGATAGATATCCCATTGCCCATTTTCCTGGATGGTATCCTCGCATATCACTGAGGTGGTGCTGACGTAAACTGACAAATCATCATCAATCATCAATCTCTCTCGTCTCTCTCTCTCTCTCTCTCCTCTCTCTCTCTCTTTCTCGCTCTCTTCTGTATGTGTGTCTGTGTATGTGCCCGTGTGTCTGTGTCCCTGTGTGTCTGTGTGTATATGGAGAGAGACAGAGACACACAGAGAGATAGAAAGACAGAGACAGAGAGAGAGACAGATGAGTTAAATGCACATAAAGGGACATATTTTTAGTTTAACACAACTTGAAAACAGCTGCCTAAGCCTCCTTGTACATCAACAGGAGAAGCAAAACACATTGTAAATAAAGCATTTAACAGGTTGTCGAACTCTATGAGACAAGCGAACAAAATCCAAAACCAGTTACAGACAGGCTCATAAAGCAAGGTAAAAATTTCTCTTGGGGTTCTAGGAAATCGATGCCAAAGAGACTGGCTGGAGAAGGCATTTAGAATGAAAACGGATGCCAAGTCCTTGGCACGAAGTCACTTGAGACCGCAGATGGTTGCTAAGAGCTTGTTTTCAAGTCTTCAAGCGGAAACGTGTTTAGTGTTTTCCCAGGAGAGGGCTGTTAAAGTGGTAGTCAGGGGTTAGGCATCGCTGTCAGAGAGAATCATTGTTTAAGAAGAAAGCAATCACAGTGTACATTTTGTTTTTCGTGTACACTATGACAATAATCTCAGGCATGAAGACAAAGAAATTGGATCATCAAATTTCAACCAAGTCGTTACTCAAAGATAGTAACTTAAGGGGGACGTTATCTCGTAAGGATTGTTGTGAGATAAGATAGAAATCATGAAGTAACTTTCAGTCGAAAAAGTACCATGAATCGTTTTTATGCATGTTCATATGCATTGCAGACCACCACTTCTCATATGTTACAGAGTTCTAATGTAAATACAAGGAATGAGGAAATGAGAACGATATTGAAAGAGAAAGAAGAAACAAGTGCGTAAAAAAGGATCAGTGCTTGTTGTATTCCTAAGGGACATTGGTGGTACCTGACAGAATTATTCTTTTACAGAGAAACAAGGAAATGTGAGCCAGTTTTCATACGATTAACTGTCCTCATACATTTTCAGTGGTGATCTCAGTATCAGTGATAATGAAAGTGAGAATCGTTCTGGTGCCTTGAAAACACACATAGTGAACTTCGGCAGTTTTCTGCTTTGTTTTACCTATTTTTATTGTTTATTCATTTCTTTATTTGTTTTTGGTAAATTTCTTTCTGCTATATTTTCTGTCTCCTTGTGTGTGTGTGTGGTTTCAGTCCTTTCATCTCCTTCACCAGTGTTACAGTAAGGGTAGAAAGTTAAACCTCCAAGGACTGATTCACTGTGGTTTCTTTTTCTTTTGAACAAACTTTGTCCATGGCACCATCAGCAGCCACATACCTATCACATTTTACAGCGTGTTTCCAAGGAATGCTCTGAACAGTTGTTTTTGCCCAAGTGCTTGAATCAGAGCTGACATAACTATCAGCAAGCTGGAGTCATTTTGTGATGTGAATTGAAGGTCCATTATCGCCCTCAGTGCTTACAGTTGCCACCATCCGCTTTTGCTTGTGGGTTTTTTTTTTTTTTGTTTGTTTGTCTCAGGCTGTCTCCAATTTGGGACATGCATTTATATATATATGTATGTATATTATATATATATATATATATATATATATATATATATATGTGTGTGTGTGTGTGTGTGTGTGTGTGTTGTCTGTGTGTGTCTGTGTGTGTGTGTCTGTGTGTGTGTGTCTGTATATGTCTGTGTGTCTGTGTGCCTCAGTGTCTGTGCGTGTGCGCGCGTATCGTAGAGAGGAGAAGAGAGAGAGAGAGAGAGAGAGAGAGAGAGAGAGAAAGAGACAGAGAGATACAGACAGACAGATGGACAGACAGACAGACAGAGACATACAGAGACTGAGATAGAAAGAGAGACAGACAGACAGACAGAGAGACAGAAACAGACAGACAGACAGACAGAGAGACAGGCAGAGAGACAGAGAGAGACATACGAACGAGAGAGAGAGAGAGAGAGAGAGAGAGAGGGGAGAAGAGAAAGAGAGAGAGATTCAACAGCCCTTTGAAGCAGTCAATCCTATCAAGAATTTGTTTCATGTTCCTTGGCTTGTCACAGGCTTTTCTTTTCTATTCGGAGAGCCGCAAGTCAAGTGACTTGATTTAAGACTAGATTTTTTGTATTTTGTAAGAATTCGATCTATCCAATCTGCTGTCGTCCAGTTATTCGTCCTACTCTTTCGTTTCTTTTTCTCATGCCAAGTTCAAATGTTTGTCCCTTGCATTTCAGGCGCTCTGGGTTTTCGATGTAAAATGTCCTTCTTCTATATCCAAACAAATTAATATTTTCCCCTGTGCCAGTTGCTTCACTGTTCCACCTTGTTTTTGTCCTGGCATTCTTTTGTCTAGTTGATTCTTTTGCAAGTCGTTACAATGCATAGACAGTCAGCTGTTTAAAAACCAACCTACTGTAGTTTCTTGCTGCATTATACACTGGTTCTTTTTGGTACTGTCAGCAAACAAATAGCCACAAGGTTTTACAGCCCATCTCCTGGGAGAACACTGAATCCGATTTTGTTTGAAGACTTAAAACAGCTCTCAGCAGATGGCTGTAACTGTTAAACCACGTCCTTTACAGAACATGACGTCCATTATCACCTACATTGCCTGTACACACCATTTTTTGCCACCACCACACCACCACCACCACCACCCCTTATAGATAGAATGGGTCTCATGAGAGGTTTTCTCTCTTGCTCTGTCTCCGAGTTATTTGTGTTTATGTCTTGTTTACTGTGTATCTTAAGAACCTGAAAACGTTTTGTGAAGACGTATTTCTCGTTTCTTTCTTACGCATATTCCGCATTATTTTCTTCATCAGTAAAATAGTATGCGTTAATTTGATCCCACAATTTGTATGTCTCACTGAAAAAAAAAAAAGAAAGAAAAATGCATACACATTGCGAATCGTGACGTCTTGGCCCGAAATAATTAAGACTTTTTGGAAATGGTAACTCTCGAAACCAATTCAGAAAAAATAAGGTAATCTTCTTACTTTACACCGAGGAAGCATCGACTTTTTACAATGTAGCACCTGATAGCACACTAGGGTGATCTTGAGAATTAAAAACGATTGCGAACAATAGATGAAGAATTATCATTAACACTGACGATTTATTCATGATATGTACAATTTCTTTTGTTTTATTTTGTTTTGTTTTTGCTCTACTTATACGTCTTCTCATGCAGACTTGAAACTTTGAAAAGAAAACAAAACTCAAAAGTGTGGATAAGTATATGCCTATAACTATGTTCATAGATACTGACTACAAGCATACTACCTTCATTGTGTATAATTTATATATGTATATATTGATATATATATACATATGTATATATATATACATATATATACATGTACATATATACATACATGTGTGTATACATATATACATGTATATATATATGTGTACATATGTGTGTGTGTGTGCG
The DNA here is from genome assembly GCA_030674185.1 of Monoplex corrugatus. NCBI lineage: Eukaryota > Metazoa > Mollusca > Gastropoda > Littorinimorpha > Ranellidae > Monoplex > Monoplex corrugatus. The sequence goes on along the minus strand of CM060307.1, from coordinate 39,549,479 downwards.
TGTGTGTGTGTGGGGGTGGGTGGGTGGGTGGGTGTTATGTATATTCAGGACAGAAATCCAGAAAAATGTATGGAGAAATTTATGCTTATGTATTCATATGTATTGACTGCAGACGTAGTAGCTCTATTGTATCTCTATATTCAGCCAGATATCCAAAGGGAGCGGTGGTGGTGCACAAACAGATCGGCATAAATGTTCACTAGGGAGCTTCGAAAAATCCCCACCATTCGCCCATCAGGCTGAAGCTATCCGGGCAGAATCAAAAGCAGACTTTCCGATTGGAATTTTTGTGTTTTACCCACTTTGCTGTGGTGTACGTCTTGATTTGTTTCGATCCCATTAAAGACTGAAATGCTGTAACCAGAATAACTAGCTGATGGAAATGACCAGTAAGTAGACAAAATTTATATTGCTACTGGGACCGTTCTCCAGACATCAGATCTTCAGTCCATGGTTGTATTATACCAGTGAGTTCAACGACTTTCAAGAATGTTAAGTATGCTGCTGATACCAATCCACAGACATTGCCTTTCCATTTTTCAGGTCAGTTCTGGCGTAGCTTTCTCTCCTTTTCCTTTTTTGAAGGTCAATTCTGGCGTATATCGCTCTCTTTCGTCTTTTGCAGATCAGTTCTGACATAACTCTCTCCATTCCCTTTTTTCGAGATCAATTCTGACATAGCTCTTTCCTTCCCTTTTTTTGTTTTTTGTTTTGTTTTTGAGATCAATTCTAACATAGCTGTCTTCCCTCCCCCCCCCCTTTTGTTTTTGTTTGGTTTTGTTTTGAGATCAATTCTGACATAACTCTCTCCACCCCTTTTTTGGAGATCAATTCTGACATAGATCGCTTCCTTCCATTTTTCGAGACCATTTCTGCCATAACTCTCTCCTTTCCCTTTTTGCAGGTCAATTCTGGCATATATCTCTCTCCCTTTCCTTTCTGGGGGTCAATTCTGGCATACATCACTCCCTTTCCTTTCTGGGGGCCAATTCTGGCATACATCACTCCCTTTCCTTTCTGGGGGCCAATTCTGGAATAGATAACTCCCTTTCCTTTCTGGGGGCCAATTCTGGCATAGATCACTCCCTTCACTTTTAGAAGGTCAGATTTGGCATACATCACTCCCTTTCCTTTCTGGGAGCCAATTCTGGCATAGATCATTCCCTTTCCTTTCTGGGGGTCAATTCTGGCATAGATCGCTCATTTTCCTTTTTGGAGGTCAATTATGGTATAGATCACTCCCTTCCCTTTAGGATATCAATTCTGACATAGCTCTCTCTTTTCCTTTTTTGGAAATCAATTCTGACATAAATCAGTTCCTTTGATTTTTCGAGATCAGTTTTGTCATAGCTCTGTCTTCTCCCTTTTGTGTGGGGTCTACTTTGGCATGGATCGCTCACTTTCATTTTTGAAGGTCATTTCCGTCATTAATCGCTCACTTTCATTTTTGAAGGTCAATTTCGGCATTGATCGCTCACTTTCATTTTTGAAGGTCAATTCCGGAATTGATCGCTCTTTCATTTTTGAAGGTCAATAGCGGCATTGATCGCTCACTTTCATTTTTGTGGGGTCTATTCTGGCATGGATCGCTCACTTTCATTTTTGAAGGTCAATTCCGGCATTGATCGCTCACTTTCATTTTTGAAGGTCAATTCCGGCATTGATCGCTCATTTTTCCTTTGGATGTCAATTCTGGCATTGATCGCTCATTTTCTTCTTATCTTTCCTTTTTCCTTTTTTTTTCTTTTTAAGATCAGTTCTGACATGGCTCTCCTATTTCTCTTTTTGCAGGTCAATTCTGACATAACTCTCTTCTTTATCTTTTCTGGGGTCAATTCTGACATAGCTCTCTCCATTTACTCTTTTGGAGGATCAATTCTCATATAGCTCTCCCACTTCCCTTTTTTGGTGGCCAATTCTGGCATAGCTCTCCCCTTTCTATTTTTGGATGAATGGAAATTTTGGGGGTCAATACCGGCATAGGCTGCTCCCTTTCGTATGTGGAGATCAATTCTGAATAGCTCTCTCCTTCCTCTTTTTGGAGGTCAGTTCTGGCATAGATCGGTCCTTACATTTTAGGTGGTCAATTTTGGCATAACTGGCTTACTTAGATCGAGACGTCAGCCTTGAGTGTACAAGAAAAATTGAAGAAAAAAGGCAGTCAGTCCGAAGCCACAAATCAGTTCTAATTAGAACATATGCCACTGAAGTTGTCTGCCTTTACTGTCTTGGTTCATTATGACAAAGCCTCAGTTTCAGACCATTGACACAAATTTCTCTCTCTCCTCTCTCTCTCTCTCCTCTCTCTCCTCCTCCTTTTTCACTCTCACTCTCTCACTCTCTCTCTTTTCTCTTCTCCTTTCTCTCTCTCTCTCTCTCTCTTATCTCTCTCTCTCTCTCTCCTTCTCTCTCTCTCTCTGTGTCCCTCTCTCTCTGTCTTTCTCTCTCTCTCTCTGTCTTCCTCTCTCTCTCTCTCTGGCCCTCTCTCTCTCTCTGTCCCACTCTCTCTCTCTTTCTCTTTCTCCTTCTCTCGGTCCCTCTCTCTCTCTCTGCCCCTCTCCTCTCTTCTCCTTCTCTTTTTCTTCTCTCTCTCACTCACTTGCTCTCTCTCTCTCTCTCTTTTTTCTCTCTCTGGCCCTCTCTCTTTCTCTCTCTCTCTTCTCACTTACTCACTCTCTCTCACTCACTATCGCCCTTGCTTGGGAAAGTCGGAGAAAGAAAACAACACAGTAATAAATTAATGTAAGTTTATCTCCAGTGAAGATATCATTTTATACTGTTCTTATGTTTATTTGCCGGATTTAGGTCTTCCTTTTACTTATATGACTAATTACGTCGGGTGTCAACTGTTTCTTCAACTTTTTGTTCAACTTTTTAAATTAATGTACGTTTATCTCCAGTGAAGATGTTACGTTATATTGTTTTTTTGTTTGTTTTCTGGATTTGGGTCTTCCTCTTATATGACTAATTATGTCAGGTGGTTAACTATTTAACTTTTTGCTCAACTTTTTAAATTAATGTAAGTTTATATTCAGTGAAGATATTACTTTATACTGTTCTTATGTTTATTTGGCGGATTTGGGTCTTCCTCTTACCTATATGACTAATTACGTTGGGTGGTCAACTGTTTCTTCAACTTTTTGTTCAAATTTTGTTCAACTTTTTCCGTTCAATTTTTTCTTCATCTTTAGGGAATAAATTCAAATGGATGTATTGTCAGCCATGACTATATTTATAAATCTTTGTTTCGAGAAAACGTCGCCGAAAAATTTAATGACTTTGTTTTATGCTCCTTGCCACAAGGACAAAAATGTCAATGGCAATAAACCATTTCAGTTTCTCTTCTCTCTCTCTCTCCTCTCTCTCTCTCTCTCTCTCTCTCTCTCTCTCTCTCTCTCTCTCTCTCTCTCTCTCTCCCTCTCTCATAAGATCCAATCGCCTTTCGCTTCCACGATTGACCACATGGGAAATCAGCATGACTCTTGATTTTCTGCTTATTTGGCATGCGCAAACACATATATACATACATAAAAGGGAAATGGATGAAAATGCATGCACTTGCAATGGCTGCAGTCTGCTTCTTGCATTCTTGCATATATGTATATATGTATATATATATATATATATATATATATATACTATATATAGATAATAATATATACTTATATATATATATATATGAGAGAGAGAGAGAGAGAGAGAGAGAGAGGGAGAGAGAGAATACATAGATACAACTATTTTTCTATATGTTTATCTAGATACATATATATATATAATATCATATATAATATATATATAATATGTTTATCTAGATATATATATATCCATATTTATGTCTATATGTATGTACCTACTTACCTGCCTACCTACCTATCTACCTATCTATCTATCTATCTATCTATCTATCTACTATCTATCTATCTATATATCTATCTATTACATCTATAATCTATTTATCTATCTATCTAACTTATCTAGCCATTTTTATACCTATCTATCTATTTGTCTGTCTGTCTATCTGTATACATGCATTTAAATGATATAATTTTATATGCGTTATAATATATATATATATATATATATATATGTATATATGTATATATATATAGTATCATATCGCAATGTATCATTTCATATCATGTCGTCTCATATCATACATCACATCGGATCAGTATATTGTATCATATAATATATCGATTCATATCACATAAAATTATATCACATCAAATCATATCATATCATATTATATCACATCATATCATATCATATCATACCACATCATATCTGTCCTTGGCCCTGTTCTTTTCACTCTTTACACCTCCCCCCTGTCCACCATCATCAACTCCCACTCTATAAAACACCACTTCTATGCTGATGACACCCAACTTCAAGACAGTGACTCACCTGACAATATACAGCGCCTCTTGACTCGCACCACTGAGTGTTACTCGGACATTAAGAACTGGATGACATACAATAAACTTCAGCTTAATGACGACAAGACAGAAGCTATCCTCATTGGCACCTGTCAGAACCTTTCTCAGCTGCCTCCTCTTTCTCTCCCATTATGCAACACATTAGTCCCAATTTCCGATTCAGCTAAAAACATTGGTGTCTGCATTGACTCTACCCTCTCCATGAACAACTTTGTTTCTCAAACTGCCAGATCTTGCTACTGTCACCTCCATCGTATAAGCCTG
>CM060307.1:39527279-39534779 GCA_030674185.1 Monoplex corrugatus | reverse complement strand
ATACTGTCTCGTTTGTTTTCATTGCTGTCCATGGTACTCTCAACATTCTTCTGAGAAACCACATCTCGGCTGCTTCAATCATGCTCTGGCTTTGCTTGCTGACTGTCCACGTCTCGCATCCGTACAACAGTATTGGTTCTATATAACACTCAAGGACTCTCTTTCTGATGTTAATTGATAGGCATTTGTTGGTAAGAATGCTTGTCATCTTCTTGAATGCTGTTTTGGCTTGGCCGATTCTGCCAGCTATTTCCGATGTGCATCTGCCGTCTGATGAAATGACCGTTCCCAGGTATTTGAACTTATTAACCTGTGTCAAGGTTGTGTCATTTGCTGTTATTTTGCATGAGGGGATTTCATGTTTTTTACTGATCACCATGACTTCAGTCTTCCTGCTGTTTAGTTCCAACCCCTTATCTTTGCTTTCTGTTTCTAGCATATTCACAAGGTTTTGTAGGTCCCTTTCATTTTCTGCAATTAGCACGGTGTCATCTGCGTACCGAATGTTGTTTATCATTTTCCCTCCAACCTTCAATCCAGGGTCTTCTTCTAGGTTTCTCATGATGTTTTCGCTATATAGTGAAAACAGATCTGGTGACAAAACACAACCCTGTCTGACTCCTCTTTTGATGTTTTGAAAAGAGCTTATATTGTTTTCTATTCTCATTGCAGCTGTTTGTTCCCAGTACATATTCCTGATTATTCGTAGATCTTTTCCATCGACATTGAGTCTCTCCAGTTGGTTGATCACTTCTTCATGTCGTACCCGATCGAAAGCCTTGATATAGTCAACAAAGCATAAATACAAATCCTTATTCATCTCAACTGACCTCTCTATGATAGTTCTTAGGATGTATATGGCATTAACAGTTCCTTTCCCCTCCACAAATCCACACTGTTCTTCTGCTATTTCTCTTTTGATTCTATTCCTTGTCCTCATCATGATTATTCTTAACAGGATTTTTGTTACATGACTCATCAAACTGATTGTGCGATGGAGTTCGCATTCTATAGCCCCTGTCTTCTTTGGAAGTGCAATGAAAATTGATTTTGACATATCTTTGGGGATTTTTCCAGTGTCATAAATTTCATTTAGGAGGACTGTTATTTTTTCTATGCCAAATTCCTCCAGGGCTTCAATCATCTCTGTAGTAAAGTTGTCTGGTCCTGGGGCTTTTCCTGGTTTCATCTTTTTCAGTGCTGCTCTGACTTCATCTTTCATTATGGGTGGTCCTTCAAAGTTCTTTTTTATGATGTGTTCTTCGTTTCTATCATCCTCAAAAAGGTCTTTAATGTACTCTCCCCATCTGTCTAATATTTTCTTTTTCCATGATAAGCGTGCCATCTTTTGATTTTAAGCAACCAGTTGATGTGCATGTATTTTTCCTGTGAACAATTTCTTCAATTCGTCTGTACATACTCTGAGGATCCATTTTTTGTCGTTCTTCTATCTCTTTGCATTTTGTGTTCAGCCAAGCTTCCTTAGCTTCATTACACATATACCTGATTTCTTTGTTTATCTTCCTATATATCTCCTCGTTTCTCTTTGCCTTCCTCCTTTTCTCCATCAGGCCCAAAATTTCATTAGTCATCCAGCTCTTTTTTGCTTTTCTATTTGCCTTAGGGATTTCCTCACAAGCTTCATTCATAGAACTTCTCAACTTTGTCCATTGTTCCTCACTGTCACATCAGCTTCAAATAAATATGAATGAACATACGATTGCACCAAATGCATCAAATGAAAGCTGGATGATGAAGACGTCCTTCCCTTAACTAACAACAGCATCGGTTTCGATCTGGGAATGGGTAAGGACGTTTCTTCTATTGTGAACCATTCTCGCCATCTGCAATATTTTTAGGACTAGCTATATTATAGGATTTTGAGCTGATGGAGAGGAGGCTGCCACATAACAGAAGGCACGTTGAGTAGAACGCATGTATTCTCGTTTGTGTGTGATGTATACCCCTGATTAAACTGTAATTTCTAGACTGTAAAACATTTTCTTGTCAAATGTGCCAAACTGGAATGTGGTCTGGGGTGTAAGTGTGTGTGTGTGTGTGTGTGTGTGTGTGTGTATTGTATGTGTGTGATTGTGGTGTGTGTGTGTGTGTGTGTGTGTGTGTGTGTGTGTGTGTGTGTGTTGTGTGTGTGTGTGTGTGTGTGTGTGTGTGTGTGTGTGTGTGTGTGTGTGTGTGTGTGTTTTGTGTGTGTGTGTGTGTGTGTGTGTGTGGCTTAACTATTTCTTTTGCTGCATGGCTCCGCGGTATTCAGAATTCCGCGGCCCGTCTTGCCTTTTGTAAAAGAGGCATTATCATGTCACTCTTCTGTTTCACATTCTCCACTGGTTGACCGTTTCTCAATGAATTCCATGCAAAATGAGTACATTATGCAACAAGTGTATCAATGGCTCTGTGTCCATTCATTTTCATGACCACCTCCAAATGTACACCCATGCCTGACCCGTCCATTCTGCTTCCTATCCCGATTGTTTACAAATTCCACGGCAGGTCGCCGCTCTTTTTCTGTGTCTGGTCCATACATCTGAAACGATCTTTCCCCATCCGTTCAACAATACTATATTCTGCTTTCCTTCAGGCTAGTTTGAAGACATACCTTTTTGTCCAGCAGTGATTCCCTCCTCTACATGTTTACTTCTTTGCCCCACCTCCTAAATGTCGTCCTCCTCCCAGTTTATTATGTTTTGTGCCTTGCAGATTTTGGTCGTTGTTGGTTGATTGCTTTGGTGAGTGATGAGAGCCCGCACTTTTGATTCTTGTATCAGTATTTGGCGCCTTATAAATATCATTGTTTTTATTGGTATAATTATTGATTCCTCCTGACCTTTTTGAAATACATACGATTCTGATAAGATTTCTTCAGTGTTCGATAATTTTACGATCTTGGTACCTGGTTTTCTGTCAATGTCAGATTTGTCTAGCAAGTAAATGTATGGATTTGGGCACTATCATGTGTTAGAAAATATCCTTTCACCCCTTTCCGTATTCCAACTAATCTTAGTTTTAGAGGGAATCTCTCTCTATCTGTCTGTCTCTGATTGTGTCTTTATTTGTTTGCCTGTCTGTCTGTCTGTCAGTCTGTCTGTCTGTTTGTCTGTTTGTCTTCTGTCTGTCTGTCTCTGTCTCTTTCTCTGTCTCTCTCTGTGTGTCTCAATCTGTCTCTGTCTGTCTGTCTGCCTGTCTGTCTTTGTCTCTCTCTGTCTCTATCTATCTTCTTATCTATCTATCTATCTATCTTCTGTCTGTCTATCTCTCCCTGTCTTTGTCTCTTTCTGCGTCTCTGTCGTCTGCCTGTCTGTCTGTCTGTATGTCTCTGTCTGTCTGTCTGTCTCTCTCACTTCTCTCTCTCGGTCTCTCTCTCTGTCTCCCCCATCCTGTCTCTCTTTCTCTCTCTGTCTCTCTCTCTTTCAGTCTCTTTCTCTCTCTCCTCTCTCCCTCTCTCTCTCCCCTCTCTCCCCCTCTCTCTCTCATGAAAAAGAAAATCCTTTCGTTACCGTCAATGACCACTTGGGAAATTAACAAACTGCTGGTTTTCTTCCTTGGTACGCGTGGTCACATACACATATAACAGGACAGTCAAAACAAAATGTATGCACTATGCATCAGATGCCATTTGTGTGTCTTTTCCCGATAGCAGCAAAAGTGTATAGGCAGACATATATTGATTAATTGGGAAGTGTTTGTGTAGACATTTATTGATTTAATTGGGAAAAGTATATGCAGGCATTTATTACTTTGGGAGTGTATGCGTGTGCATTTATTGGCTAATTAGGGAGTGTATATGTAAGGCATTTATTGAATAATTGCGAGGTGTATATAGTAGGCATTTACTGAATAATTGCGAAGTGTATACGCAGGCATTTATTGATAACTGAAAGTGTATGTGTAGGCATTTATTGAGTAATTGCGAAGTGAATGTGTAGGCATTTATTGATTAATTGGGAAGTGTATAGTGGGTGTTTCTTGATCAATCGCGAAGTGTATATGTAGATATTTATTGATTAATTGTGAAGTGTATATGTAGGTATTTATTGATTAATTGTGAGGTGTATATGTAGGCATTTATTGATTAATTGTGAATTATGTGTAGGCATTTATTGATTAATTGTGAAATGTAAGTGTAAGTATTTATTGATTAATTGTGAAGTGTATGTGTAGGAATTTATTGATTCATTGGGCAGTGTGCATGTAGGCATTTATTGATAATTGGGAAGTGTATATGTAGGCAGTTTCTGAATAATTGCGATGTGTATATGTAGATGTTAACTGATTAATTACGAACTGTAGAAGTAAGCATTTATTGATTAATTTGGAAGTGTACATGTTGGTATTTATCGATTAATTGGGAAGTGTATATGTAGGCATTTATTGATCAATTGGCAATTTCCGGTTATATATTTCTTGTGTGTTTATTTCTTAAATGAATTTCTCCATGTCTGCTAAAGGCAATCTCGAGTGGTGTTTGCTACAAAATTTCGTCTGTAGATATTACCAAAATGATTGTATTGTTTGGACATGACATCATTTTCAAATCGGTAACTGCATTCTGGTGACATTTTATTTCCCAATGCAACAATTTTCCCATGTTATTGCTCACCAGGATTATATTCAGAAAGCAGACTGGATTTTGTTTTTTAGTCTTATCATAATTTTCATGGGCTTATTTATTTCACTATTTACTTATTGATCTTATTCATTTTATTCCATTTTTTAGGAGCGACATGCAGTCTGACATAGGGATAATATGTTTCATTCTTTGAGAGCTAAAATTGTACTGTGTAAAGACTGCTGGGGAATTAGTGAATGTAAGCGTTTCATTCGAGATACGTATGTGTGTGTATGTGTGTATGTGTATGTGTGTGTATGTGTGTGTGTGTGTGTGGTGTGTGTGTGTGTGTGCGTGCGTGTGTGTGTGTATGTGTGTGTGTGTGTGTTGTGTTTGTGTGTGTGTGTGTTGTGTGTACATGTATGTGTGTGTGTTTGTGTTTTGTTGTGTGTGTGTTTGTGTGTTGTGTGTATTTACATTGTTGTGTGTGTGTGTGTTTGTGTGTTTGTGTTTGTGTATGTTTGTGTGGTGTGTGTTTGTGTGTTTGTATTTTGTGTGTGTGTATGTGGTGTCCGTGAGAGAGAGAGAGAGAGAGAGAGAGAGAGAGAGAGAAAGAAACAGAGAGAGACAAGATAAGTGTGTCTGTGCGCATGTGTGTGTGTGTGTGAATGTGTGTGTTTATGTGTAAGTGTGTGTGCGCGTGTGTATGTTCGTGTGTGTGTGCATGCGTGCGTATGTGCGTGTCTGTGTGTGAGAGTAATATCCCATGGTGCATGCATAATGCGTGAGATGCATGTTTCTATTCACATACAGTTTGCTTTGTCTCTATGTGCAAGTATTTTTGCGTGCATTTGAGCCTTATGAATTACTACACACACACACACACACACACACACACACACACACACACACACACACACACACACACACACACACACACACACACACACACACCCGTCTAATATCTCTTATAGTGAAAAGACGTTAAATCAAGCAACGAACGAACACACAACACACACACACACACACACACACACACACACACACACACACACACACACACACACACACACACACACACACTCACTCACTCACTCACTTACACACACAAACAAACACCAGCATATACGCCCACGTACACACATGATGAACAAATAGACCACACTCAAAGTAGACAAAATTGTATTAGAAAGAGAAATCATTATCATCATTATCATCATCGTCATCGTCACCATCATCATAATTATGCCCTCTCTCTCTCTCTCTCTCTCTCTCTCTCTCTCTCTCTCTCTCTCTCTCTCTCTCTCTCTCTCTCTCTTGTCATAGCCCTCCATAGGAATCTGTCCCTTGTCGCTGCAAGTACATCTCCCACCTCATCTATCCTCAGCCTCCCTGCAAGTCCGTCCAATATTTTCTTCCTGGGTCTACCTGGTGTTCACTTTCCCTCCAGCTTTCCTGCTGTGACCTGGAGAAAGAGACCGACTCTCCAATAAATTCTGTGATCAAACCTGGCGCTCTTGCTGTAAAGACTGCCTTACTGCTCAGCCATCACTCCACCCTAGGCTACGATCATCTATTAAATCATGCTTATTTTCCAGTTCAATATCAGAAGCTGATTTAAGTGGCATGGTGACTCTATGCTTTAATGTCTCCGTCACAGCGTTCATTGGATCAACTTGAAATCTGCGGCGGTATTAGGCTCCGAAATTGATCGAGGTGCTGCTGATTCCAGTTACAGTCTAAATTGATTTAAATGGGGGATAAACCTGCAATTTCTTTGACTGGGCATTGGAAGAAGCAATTGAAATGTCATAAATATTCATTGAACAATGCTTTCAATATAAAAAAAATAAAACAAAGTGACAGAAACAGTTCAGAAGGACCATAGAGAACACACATTTTCTGAAACCGTAACCAGTGTTTTTTATCATCGCCCTCAGGGAGGTACCTCTGTGCTCATCTTTTTTTTTTCTCGTCCCATTTTCTTTGCCACCTTAATGGCCATAGCAGCTGGCACAGTTTTTACAATGCGATGATGATGATGTCGATGAGGATGATAATCATGATGCTAGGGGAGTTCCATCTAGGATTGAGATGTCGTGACAGGGCTGTACTCTACGCTTACTATCATATGACGTCATGGCGTCAACCAGGCCCGAGAGATACAGACACCTGCGATGCTGGTCAGAAGACTTGAGCAACACGCTAAACGACGCATCCGTGAAGTGGATGAGACTCAGCTGTGTGGTCCAAGTCTTTCCAGTAGCACACAGGAGCCGGTAAGAGCCGAAAAATCCCACCATGATTTTTGAAGGGACTAATGGGGATTGGAACCCACAATCTTCCAGTCGGAAGCGGGTTGCCCTGTCCACTACACCACGGCCACTGGTCGAAACGAACTTTTAGTTTGCAGATTGCTTCCTGATCCTGCTATACAAACTGACAGGACTTGAGGTGCATATGCGCGAAAAGCAAATTCTGTGAGCTACTTAGTGTCAACTCTCTTAAAACACCCAAGCATCCATACAAAACCCACAAGTCAGGGTTATCAGTGGAATTTTTGTACTCACCAGTACCAGTCATGGAAGGTAAAAAAAAGTATCCTATCAAAGGAAAGATAACTGCCTGTGAGATAAGATATCTCAGATAAGTAGCAGGCGAGATCAAAACAGATATGTTAAGAAACGAAGAGATATAGTTGTAACAACACCGATTAACCATCATACGTCACATCACAGCGGATCAGACAGTCTAAGCAGCTGATTAAGATGCCGGTCAGCCAGCTAACCTTCAGAATCTTCAGCGCTCGGACTTCAGAGCCAAAGGAAGACCATGCTGCCTATGGATAGGTACAGTGGCAGACATACTTCACATCTACAACACAATTCTACGCCAATGTTCCCGTCTGGATGCGGACCACAAGACCCATCTCAGTG
>CM060307.1:39509779-39522279 GCA_030674185.1 Monoplex corrugatus | reverse complement strand
GTGTGCGTGTGTGTGCGTGCGTGATTATGTGCATGAGATTGTGTTGTTACTAAACTCTTTGTTAACCTGAGCAACGACACAGAGAGAGGAGGGGAGAGAGGAGAGAAGGGAAAGAGTGGGAGAGAGGGGGGGGGAAGAGAGAGAGAAAAGGCAGAGAGAATTGGGTACACAAGCACATACGTACATGAGCACAGACACACAGAGAGAGAGAGAGAGAGAGAGAGAGAGAGAGAGAGAGAGAGACACACACACACACATTCGCGCACATAATAAGCATACAGACACACATACACATAAACACACACACACATATACCCAAACACAAACACACACACATACCCAAACAAACACACACACAATTACACACACAAACACACTACACACACACACACACACACACACACACACACACACACACACACACAACACACACACACACACACAAACACACACACACACACAACGTACACACACAAACACACAAACACAAACACACACACACACACACACAAACACACACACACACACACACACACACACACACACACACACACACACACACACACACAAACACACCCAAACTAATAGAGACTTATAACTCAGGAATTGAACACAGCAAAGCTGCTTTCCAGCCAGACATGATCATCACACCACCACCACTACATGTGTCTGTTGTAATCAACTGTTCATTCATATTGATCTTAAAATTTCAATTTGCAAGTTGATTTAGTGGTGAGTGAGAAGCTGTCCTTCGTTAATTCCATAACTGCATCTTTCATCCGATCATTTTGAAATATGAAAGGCCATTGGGGTCTGAAGTTTATTGAGATTGCATTGGTTTGTGCTGATTGCAACCGCAGCTTAAGTTGATTTCAAGATGATTGTACGCACGATATTCTTTTGATTAAGCATTCAGGAGATTTCAAAATGTCATGATGTGGACGCTTCTGAGTGTTTCTGAGCCTTCTTCTCCATGTGTGCATTTGTGTGGTGTGTGTGTGTGTGTGTGTGTGCGTGTGTGTATGTGTGTGTGTGTATGTGTGTACATGTATGTGTGTATGTGTGTATGTGTGCATGTGTGTATGTGTGTATGTGTGTATGTGTGTGTTTTGTGTGTGTGTGTGTGTGTGTGTATGTGTGTGTGTGTGTTTGTGTGTGTATGTGTGTGTGTGTGTGTGTGTGTGTATGTGCGTGAGACTGTTTTTGTTAACACCAAACGTTTTGATAACCTGATAAAACGCGTTTTGTGTTGATCGAGAAAGAGACAGGAGAGAGAGAGAGAGAGAGAGAGAGAAGAGAGAGAGAGAGAGAGAGAGAGAGAGAAAGAGAGAGGCAGACAGAGACAGACAGACTGATTGACTGACTTACTGACTGACTTACTGACTGACTGGCATAGAGGGAATGAGAGAAAGAGAGGGAGAGAGAGACAGATAGAAAGATAGAGAGAGATGGAGAGACAGAGGCAGGGAGACAGAAAGGGAGAGAGAGAGTTGCTCATAGGAGAAATAATGAGAAGAATAAGTATGGCAGAAAAGCTGGCAAGATTTCTACACTCAGCTATCAAATGTGACAGAGAACATGTTACTCTGAACATTCTGACAGCTGAGACATTTTAAGCGACATCCAATTTCTAAATGGATAGTTCAATGAAAAATTTATGAGAGATTCTTTGAAGACAACATATACGAAAAATCAAACAGAAGCTTGTGGATGAAAACACCGCATGCGTGCAGAACATCCGACAACATCACACAACTTACCCCACATCACAAACACAACACACACACAACTGAAACACACATACACAAACAATCAACAAGCACAAAACACACAGCCCACCACACATACACACACACACACACACACACGCACGCACACACACACACACACACACACACACACACACATCACACACACACAAAACACACACAAACACAACACACAACACACACACACAACCACACACACACACTACACACACCAAAACACAAACACACAAACGCATGCATGCATATAAATACAGATATTTTGTATACTCTATGTCACTAATAAAAATTTGCTAGTATTTTGTCTTTCTGTCTGTGTTCATCTCTGTCTCTCTCTCTCTCTGTCTCTCTTTGCTCTATGTCTCTCTCTGTTTCTCTGTCTCTCTGTCTCTCTGTCTGTCTCTCTCTGTCTCTCTCTGCTCTCTCTGCCTCTCTCTGTCTTTCTCTCTCCCTCTCATGCTCGCTCACTCGCTCACTTGTTCTCATATCTTTCTCTCTCCTCTCATTCTCTCTCATCTCCCCACTCTCTATTTCTCTCTCTCTCTCTCTCATTCTCTCTCTCTATCTCTCGCTCTCTCTCTCTCTCTATCTCTCTCTCTCTTTCTTTCTTTCTTTCTCTTTCTCCCCCTCGTCTTCTCTTTCTCTATATCTTCACATGGAACATTTTTTCCCTGAAAAGATTTCAAAATATATGTTCTCCACACTGTAACAGTTTCCACGATCTTACTCTTGACACTCTTTCAATATTTGTTTGAGTCACAATGGTTCTTCTTACGTCCTTCAGCAAGGTTCTCTGGCTTCCTCTTCCACGTAATGAGTCGTTCTTTCTCATGTGTGGTCGATGGCAGGATGTTGTAATCAAAAGAGAGAAGCAGACAGAATAAACAATTCATAGGAAATGAATGAGGAAAAAGGTAAACACTTCCAGCGTTTTCACGAATAGTCCATCAGTATTCTAAGTGACTCCTGTATACTGTACGGTAAGAAATCACAACACACACAACACACACACCACACACACACACACACACACACACACACACACACACACACACACACACACACACAAACACACAAACGCACACACATACACTCAAACACACACACACACACATGCATACACACACACACATGCATACACACACACACACACACATGCACACACACACACACACACACACACACACACACACACACACACACACAACACACACACACACACACACAAATACATTCTTATGTACACACATACAGAAATGTATCTATCTGTCATTGTTTCATTCTTTGTATTTTCGTCTGGGTGTCTGTCGGTGATCATCTCTCTCTCTCTCTCTCTCTCTCTCTCTCTCTCTCTCTCTCTCTCTCTCCTCTCTCTCTCTCTCTCTCCTCCTCCTCACTTTCTCTCCCTCTCTCTCTCTCTCTCTCTCTCTCTCTCTCTCTCTCTCTCTCTCTCTCTCCTTTCTCTTCCTGTATTTCATCATCATCAGGTGCCCTGCCGCATGGCGTTGGCAATCATGGACTTCCATTTGTCCCTATCTCTCGTTGCCCCTAGCATCTCCCCAACCTCCTCGTCCCCAGCCACTCTGCAAGTCTGTCTAGCATTTTCTTTCTGGGTCTACCTGCTGCTCTCTTTCCCTCCAGCTTTCCCGTTGTGACCAGGTGCTCCAAATCCCCCTTCCACAAAAAATGGCCTATAAATATTGCCTGTCTTTTCCTAATATTCCTTATGAGTGATCTACTTGTGTCTGCCTCCATCAAGACTGTCTCGTTTGTTTTCTTTGCTGTCCATGGAACTCTCAACATTATTCTGAGAAACCACATCTCGGCTGCCTCAATCTTGTTCTGGCTTTGCTTGTTGACTGCCCACGCCTCACATCCGTACAACAGTATTGGTTCTATATAACATTCAAGGTGACACCAGAACGTCAGCCAGCTACTGCGACCAAAATTAAATTCAACACCAAAATAGCAACATGGAACATCAGAACAATGTTGCAGAAAAGTAAATTAGACAACATCAAAATGGAGATGGAAAGGCTTAAAATCAGTATTTTAGGACTAGGGGAAGTGAGATGGAAGGGGGCAGGCATGATAACATCAGGAGAATACACAATGATATACTCTGGTGGTAATTCACAAGAACGACACAAAATGGATCCTCAGGGTATGTAGAGACGAATTGAAGAAATTGTCCACAGGAAAAATACATGCACATCAATTGGTTGTTTAAAATTGAAAGATGGCACGCTTATCATGGCAAAAGACAAAATATTAGACAAATAGGGAGAGTACATTAAAGACCTTTTTGAGGATGACAGAAACGAAGAATACATTATAAAAAAAAAACCAGGGTCTTCTTCTACGTTTCTCATGATGTTTTCGCTATATAGTGAAAACATCTGGTGACAAAACACAATCCTGTCTGACTCCTCTTTTGAATTTTTGAAAAGAGCTTATATCGTTTTCTATTCTCATTGCAGCTGTTTGTTCCCAGTACATATTCCTGATTATTCGTAGATCTTTTCCATCGACATTGAGTCTCTCCAGTTGGTTGATCAATTCATCATGTCGTACCTGATCCAAAGCCTTGGTGTAGCCAACAAAGCATAAATACAAATCCTTATTCATCTCATTTGACCTCTCTATGATAGTTCTTAGGATGTATATGGCATTAATAGTTCCTTTCCCCTCCACAAATCCACACTGTTCTTCTCCTATTTCTCTTTTGATTCTATTCCTTGTCCTCATCATGATTATTCTTAACAGGATTTTTGTTACATGACTCATCAAACTGATTGTGCGATGGAGTTCGCATTCTATAGCCCCTGTCTTCTTTGGAAGTGCAATGAAAATTGATTTTGACATATCTTTGGGGATTTTTCCAGTGTCGTAAATTTCATATAGGAGGTCTGTTATTTTTTCTATGCCAAATTCCTCCAGGGCTTCAATCATCTCTGTAGTAATGTTGTCTGGTCCTGGGGCTTTTCCTGGTTTCATCTTTTTCAGTGCCCCTCTAACTTCATCTTTCATTATGGGTGGTCCTTCAAAGTTCCTTTTTATAATGTGTTCTTCGTTTCTGTCATCCTCAAAAAGGTCTTTAATGTACTCTCCCCATCTGTCTAATATTTTGTCTTTTTCCATGATAAGCGTGCCATCTTTCGATTTCAAGCAACCAGTTGATGTGCATGTATTTTTCCTGTGGACAATTTCTTCAATTCGTCTGTACATACCCTGAGGATCCGTTTTGTGTCGGTCTTCCATTTCTTTGCACTTTGATTTCAGCCAAGCTTCCTTAGCTTCATTGCACCTATACCTGATCTCCTTGTTTATCTTCCTGTATATCTCCTCGTTTCTCTTTGCCTTCCTCCTTTCCTCCATCAAGCCCAAAATTTCATTAGTCATCCAGCTCTTTTTTGCTTTTCTATCTGCCTTAGGGATTTCTTCACAAGCTTCATTTATCGAATTCCTCAACTTTGTCATTGTTCTTCACTGTCACCAGCGTCTTCCAGAGCACTGAATTTGTTTTGAACATGTACATTAATTTTTTACGTATCACTTCATCTGTCTTTGGTCATGAACCTATACAGGTGAGTCTCACTCCGAGTGGTTACAGGCTTGCTTCTTTCCACCTCTCATCCCGAGGTGGTGGTATCGCCATCCTCTACAACGACTCACTCCATTCCCACCTGTCTTTCTCGAAGTCTCTGCCTTTCTCCCATCCTTCTTTCGAGCACGTTGAAGTATCCTTCCAATCCACCCCTCACCCCATTACCTTCTCCTGTGTCTACCGACCTCCACCTAGCTCTGCCAACAAGCTCACCACATCCATGTTTCTCTCTGACTTTGATCAACTTCTTGATTACTACTGCCTCTTACCTGGAAATCTCATCATTCTAGGTGACATCAATGTCCACTATGACAACACTCACCGTTATGACACAAGACATATCATCAACTCTCTGTCCAATCACAATATGACTCAACACATTTCTGAACCAACCCATCAAAAAGGTCACATACTTGACTGGATCATTTCTCGTGATCACCACAATTCAGCTACTGATAACTGCTTAGTTCTTTCTACCCGTCTAACTTCAGCCCTTCCATCTGACCACTCTGCAATTCTCTGTTCTCTTGACATTCCTCCTCCTTCCCGTATCATGCGCACAGTGACTCGACGCAATCTCAGATCTATCGACCTCTCCACATTTTCATCTGATGCCTTCCGTCTCCTTTCTGAAAAGTCACATAACCTTGCCGATGAATTCTACACTATTCTCCACCATCTTCTGGACACTCATGCTCCAGCCACAACCCATCTTTTACCTGACCGCCCCCCACCCCCCACCCCACCCCCTGGCTCACTCATGAGATTGCCTGTGCAAAACGTGCCCGCCGCAGAGCAGAGCGCCTCTGGCGCAAATCCAAACTCACTGTACATAGGCAACTTTTCCAAGCCTCTAAAACAAAAGTATCCACCCTCATTGCATCTGCAAAAACAAACTATTTCCAAACCAAAATCCTGAATGCCTCTTCTTCAAAAGAACTCTTTACAACCATGAATCATCTCCTTGGCACACGAAAAGATTTACCTCTCCCAACAAAACACACAAATGAAGAACTCCCATCTGTATTCTCCAAGTATTTCACCACCAAAATACAAACTCTTTGTGACAGGCTTGACAGGACACCCTGTCAACCATGCCCACCTGACCCTTCCTTCTCTGGCACACCTCTTACTACTCTTACCCCAGTCTCACAAGAAGAAATTCTCAACACAATCAGATCCATGTCGTTCAAAACCTGCGAACTGGATCCTCTTCCAGGTTCTCTCTACTCTGACTGTCTCCCTACGCTCCTCCCATTCATCACTGACATCATCAACACTTCTCTCCAAACTGGAACTGTCTCAGATTCTTTCAGGTCTGCTATTGTTCACCCTCTCCTCAAGAAATACAATTTAGACCCAAATGAACTGAAAAATTACCGGCCTATCTCTAATCTCTCTTTCTTGTCAAAACTGCTTGAAAAAGTTGTCCTCAACCAACTGAACTCTCACCTGTCTGCCAACAATCTCCTCAATCCTTTTCAGTCAGCCTACCGCCAGTGCCATAGCACTGAAACTGCCTTGCTACACATTCTCAACAATCTCCTCCTTGCAACTGATACTGGCAAAGTCTCTCTCTCCTCACACTCCTTGATCTGTCTGCAGCCTTTGATACCATTCATCATGGTATTCTCCTTTCTAGACTTCATCATACTTTTGGCATCTCTGACATTGCTCTCTCCTGGTTCACTTCTTATCTATCAAACAGAAAACAAACTGTTCTCATCAATGGCACTTACTCTCAACCTGCATACCTGACCTGTGGTGTTCCACAAGGATCTGTCCTTGGCCCTGTTCTTTTCACTCTTTACACCTCCCCCCTGTCCACCATCATCAACTCCCACTCTATAAAACACCACTTCTATGCTGATGACACCCAACTTCAAGACAGTGACTCACCTGACTATATACAGCGCCTCCTGACTCGCACCACTGAGTGTTACTCGGACATCAAAAATTGGATGACATACAACAAACTTCAGCTAAATGATGACAAGACAGAAGCTATCCTCATTGGCACCCGTCAGAAACTTTCTCAGCTGCCTCCTCTTTCTCTCCCATTATGTAACACATCAGTCCCAATTTCTGATTCAGCTAAAAACCTTGGTGTCTGCATTGACTCTACCCTCTCCATGAACAACTTTGTTTCTCAAACTGCCAGATCTTGCTACTATCACCTCCATCGTATAAGCCTGATCAGGAAGTATCTCTCTGTGGAAACAACTGCAAAACTCGTTTCTCCTTCATAATGTCTCGCATTGACTATTGCAATTCACTCCTGTCCGGTCTTCCTGCCTCCACCACTCACATCCTACAGCGCATTCAAAACAATGCTGCACGCCTTGTACTCAAAAAGAAAAAAGCTGACCACATATCTCCTCTCCTGGCACAACTTCACTGGCTCCCTGTATCAAAGCGCATACAGTACAAACTATGTGCTACAAAAGCCTCAATAACGCAGCCCCCGATTACCTGTCAAGCCTACTTGAAATCTATGTTCCCTCACGTACCCTCCGCTCTGCCTCCGATCCTCTGACTTTTCGCTTTCCACGCACTAAGCTCAATACCTATGGTCCACGAGCCTTCTCTGTTTCTGGTCCGCTCTCCTGGAACAAACTTCCTCTCTCAGTCCGTCAGCAACCTACTTTTGTCTCCTTCAAGTCCGCTCTCAAAACTCACCTTTTCTCCTCTGCATAAAATCCTGACCTCACTCAATCCCCTGCAGCCTGTCTCCACTCGGAGGGGAATCACATTGCAATATATAATTGTATATAATATGCTCTCTATAATTTTCCATTGTTTTTATTCTTTCTCCCCATTTATAGCCGTGTGTGTGTGTGTGTGTGTGTGTGTGTGTGTGTGTGTGTGTGTGTGTGTGTGTGTGCGTGGGTGCGTGTGGTGCGTGCGTGCGTGCGTGTGTGTGCGTGCGTGCGTGTGTGTGTGTTTTCAGCGCTTAGATTTGATTTTATCAAGATTTTGCGCTATATAAATATTGTAATTATTATTATTATTATTATTCATCTGTGCCCATTCTACAAGTTTCTCACCCCTTTCATTTTGCGTACCAAGACCATGAGGTCCAACTATATCCTCCACCCTATCCTGTCCCACTTTAGCATTAAAATATCCCATTATTACAGTAATTTTTGTGATTTACATTGGACTTTGGCCATCTCTAATACTTCATAGAAGTTGTCGATGTCTTCCCGAGTACTTGCGGATGTTGGTGCATACACCTGAATGATGTTGATATCAAATGGTTTGCCTCCAATTTGGCCAGCAAATCTCTGTCGGAGACAGCCCAGTATCCCTTAACTGCTTTTGATTTGTCTTTGTCCATTATGATGCCTACTCCTCTTACCACCAGAGTATATCATTGTGTATTCTCCTGATGTTATCATGCCTGCCCCCTTCCATCTCACTTCCCCTAGTCCTAAAATACCAATGTTAAGCCTTTCCATCTCTGTTTTGAAATTTTCTAATTTACCCTTCTGCAACAGTATTCTTATATTCCATGTTGCAACTTTGATATTTTTAAATCTGAGTTTAGGGGGTTTGGTCGCAGTAACTTGCTGATGGTCTGGTGTCACCTGCGTTGCATGACGGTCCCTACTGGACGAAGCTGCTCCACAGGAGCACCTATTCACCTCGTTGTCATTTTCCATTTTTCTGTTTCTGTCCATGGGTAACCTGGGAAAATTACGATGGTGGTTTCCCGTTGCCTTCCATCGGTTTGTGTACGGTCTCTCCGCTAGCCTTACTCTCTCCTGAGATGTCCACAAGGCAGTGGAGCTATTCACCCTATAGCTTGGGGATCTGGTTCGTGAGCATCAGGGCATATCCACACGCCAGTGGGCCTGCATGCCTCACGTCTGGGGGCCAGACCTCCTCTGAGTCCTACGAGATTCAGCCTGAGTCCGTGAGGTGCTCAGTTACCGCCTGTCACCACGAGGAGGCAAGCATAGGGCTTGCTGATGGAGAGGCTATGTACTGACAGGAAGAGACTTACGCCTTCTGCTCTGCTCTCCTTCCTGTCTTTACATCTCTCAATTTCTCTTCTATCTCTCTCTCTCTCTCTCTCTCTCTCTCTCTCTCTCTCTTTATTTTTATTTGTCATGTTCACTCCTCTTATCTATCTCTGTCTTTCTCTTTTTCTCTCTTTCTCTGCCTCTCTCTGTCTCTCTGTCTCTATCTCTCTCTCTGTTTCTCTCTCTCTCTCTGTCTCTGTCTGTCTGTCTGTCTCTCTCTCTCTCTGTCTGTCATCTCTCTCTCTCTCTTCTCTCTCTTTCTCTCTTTCTCTCTCTCTCTCTCTCTCTCTCTCTCTCTCTCTTTCTCATTCTCTCTCTTCACATGGCAAAGCTGACCCTGAAAAAGCCTCAAAATAAATGTGTGCACAGTCTCACTCTTGACACTTTTTCAATATTTGTTTGATTCACAATGGTTCTTCTTACGTCCTTCAGCAAGGTTCTCTGGCTTCCTCTTCCATATAATGAGTCGTACTTCCTCATGGGTGGTCGATGGCAGGATGTCATGATCAAAAGAGGAGAGTAGACAAAATAAACAAGGCAAAGGAAATGAATGAGGAACGAGGCAAACACTTCCTGCATTTTTAAGAATATTCTTTCAGCGTTCTAGATGATTCCTCTATACTGTACGGTACGAAATTACACACACGCCCACACACACAGAAACAAATAACACACACACACACACACACACACATATACACACACACACACACACACACACACACACACACATACACACACACACACACTCGCACATACATACACACACATACACACACACACACACACACACACACACATGCACACACACACAAACACATACACACAAATGCATGCTTATATACACACATACAGAAATGTATCTATCTGTCATCGTTTTATTCCTTGTATTTTCGTCTGGGGGTCTGTTGGTGATCATCTCTCTCTCTCTCTCTCTCTCTCTCTCTCTCTCTCTCTCTCTCTCTCTCTCTCTTTCTGTCTCTCTCTTTCTCTCTCTCCCTCTTTGTCTGTCTCTCTCTCTCTCTCTTTCCCTCTCTGTCTGTCTGTCTCTCTTTCCCTCTCTCTCTGTCTCTCTCTGTCTCTCTCTCTCTCTCCCTCTCTCTCTGTCTCTCTCATGTCTCTATCTCTCTCTTGTTTGTTTTTATTTATTTCTCATGTTCTCTCCTCCTATCTCTCTCTCTGTTTCTCTCTCTCTCTTTCTCTTTCTTTCTCTTTTTTCTCTCTTTCTCCACCTCTCTTTGTCTTTCTGTCTCTCTCCCTGTCTCTCTGTCTCTATCTCTCTCTGTTTCTCTCTGTCTCTCTCTGTATTTCTGTCTCTGTCTCTCTCTCTCTGTCTCTCTCTTTCTCTCTCACTTTCTCTTCACAAGGCAAATCTGACCCTGAAAAAGCCTCAATATGAATGTGCTCCACACTGTAACAATTTGCACAATCTTACTCTTGACACTTCTTTCAATATTTGTTTGATTCACAATGATTCTTCTTACGTCCCTCAGCAATGTTCTTCCATCCTCATGGGTGGCCAATAGCAGGATCTTATGATCAAAAGAGAGAAGCAGACAAAATAAACACGGCGTAGGAAATGAATGAGGAACGAAGCAAACACTTCAAGAACTCTCAAAAATAGTCGTTCAGTATTCTACATGTACAGTACCCCTCTATAACATACAGTAAGAAACCAAGGAGCAAAAAAATATACATACGTGCACACAGAGAGAGATTGATTGATTGATTGATTGATTGATTTCGTTCAGTTTTTACGTCGACACCCACCTCAGGTGATATGGCCGACGGGGATAACCATCCCGGGGAAGTGGGGGAAGGGGAACATATCTAATCCTATACTGACACCACCAGAACAACAATGATGTTAAGATGGCGCAGTGAGATGGCCAGTTTTAATATAGCGCACACCCCGGGATTCGAACCCACAACCATTAGCATGTGAATCCGATGCTCAAACCAACTGAGCTATCGAGGCCGGCCACACAGAGAGAGAGAGAGAAAGAGAGAGAGAGAGAGAGAAAGAGAGAGAGAGAGAGATACACATTACACACATACATACATTCACAAAATCTCATTAATCTCATTTACACACACATACTTATACATATCTACGCATGTACATACACAAACACACACACACATATGCACACACACAGAGACACACACACACACTCTCTCTCTCTCTCTCTCTCTCTCTCTCTCTCACACACACACACACACACACACACACATACACACACAGACATTACATGTTAACACCTCGGTAAAAGAAGCTTACAACTAGCTAGAATTAGCATCATGGATTCGATTTCATGAACATTTAAACGAAACATTTGTGTCTCAAAAAAGAATCAAACTTTCAGTTCAAAATATCTGTAAAAAAAATGCAGTATTCTTCGTTATATCATTTGAGATTAATTGTTACCACATATTTTCGTATTCAACTGAACGCTTTGAAAACAAAATATTGTAAAAACGTTTTATGTATTTGCGGTGAACAATTCACATTGTATCACTGTTTGTTTTACTGCAGAAAGCTTCGTTATTTTTTACCAAAGATGTTTACACAAGGAAACTATCTTGAAAAGCATTTTAAAGAAGTGATATCAGATCAAGTTCTGTTAGTTAAAATTTCAGAATCATTGGTTCACAGTCCTGTTAATGCGTTACTTTATGGTTATTATTTTAATTATCATTATCTTATTTTGTTTTGTTTTGTTTTTTATGACGATTTTTCTTTTACATTTGATGTTAGCGTTGTTCTAGTTTCATTTCTCTGTTCATCCATATCCTTTTTCTAAAGACCTGGCCGATTCCTTTTAATTTTTTTTCCGTCTCTTACTCTGTTCCCTTCTGTCCCCTCCTCCTTCCCCCCCCCAAAAAAAAAAAATCATCCTCCATGCCATTCTTACCCGTTTAATATCACTTATAGTGAAAAGACGTTAAATCAAGGAACGAACGAACACAGAGAGAGTGAGGGAGAGAGAGAAGGAAAGAGACAGGGAGAGAGAGATTGAGAGACATAGAGAATCAGAGAAAGAGAGAAATACATGCTCTATTCATCACTGATTTATTTCTTTGTATGTTTGTCTGGCT
>CM060307.1:39504779-39507279 GCA_030674185.1 Monoplex corrugatus | reverse complement strand
TTCAGGTGCTGAGTCTGGAAAGCTATCGTGCAGGGGCATTCAGAAAAAAGAGTGGGAAAATGGTTCAGAGGTTCGCCCGCCAATAACTAAACACTGAAAGATCCAGGATTCGTTTCCTGTTGAAACCTCGACTTTTCTCCTCAGTTTGACTGGATAACAGAACTGAAAGTTTAGTTCTTTGGATGGGGACGAAAAAGAAGTCAGACCTGTGTGTCTTCTGGCCTGTACACGCTAAAGATCCCACAGCAGTTGAAAATTGTGAAAAGCAGGGCTTTCACCAAGCTGCCCTGGTATAAATCATTGGAGACATAGGTTGATTCCAAGGTCCCTGCTCTTGAAGATTAATTAGCCTTCTTGCCTTTCTAAAGTCTTGGTCACAAAATGGGTGATGCTGCACTGCGGTGACAGGCTTTCAAGGGAGAGCAGCCTGAGTTTCAAATGATAATTTCACTGTGACAAAAAAGCCGAATATGAATATGAACATGATTATCAGCAGCAAAACAATCACCAGCCTAAAGTTTTTGTTGAAGACATTGAAAAGGAGTTAGACAAGCTGGTGTGATATCTCGAGGACATTGCAACTGCCTATCAGCTGAACATCAGTGCTCAGAAGACCAAGCTGATGAACAACCACACTAATGACATCAGCACCAGTATCAGGGTCAGAGAACAACAGCTGGATACAGTACACTGTTTCACATACCTGGGGATAGCTGTCACACATGAACGCTCTAAACCTGAAGCGCTTTCCAGGATTACTTAGACAACAAGAACGCTCACAAAGACTGAAACCGACATGGACAGACAACATAATCTCGCTCAGCTCTAAAGAAAGACTGATACGCTCATTTGCCACGTCCATTTTCCTTTAAGATTGTGAAACATGGAATTTCACAGATAACTTTCAGAGGAAAATCCAAGCCGTGTAATGAGGTGCTATGGAAAGATTTTAAGCGTCACACTCACCGACCAGATCACCAACATGTCCTTTAGATCCTCAGGCCTTGCAAAGACCATCATACAAGACAGAATCTGACAGGGAAACAGAAGAGGAAGAAAGAAGTTGAGCTGGGAAGACAATGGGAAGACAACGTCCAAGAATGGACAGTCCACAACTTCAGTAGTTCCCAGAGAGTAGAAGAGAACGAGAAGAAATAGAAGAAAGTCATCTCAAAATCATTAAGCATTGCCTTTACTACCTCAGGTTTTGTAGATATAAAAGATAGTATAACATAACGTAACGTAACATAGCTTAACATAACATAAACAGCTTACCAATGCTTGAAATGAATACGATTGCCTGATCATCCCCCGTCCAATCAACTCACACCCTGGCTGTAATCAGTGACAACCAATCCGATTTTGAACTTCAATGAACTTTGGATCCCAATGCCATACCAGATTTCAAACTGATCCGATGAAAAACTCAGCTTTGGAATTAAAGGGTTTCAGCCCCAGAACTGCCAGTGAAGTAACTGTCGATACAAAATTATCAAAACAAAAGTGTAAATGAACAGTATTACACCTAAACCGTGGAGTAGTAGAGTAATGGCTTAATGTTAAAGAGCCTGTCTAAAAAACTAGATGTGGGCTATTTCCCTCCAGAACAACATATCACCTCGCCATAGCGCGGTGGCCGCTTTTTTGCATGTTGAGTGTATTTTCGGTTAACCATGACAATGCATGATTTTACAGGGCTTTGCCAAAGACAACTTTTGCTACTAAAGCGATTGCAGCAGTTTCCAGAGGGTAGAGAAGATAGAGAAAACTTGTCCAAAAGTCATCAGCATTGCCTTTACTATACAGTGTGTTTAGGAATATAATTACCAATGCTTGAAAAAAAAAAAAAAACACGATTGCCTGATCATCCCCCGTCCAATCAGCTCACACTGTCGCTGTAATCAGTGACAACCAATCCGAGTTTTGAACTTCAGTGAACTTACGATTCCCATGCCATACCAGATTTTAAATTAATCCGATGAAAAATACAGCTTTGAAATTACAGGGGCAGAGCCCTAGAAAAGCCAGTGAAAAAATTGTCATGACAAAATTCATAACAAAAAAGGGAGGAATGAACATTGGTTGTACCCAAACCTTGTGGAAGTGGCTTAATGACTTAATGCTAAAGAGTTTGTCTTAAGGAATAGATGTCGGGTATTTTCCTCAAGAAAAACCACAAAAACACAACATAGCACAGTGGCCTCATTTTTTCTCGGCTTGAGTATATTTTCGTTGAACTATGACAATGTATGATCTAACAGGATTTTGCCGAAGACGACTCTTGCTACTGGAACGTTCGCAGCAGTTTCCAGCACTGCCTTTACTGCACTCTGGGTTTGGGTATGTGTTACATAACGTAACGTAAGGGCTTATGGATGCTTGTGAAAAAAAACCCAGAAAACACGAGTGCCTGATCACTCCCCATCGAATCAGCTCAGGTTGTAGCTGTAATCAGTGATTATCAATCAGATTTTGAACTTTCGAACCCAATGCCATACAA
>CM060307.1:39484779-39499779 GCA_030674185.1 Monoplex corrugatus | reverse complement strand
ATGTTATTGGTATATTTTGTTTTGAATGCATCAAGTTTCCATCTGTACATAAGGGACTGTATAGTTCTGCTGGCATGAAGCTGCTTAAGTATTTTGCTAACCTCAAAGTTCATGTGACATTTATCATACTTTTTCTGTTTTAATTGGAACTGCTTCCAGACGTAGTTGTCCACTAAAGTGTAATTCTCGTGCAACGAGAGAGAAAGCTGGATATTGTTTGAATCTGGTGAGTTATTAGCTCCCCGTTTGGCAGCCCTGTCAACTTTATTATTATAACTAAAAGAACTATGAGAAGGTATCCAGCAGAAAGTAATATCAGTGCCTCTTAAAGATAAATTATGAATCAAGTGACTTATTTCCAGAATCATTTCTGATCTTGTTTGTAATTTTGATAATTCAAGAGCCTGAAGTACTGATTTTGAATCAACGCAAAGAAGTATCTGAAAAATTGTCCTAGGAAGACTTATCAGAAAGTTTAAAGCCATTAATATTGCAAAGAGTTCAGCTGTAAAGATAGATTTATCAAGTCCTATGTAGAAAGATTTTTCAATTTTGAGAGCAGGTATTAAAAACGCTGAGCCTGCTTTTCTTTCAATTACTGACCCATCAGTGTAAATTTTCAAATGATCAGAATATACGTCGTTTATATGACATTTAACCTGACTTGCCAGTAAGTTTATATTGTCTCCTTTTTTAAATTAGTGTGGTGTACGTCAAATCGTGCTCTTTGGAGTTCCCAACTGGGTACTGGCGAAAAGGAAGGTCGTATAGATACAGGATCTACGTCTAGATCAATTCCTGAGCCTTTCATGACGTCAGATGTGTATGTTGCAAGTGTGACCTGTGAAGATATTGATTTAGCTCGTTTTGGAAAGTCGGTATCTGATCTCAGTTTAATTTCTGTTTCTGAGATGTTTTCTACGGTAGTGTTTCTTAACAAAAATTTAGTAGAAGCGACTTTCCTTTGCTCATCAAGTGGCAACAGTTTGATTTCATTATATGTCCGAAGACAGGAAGCATGCATTGGAAGACCCAGTGCAAGTTTGAAACCTTTACAATCTATGCTCTGCAGTTTTTTTAGTAAGTGTTTCGGTGCACTGAAGAAGATTTCTTGAGCATAGGTTAATTTAGATCTAACAAGCGATTTACAAAGATGAACAAGTGTTGATGAATCTTGACCCCATGTCTGTTTGCGAACTATTTTTATGAAATTTAAACTTTTTTGAGCTTTGGTTAATAAGTATTCAATATGCTGATTCCAAGATAATTTTGCTGTAAGGAAAACTCCTAAGAATTTAATCGACTCGTTAAACTGAAGAAGAGTATCTCCCAGTTTGAAAGTGGGAATATTTACTGGGTTAGCTCCATTATTAAATAAAACTATTTTTGTTTTTTCCAGGGATAGATGTAACCCATTTTCTACCATGTATCGCGCTATTTTATCAAGTTCTAATTGGTAGCATTTGCGTGTATAATTGATACAGCGCAAAGGAGTTTTCTTTTTCATATTTACCTGCATCCACATGCATAAATCGTCAGCATATTGAGCTAAAACTACATGCTTAGATACTTTACTGGGTAAGTCATGCATTAATATCATGAAAAGAAGGGGAGCTATAACGGATCCCTGAGGGATACCCATTTGAAGAATTCGTTTCGTGGAATATACATTTTCAATCCTCGTTTGAAATACTCTGTTTTCTAAGAAACACTTAACATAGCCAAAAATGTGACCTGTCAGCCCAATACTTTTAAATTTGAATAACAATCGGGAGTGCCACACTTGATCGTATGCTTTCGTTATATCAAAAAATGTAGCTAAAACACATTGACGTCTTGCAAATTGTTGTTTTATATTAGTAGTTAGCTTTGTTAGGATCTCTACTGGTGACCTGCCTTTTCGAAATCCTGCCTGATTTACTGGTATTATTTTATTCTTTTCACAATAGTGCATCAGTCTCTTTAAGATTATTTTCTCCATTAGTTTACATACATGTGATGTTAATGCAATTGGCCTGTAGTTTTTCAAATCGGTATTACATTTACCTGGTTTTAATACAGGAACCACTATTGTTTCTTTCCAGTTGTTAGGCATTATCCCACTATTCCAGCATTTTTGAAATATGTCATGTAGCAAGATTATAAAATTTTCTGGTAAATTTTTCAGCATCTCATTGGAAATTGCATCTAGTCCAACTGACGTTTTTTTACTTGGAAGGGACTGAATGGCATCTTTTAATTCTTGAAGTGTGAGTGATGCATTTATGTAGTGAGTATTGTCAGAGGCAGGGTCCTTATATACATCTTTCTTTTCATCTCGTTCCCTATAATTTCTATCAGAGACAGGGAGTCCTTCTACACGACAGGCCTCAGCAAACACGTCTGCAAAAGCTTCTGCTTTTTCCAATGAGCTAGGAATAGGGTTATTTTCTAGCTTTATTGGAATTGATGGCAACTTAATCCCGTTTTTCATTAATTTTAGTTTTTCCCAAATCTTTATCGTGTCTTTGTGGTTATTTACTTCACATGTACAAAAAGATGTCCAGTGTTGTTCTTTGGCTTGCTCTATGATTCTGTTACACTTAATGTTGGCACTTTTCATCGCTGTATGATTTTCAGGTGACCTGTTTGCTAAATAAATTTTGTATTTTTCTTTCTTTTCGTTCACTGCCTTTTGACAGTCCTCATTCCACCAGACATTTCCATGATGTTTTCCTATTTTTGACACTGTAAGTTTTGGAATTGAAATGTTAGCAGCCCTTAAGAGTGAGTTACAGAAAACTTCGTACGTTTCGTTTATGTTCATTGCTTCAGATAGATCTGTTCTTGTCTTTTCAAGGATTGCCTTAAAACTGATCCAGTCAGCGTTTTTATAATTAAACTTGGGTAAACTATCTTGTGGTATGGCTTCTATTTCTGTAGTATGGTTTAGGGTAAGACGTATGGGGATGTGATCTGATCCCAACAAGTCATCCTCTGTTTGCCATGTGGCGTTTGGGGCTAGGGATGGTGAGATTAAAGTAAGGTCGATAGCTGTGGGTCTGTGGGTTGGTATATCGGGGATCCGGGTAACGTGTCCGTTGTTAAGTAAATATAAATTGGAATTTACAATATTTTCAATCAACCTGTTGCTTGTTATGTTTGTACAATACTTTTCCCAAAATGGGGCATGTGCATTAAAATCACCTCCAATTATCCACTTGTCGTCCTGATCTTGAAAGTGTTTTAACCATTCAGTGTTCACAGAGTCTGGGCCTCTTGGTAAGTATACAGAGGCCATATTCACAACTAACGATGAGGAAAATTTTATAATGATTGCACATGATGAAATAAATGCGGTAGATTTAGGTACTGGCGATGATCGTTCACAATAGTTCAGTCCTTCACGAATGTATATAGCTGTTTGTATACGGCCACCGTCATTTACAGAGTCACATATTGGTGGATAATAAAAACCGGATATTTTAGGTAATTTGGTTTTGATGGTATTCAGCGATTGTAGGAGCATGACATGGACGTTTTTAGAAGAGAGATAGTTACTCAAATATGAGATGTTTTTAACAATGGAACGTGCGTTCCACTGAAAAATGTTGATATCACTTACTACACACGTCTTCATGAGGAACGGTTGAATAACTTTAGAACAATATTTAACTTTGTATTAAAAGGTACAAATAGGATAAAAATGAAGTATGTGAACAAGAAAATAATTAAGTAAAACAATATAGCTGAGAACTGAACGAAGAGAAACTGAATCTGGGCTGAATCTAAACTGACCAAGGAGAGAAGAAAAAAAGGAGATTGAAAGCCGGGTCTTTGTTGATGTCGTTGTCGGTTTGATCTCCTCCTCGGTTTTTCCCAGAAAAGCTGATGGATTTGCCTCCCTAAGTTTCTGGCCAGAACGCTCGCCCCTCTGATGGTTGGATGGACGTCGTCCTGGCTGACTTGAGTGTGACTGATAGTTTGAAGATTGTCATTGTTGACGTATTCGACACTCGCTGCTTTAAGAAGTCGCACTTTTGTTAGGGCATTTAGGAGCTCTCTTTTAGCGTTTAGGTGTTTGTCCCTCACAGGAGCTACCTGACTTAAAACTACCCTGGCTTTTGGAAATTGGGTGTTGATAGTTTTCACACAGGTGTCAAGAGTTGTGCTACATTCAGTGGGCTCCTTTGTTTT
Source organism: Monoplex corrugatus (assembly GCA_030674185.1). Taxonomy (NCBI): domain Eukaryota; kingdom Metazoa; phylum Mollusca; class Gastropoda; order Littorinimorpha; family Ranellidae; genus Monoplex; species Monoplex corrugatus. The sequence continues at coordinate 39,495,603 of CM060307.1, read as the reverse complement.
TAAATCTGTGATCCCCACATGTAAAACTACACAGTCAGGTTCAGGTGTTCAGGTTCACTGTATGTGTGTGTGTGTGTGTGTGCGTGCGTGCGTGCGTGTGTGTGTGTGTGTGTATGTGTGTGTGTGTGTGTGTGTGTGTGTGTGTGTGTGTGTGTGTGTGTGTGTGTGTGTGTGTGTGTGTGTGTGCTTTCGTTAGTTTTTTGATTTAACGTCGTTTCACTATGAGTGATATTAGACAGGACACCTTTGGCATATCTCGAGAACGTCCTCTCATCACAGGTTTCACTGTACTTTCTCTTCAGCCCGTGCGTCAGTGCAGTAGAAGAGAGAGTGAGTCGGTCGGTGATTGGTGCTGTACGACTGGCAAGATCCCGACCACTGATTAGTATATTGACCAGTGTCCCGCTCTCTGTCTCTGCCCGCACTTGGGAATAGACCAATGATTAGGCCCTGGTCCAGTCCTCTCGGACAAAAGACACTAATCGAACTGAGAAGTTGTGCTAGCTAAGGCTCGGTCCACACGTGGCGAATGTGTGTGGCACGTGGATGTTACGCATGTGGTAGTTCTGCAGAGGTTAGCGGAAAGAACTTCGCACTGAACAGTTCTGTGCTTAAATCAGGGAGAAGAGTGAAAAAAAAATGGTTCAGATGTTTGCCTGCTATTAACTAAACTTGAGGTTTCAAGGTTCATTCCTTGTTGAGGCCTTGAACTTTCCTCTTCAGTTTGACTGGAAAATCCAACGAAACGTCCAGCCCTTTGAAAGAGGACGAAACACGAGCCACACCCATGTGCCCTCTGGCTTGTGCATACTAAAAGATCTCAAGACAGTTGAAAATCGTGAAGATCAGTGTATTCGCCTGGCTGCCCTGGTATAAAATATTGGAGAGATAGGCTCATTTTCTAGATCCCTCCCATCGAAGGCCAATCAGCCTGCTTGTCTTTCTGAAGTCTTGGTTAAAAATGCAAATATGTATATGTATGTATACATGTATGTAGGTATGTATGTTTGTGTGTATGCATGTATATATGTATTATGTATGTAGGTATGTATGTATGGGTGGGTGGGGTTGTACAGTGGCGACACGCTCTCAACAGGAAGAGCGGCCTGAGTTTCATATGGTAAAATCCAAACACAAAAAAATATATTGTGACAAAATTAATATGAATGATGAATAATGAAATAATAATGAATGTGACATTAATTGCATTAAAACAAAAAGTCTCTGATGTCAGAGGACACCAGTCCTGCAGGCACATCTTTGGCATATCTCGAGAAGCGTCTCTTCATCACAGGTTTCTCTGTACTTTCTCTTCAGCCCGTGCGTCAGTAGAAGAGAGAGTGAGTCGATCGATGATTGGTGTTGTACGACTGGCAAGATCCCGACCACTGATTAGTATATTGACCAGTGTCCCGTTCTCTGTCTCTGACTGCCCTTGTGGATAGACCAGTGATTAGGCCTGGTCCAGTCCTCTCGGACAAATGACACTATTCGAATTGAGAAGTTGTGCTAACTAAGGCTCGGTCCACAAGTGGCGAACGTGTGTGTTACGTGGATGTTAGGCATTTGGTAGTGGTGCAGTGGTTAGCGCAAGGGACTAACGACTGGAAGATTACGTACTTCATTCAGGGAAGTTAATGGCAGAATGGTTCAGATTTCGCCTGCCAATAACTACAGTTGAGGATCCAGGGTTTGTTCCCCATGAGCCCTCGACTTTTCTCTTCGCTTTACCGGCAAATCCAACGAAACGCTAGCCCTTCCAAAGGGGACGAAAAACGAGTCAGACTTATATGCCTTCTGGCTTGCGCACGCTAAAACATCACATGGCAGTTAAAAATCGTGAAGAGCAGGGAAATTTGCCCCGCTGCCTTGGTATAAAACACCAGGTCCCTTCCCTTGAAGGCCAGTTAGTTTTCTTGCATTTCTGAAGTATTAGTAAAAAAACATGGGTGGCAGAGCACTGTGGCCACATGCTCTCAAAGGAAAGAACAATCCTAAGTTCACTTGCAAAATCCGCTGTTATGAAAGGAAAGAATATGAATATGAATAATACACACACACACACACACACACACACACACACACACATACAAGCACGCATGCACGCATATATACACACACACACATAATATATACATATACATATATATATATATATATATATGCACACACACACATATACAGTGTATATATATATATATATATATATATATGATTATATATATAATATATATACATATATACATACATATATGTATAAGAATGAATCCAGGTCCCAAATGACTCTCACCCAGATCTGAGTATACCGTGGGTTCATTAGAAAGGTTGGGATCACGCAGATAAATTTTCATCCGCTTCAAGGATGTGTATGCGGTTCGTTAATTCTTGGCCGAACAGGCGTTGCATCTTCAATGCCTACTTGGGCCAGACATGATTATATGATGGTAACGTTACAGCACTCAGCTTTCACAGTCCATCAGAACAGAATTCATGGAGCCAGACAATATATAGTGATGGTAAACGTACAGCACACAGCCTTTCACACAGTCTCATCCAGAACAGAATTCCATGGAGCCAGACAATATAGTGATGGTAAACGTCAGCACACAGCCTTTCACACAGTCTCTATCCAGAACAGAATTCCCTAGCGTCATGACTACATCCCCAATGGCCATCATCGTCATAGCTCTGTAAGAAATGCCCAACATTCAGTGATCATTAATGTGGCCTAATACATTGGTGAAATAGATTTAATGAATTGAATATATCAAATTTTAATTCAGTAAATGAAGTAAAAATAGACAAATGATTTAAATGAGATTTGAATTATTTAAATCAATGAAAATCAGAGGAATTTGATACATCAAATCAATCAGATAAATGAAATAAATCGAACAAATCAAATAAAGTAAATAAAGTAAATATATTATAAAAAATAAAGAAACAAATGAAAATAAAATAAGTGAATAAATACATGAAAGAATAAATTAAAGAATAAATAAATGATTAGATAAATGAATAAATAAATAAATGAATGAATGAATGAATGAATGAATGAATGAATGAAAGAATGAATGAATAAATTAATGAATGAAAAGATAAATAATTAAATGAATTAATAAATAAACAGACAAATGAATAAATAAATATACGAATAAACAATGAAATGCGTAATGAAATACATAATGAAATGAATACATAAATGAATAAATAAATAAACATCCAGGCTTGTATTGGCCTGAATGGCGTAACGTTTTGGCCCCAAGCCTCCCCACTTTGACTGTAACAAATGTGTCATGTACAAAAGGGTAAGATGTGCTTGCTGTCTTCAGTCCACTGCTTGGGCATCGGTAAGTTTACCTGCGTTTAAGTCTTAGAAAGGTAGAACATTGATAGAGAAGAAATATGCACCACACTCATCATGTTGATCCTGGTAAAAGTTTTTCTCTACCACTTCACTTTCCACGGTTTTGAGATTTCGGGAAAAACCATTTTGAACACAATCTTTGAGAAAGGTAAAGAAAATATTTTCTGTCAGTTTTTATAAAGAATGTGTGTGGTGTGTGTGTGTGTGTGTGTGTGTGTGTGTGTGTGTGTGTGTTGTGTGTGTGCGTGTGTGTGTGTGTGTGTGTGTGTGTTGGCGTTTTGTGTGTGTGTGTGTGTGTGTGTGTATGTGTGTGTGTGTTGCGTGTGTGTGTATGTGTGTGGTGTGTGTGTATGTGGGTGTGTGCTGTTGTGTTTGTGTGTGGTTGTGTTGTGTGGTGTGCGGGTGTGTATGTGTGTGTGATGTGTGTGTTGTGTGTGTATGTGTGTTGTGTATGTGCAGTTGTGTACGTGTATGTGTATGCGCGACATGTGTGTGTACCTGTGCACATGTGCGCATGTATGTGTGTATGAGATTGTGTGCATGTGTGTGTGTGTGTGTGTGTTTGTGCGTGTGTGTGTGTATGTCTGTGTGTGTGTGTGTGCGTGTGTGTGTGTACATGTATGTCTCTGTGTGTGTGCGTGTGTGTGTGTGCGCGCGCACGCGCACAGGCATAAAGTCTGTCTCTCCTGCTCCTTGTGAATAGGTCATCCTTCAGGCGTTGATTAGGCATTGTACAAAAGAAGACAACGGAACGAGAATCAGTGGGGTTTGTGTGTGTGTGTGTGTGTGTGTGTGTGTGTGTGTGTGTGTGTGTGTGTGTGTGCACGTGTGTGTATGTGTGCAGTGTGTGTGTGTGTGCGTTGTGTGTGTGATGTGTGTGTGTGTGATGTGTGTGTGTGTGTGTGTGTGTGTGTTGTGTGTGCGTGTGGTGTGTGTGTGTATGTGTGTGAGTGTGTTTCGTTCAGATTCAAAGACTCTGTGTGTCAAGGGTGGAGGTTAGTGCTAGGCATGCATATGGCAGTACAAAACCACAGTATAAGCTTTTTACGGATGGAAGAGCTCTAAGGTCTCTTAAAATTACATTGATCATGCTTGCGGCGTCAAATATGGTATTATTTTGACCATGAATTTCTTGAGCAATTTACGATGGGTTGGATCATTATCATCGACGTCGTCATCATTATCGCCATCACCATCATCATCAACATCAACATCATTATTGTCGTCGTCGTCGTTGTCGTCATCCGCACCAGCATCTACCAGCAGCAGCAGCAGCATTATTGCCATCATCATCATTGTCGTCATTGTCGTCATTGTCATCATTGTCATCGTTATCATCATCGTCGTCGTCGTCATGTCGTCGTCATCATCATCATCATCATCGTTGTCGTCGGCGCTGTCGTCATCATCATCATCATCATAACCACCACCACCACCATGTGGAATTACGTTTACGCATACGTCATTTATTTACATACGATTTACAAAACGGAGAGACAAGACAATAAGTATTATCCAAGTCAGAATCTGAAAGATTGTTGAGTTCTAACACCTTGATGCTAAAAAATCGATATATTTATCAAGTCACAGTTATGAACCATCTAAGCGTAATAGAATCCTTTTGGAATAAACAAACAACCAATCAAACAAGGAAACACACACACACACACACACACACACACACACACACACACACACACACACACACACACACACACACAAACACACAAACACACACAAACACACACACATACACACACACATATATATATATATATATATATGTGTGTGTGTGTGTGTGTGTGTACATACACACACATACACAATATACATACAGACACACCACACACAAACACACACACAAACACATACACACACACACCACACACCCACCCACACCACACCCACCCACACACACACACACACACACACACACACACACACACACACACACACACACACACACACCACATATACACACACACGTACATACGCACACACGCACCACCACCACCACCACCCCCACACACACACACACACACAAAACACACTCTGAGTGGAAATCCTTTACACTGTAATTTCATGTCTGTTCGAAAGGATGTAGGACATGAAATCGCTGAAAACTAACTATCTCCGGTGCTAACCTCTGTGCTGCTAGTGCAGTGACAACGTGCCAGGAGCTAAAGCTGTGTTCACACGATTCGGCGAGTCCTTTGTCATACTGTTGCATTTTTAAGTACGTTTATGATATGATTTTTTTAGTATGCTTATGCCATTGAAACTGGTTCACGGATAGTGCATTTTTCAGTACGTTTATGATATGATTTCTTAAATGCTTATGCCATTGAAACTGGTTCACGGATACAGTATGTGTATCCATTCCACAATTCAACATCTGTGACTATGTCGTGTTATTAATAAGTATTAAAAAGGAGAGAGAGAAAGAGAGAGAGAGAAAGAGAGAGAGAAAGAGAGAGAGAGAGAGAAGAGAGAGAGAAAGAGAGAGAGAGAAAAAGACAGAGAAAGAGAAGAGAGAGAAAGAGAGAGGAGAGAGGGAGAAAGAGAGAGAGAGAGAAAGAGAGAGAGAGAAAGACAGAGAGAAAAAGAGAGAGAAAGAAACGAAAGAGAGAGAGAGAAAAAGAGAGAGAGAAAGAGAGAGAGAGAGAGAGAAAGACAGAGAAAGAAGAGAGAGAAAGAGAGAGAGAGAAGGGTGAGAAGAGAGAGAGAGAGAGGAAAGAGAGTAGAAAAGAGAGAGAGAAAAAGACAGAGAAAGAGAGAGAGAGAAAGAGAGAGGGAGAGAGGGAGAAAGAGAGAGAGAGAAAGAGAGAGAGAGAAAGACAGAGAGAAAAAGACAGAGAAAAAGAGAGAGAAAGAAAGAAAGAGAGAGAGAGAAAAAGAGAGAGAAAGAGAGAGAGAGAGAGTTCATCATCATCGTATCCCATAATTTAAAGCTGGAAGTCATATTTTTCAATTTGCTAAAAACTGAACATGAAACACCCAAGGGTGTTGGATGGGACCCAGAACGCCAATGCCTCACCAATCTGCGAACAATTGCTTCCCAGTTCCCGACACCACATGGTAGCCATTTCATCAAGCAACAAAAAGGGGGAGGGGGGCATACCTTGTATACCCATTTGAGTCCATTTATCAGGTACCTTGTTTACAAGTTGAATTACAAGGTGGGGAGATGACAAACGCAGAAGCATAGCCACACAATGCACATCAACCAGGTCTAGCCCAAGCTGCTGTCATCATCATCATCAGGTGCCTTGCCACATGGCATTGGCGATCATGGACTTCCATTTGTCTCTATCTCTTGTTGCCTCAAGCACCTCCCCCACCCTCCTTGTCTTCAGCCACCCTGCAAGTTCGTCCAGCATCTTCCCCTCGGCCCACCTGGTGCCCTCCTTCCCTCCAGCCCTCCCACTGCGACCAGGTGCTCCAATTCCCCCTTCCCCACAAAATGGCCCACAAATGCCGCTTGTCCCCTCCCAATCCTCCCCATAAATGATTCACCTGCGTCGGCCTCCATCAAGACTGTCCCGCCTGTCCTCCCCGCTGTCCATGGAACTCTCAACAGTCCCCCTAGAAACCACATCTCGGCTGCCCCAATCCTGCTCCGGCCCCGCCCGTTGACTGCCCACATCCCACAACCGTACAACAGCATCGGCCCATACAACACTCAAGAACTCTCCTCCTGATGTCAATTTATAGGCATTTGTTGGTAAGATTGCTTTTCATCTTCTTGAATGCTGTTTTGGCCTGACCGATTCTGCCGGCTATTTCTGATGTGCAAGCTACTGTACCAAAAGGGAATAGGAGAGCCTTTTTCTGTCCTTACTCAGGGCCTTCTTCTCTCTATTGGACAACTAGTCTAGCCGCCATCTCGCACGGCAGCCAGCTCTCCTCCCTTTATTGTAGTCTCGACACTTATCAGTCAGAAACTCCAAACGTTGGTTTACTATAACCACAGGGATATGCTAACAGCCCAGAAAGCGGGCTGGCATGATGCCCTACACACAGCTCGTTTTGCTTTTCAGCAAAGTCTAATATATGCCCCCTAAAGTATCCCAGGTTTGCCATCTTTCCGAGCCGTCACTGGACCTTCCCTGCGATCATCAAGTCTGATTCCTACCAGTCGCCGTGGTGTAGTGGTTAACGCAACGGACTACTGACTGGAAGGTTGTGGGTTCGAATCCCCATCAGTCTCTTCGAGAATCATTGTGGGATTTTTCGGCTCTAACCGGCTCCTACCCAGAATTGGGCGTGCTATGGGCTCATTGGGAAGACTGGGACCACGCAATGGAGACTCATCCACTTCATGGGATGCGTCATTTAGGGTGTTGCTCAAATCTTCTGACCAGCACTGCAGGTGTCTGTATCTCTCGAGCCTGATTGACGTCAGGATATATTATGATGGAAGCGTAGAGTACAGCCCTGTCACGCAGTCTCAGTCCTAGATGGAACTCCATAGCATAATGATTATCATCCTCATCGACATCATCATCATCGCATTGTAAAAAAGTGTGCCAGCTTCTGTGGCCATTAAGGTAGCATAGTAAATGGGACGAAAAAAAAAGGTGAGCACAAAGGTAACCTCCATGTATGCGATGATCCTAAAAAAAATTTTTAAAAGGCTGATTCCTTGAATCTCTCAGCCGACGAACCACAAGTCAAAATGAACAAGAAACACTCGAGGGTGCTGGATACATTGCATTCAAAATCCCCCCGTCCGGAATTGTATGTCATAAAAATAATGAGCTTTCTTCTATACTTTACATTTTACCTGCCATCTTGTACCTTCTGGATGTAGCGGACACTCTACTAGCCTACGTTAACCGCCATCCGTTAACAGCAGATTTGGATATCATTCATACTGATACTTAGATTTCACATCAGACATGATTCAGTACCAAACACAATAACTGATATGTTCGGATGGCCAAAACGTTGCAAACCGTCATCATATAACCAAACATTTGATTCATTAGTAACTATCACGCTATGAAAGAAATCCAACTTTTTCTTTTTGACCATTAAATTGGACATGCAAATAAAACAGAAAATTATAAAATGAGGGAAACAAAAATGATAATTAAAATGATCATAATAATAATACCTAATAATATTTCTACTGCAGAAATTGATGGCTAAAAGCCTTTTTTTTCAAACTTGCTGTCGCTTGCATGCTTGGTGTTGCCATGTTTTCATAATCTAGCCACTGATATGATGTTACGGGATATTTAACGTGCATATTTAACATTCTGTATATGTATACGAAGGGGGTTTAGGCACTTGCAGATTTGAGCACATGTTGACCTTGGGGATCGGGAGAGAGAGAGAGAGAGGAGAGAGGACAGTGGGAGAGAGAGACAGACAGACAGACAGAGCGAGAGACATACATACAGACAGACAGGCAAATAGATAAAAAGACAGACAGACAGAGACAGACAGATAAAGGAAGACAGACAGGCAAACAGACAGAGGGAGGGGTAGATAGAGAGACAGACAGACACACACACAGGCAGACAGACACACAGAGAGACAGAAGGTACAGAGAAAGGAGAGAGGTAGAGAGAGAGAGAGAGGAAGACAGACAGACAGACAGACAGACAGACAGACAGAGACAGATAGAGAGACAATCAGACAGACAGAGACAGTGACAGAGAGACACAGAGAGAGAGAGATATCATGATTATGAGCGTGAGGTGGTATCGCGAAAAATAGATACACAGTTATGCATCCTGTACTATAAACAGATGTTTAAAACGCGTACAATCAAATTCGAGACAGACAACAACATATTCAATCCATCGTGCCCGCTGCAAATTTAGAAGCCAGTGTGGAGAGTCCTTTACAACAGACAGGAAAAACGTAATGGACAGACGCCAAAAGTTAACTAGCAACACAGATTGATGGCCCGCCCAGGGTAACTGGTTTAGGTAGAAAATCCCCTGACGTCAATCGACAGACAGCTTCGTCAAGGTTTTAAAGACAATTATAGAACTGGAAGCAGGAAGTCGCAGAGATCAAGCTGGACTTGATTGTCTTTAAAAGACGTTACAGCACTGAATTCCAGCAGGGATGGTCCCCTATCGTTATTTGTCAGGAATTTAGTCGCCTTGTAGAAAATGATGAGTCGTGTTCCAGAATAGTGCTTGCCATTCTCTTCAGTCTGAATTCTAAGCTACGGTGACTAAAAGGTATTCTGTGATATCATTCATCAGGAGTTTTAACCCCGTTTGTAACGGCGTTACGATCAATGTACAAGACTACTATTTACAATTACGAACAATGTTACGATCCAAGATTTCCACCTAGAATTTCATTCCGACTATGTTTAGCTGTACTCATTCAATCCAGTGTAGTTTACGATATCATTTATCAGGAAGTTAAGCGCCTCGAACAAAAAAAAAAACAACAACTATGCTAACAAATACCGTCATTCGCTTTTCAGAATACTGCTTACGATTTAGTTCACTCTATGATTTGTCCTCATCGTAGATGGCATTATGTGGAATCATTTGTTACGATGTCAGTAAACGACAAAGATTTAAGTTTAAAACCACACTATGAAACTTCAGTTCAATGGAAATTCGTGTATACTGCAAGGAGTAGACACCATTCTTCTGGTGCTATTTCAAGCCATGTGGACTTTTATTAAGAGAAAAATCAATAAAATGTAAATATACTCTCACATTCCAAAAAGAGAAAAGGTAATGTTGCAAAGATCAGAACAAACAAAAATAAAGCAGAGAAAAATAGTCCATTTACGTGACAAAATTATCATTTTAGTCTAAAACGTGCTATCGTGCACGAGCACACGCAAACACAGACACACAGACACAGACACACACACACACACACACACACACACACACACACACGCACGCACGCACACACACACACACACGTATATATATATATATATATATATATACATATATTATATATGTATATATACACACGCATGCACGCCCGCACATGCACGCACACACACATTCTCTCTCTCTCTCTCTCTCTCTCTCTCTCTCTCTCTCTCTCTCTCTCTCTCTCTCTGTGTGCGTGTGTGTGTTTACATAATGTGCATGTGTGTGTATACATATATTTATACAAACATACATTCATATGTATATATGTATATGTACACACACACACACATCTGTATATATAAAACATCATCACACATATATACATATATATACATATACGTATGTATGTGTGTGTGTATACATATATTTATATATACATACATTCATATGTACATATGTATACACAGACATATGTATATATAAACGCCATACGACTCTGATTTATAGCACACATACACACACACACACACACACACACACATAGACACACACACACGCACATAGTCACACACACACACGCACACACACATATACACAACACACACATACACACTCACACACACATACACACACACACACACACAT
>CM060307.1:39452279-39479779 GCA_030674185.1 Monoplex corrugatus | reverse complement strand
GTTTCTACGAACAATGTTGAGAGTTCCAGGGACAGCAAAGAAAACAAACGAGACAGTCCTGATGGATGCAGACACGAAAATATCACTCATTAGGAAGATTAGAAAAAGACAGGCAACATTTACAGGCCATTTTATGAGGAAAGGGGAATTGGAGCACTTGGTCACAACAGGAAAGGTGGAGGGAAGGAGAGCGCCAGGTAGACCCAGGGAGAAAATATTGGACGGACTTGCAGGGTGGCTGAGGACGGAAAGGGTGGAAGATGTACTTGCAGCAGCAAGGAATAGATGCATATGGAGGGCCATGATCGCCAACGCCATGCGGCAGGGCACTTGATGATGATGATAATGATGATAATGATGATATACCAGGTTGCAGATGTGCTGTCAGGCAGAACACAGATGGTTGGGGTACATACTTAACCTGAAAACCGGTGCAAGACTGAGTTGCAGTGACTACCTGGATTGGAAAAAAATTTGAAAGATATGAGAGACGATTTACAACTTCAGACGAGAAGGATTTAATAATGATAGATTTCAGGCTGCGATGAGAAGTATTCTCTTCTGGTGCACTGATTGAGAAAAGTAGAATGAAAATAACGCAGCGCAATTGACTGAAGAAAGTTGATCTAGGACTGAGCCTGATGTAACGAATCCATTGCTGTTGCGGACGATCATCCAGACAATAATATGGTTTTCAATGTGTTGGCAGGACCAGAAGAGGAAAGTGAGAATGGTTAGACAGAGATCGACACAACCGCTTGGTTTTCCAGTCATCTTTACCTTTAAAATGTACATTGACATTGCCAATAATGACGCATTTTTCCTGATCTTAGAGTGTAGTAATCGAAGAGAGACTCAAATTCATTATGAAACATGGAGGAGAAAACTAAATCATGCGAGATGGGCCCACCAGGAATACTGCCGCCAACGAAATTTGTTCGCAAGAGCTCAGAACCCCCCATTCACCCACCCTAACAGCAAGGGACCGCACTCTCAACACATCAGTGTCTTAAATTGACTCTTGACAAACTTCAGTCGGCCAAAAATTAACGCCTGTCTTGTCTTGTTACATCAAATACTCGTTCTGATTTTATTTTTGTGTTCTTGTTTTTTCTGGTTACAGGTATTCCCTCAGAATAAAATGTAGATGCATTCTTGTAGCCACAAGAGAACAGTTATTTCCCTTGCAAAGTTAAGAGGGCAACTGTGGATTGTCATAGCCACAAAAGAGGGAATGAAGTTGAGAAACCTTATTTTGCAGTCGGTCCTGGTCGTCATCTTTGTATTAATTATATCATCAGATAGATGAGTGCGCTTATTCTCTTTCTCAAACAATGTTAATTACTGTTTACTTTGAACCGTGTTGGCTCTTTAATGCAGAGCTGAAGTGAGCCTCATAGTGAGTTGGCTAGATCAAGCTTGTTCTCAGACTGAACGGGTTACCTAACACCGGGTAAGGCTCCGTCAGTATTCCCTTAGGGCCCAAGAGTTTCGTTTTGTGGACAAGTAATCAATGGCTGCTTGATCACCACAGGGAAAAGGTGATCTATATTACTTTCCTTGACCTCATTTTCCAGAAAATAGGCAGACACGAGTTGAACGTGCCGATGTGTTCACTATCTGAGTAGTTGAGACAGTGAAGTAAGAGTGGCGTGTGTGCGTGCACGCGTGCGAGGGCGTGCGGCGCGCGCGCGCGCGGTGTGTGTGTGTGTGAGAGAGAGAGAGAGGAGAGAGGCATGCTGAAGCAGGAACTCGTCCAATTCCTTTCCTTGGAAAAAAAGGTTCGATTTCCATTGTGATCGGAATTAGTCCCTTAATTTTGGGGGGGAACAGTTTGTTGGTCATGTCATTGGGGATTTCCTCTGAATATTCCTGTTCTCTCTCTCTCTATTTCTCTGTCTGTCTCTGTCTGTCTTCTCTATTTCTCTGTCGCTCTCTCTCCTTCCCTCCCTCTCCCTCTCTCTCTCTTTCTTCCTCTCTGTATTTCACTCTGCGTGTCTCTGTCGCTTTCTCCCTATCTCTATCGCTCTGTGTCTCTGTCTCTGTCTGTCTCTGTCTCTGTCTCTCTGTCTGTCTCTCTGTCTCTGTCTCTCTGTCTGTCTCTGTCCCTGTGTGGCTGTCTCTCTATCTGTCTCTCTGTCTGTCTCTCTGTCTCTCTGTCTGTCTGTCTGTCTGTCTCTCTGTCTGTCTCTCTGTCTGTCTGTCTGTCTGTCTCTCTCTCTCTTCGTTTCGATATATATATATATATACATATGTATATTTATATACATACATATGTATACACAGATATATATACATATATATACACATATACATGTATATACACAGATATATATACATATATACATTTCTCTATTTCTCTCCCTCTCTCTCTCTCGGTCTCTGTCTCTCTCTGTCTCTCTGTCTCTGTCTCCGTCTCTCTGTCTGTCTGTCTGTTTCTGGGTGCAATTTTTGAATTATAGATACATACATATATATATATATGCACTATAATATATTATACACATGTGTGTATGTATGTATATATGTATAGTTCGTGTACAGCGTTATTCTCCACAATTTCGACTCACTATGCCTGACGGATAATCAGACGTTTTAGTGAAATACGAAGATATCGATAAATTAAGTGACCTGACCAAAGTCCATTGTGCTATTTCGCAGTCTGCATCTTTGGTGGGCATGCATGCTGAAAAGGTTTTGTTTCCATAAGCCAGCTGCTGATATGACTCACATGATTTTTTTGACGTGCACATTTGATATCCTGCATACGTAAAGACACAGGGGTGTGTTGGGGTGGGGGTAATCACCGGCAGGTCTGCATGTTCATATGTTCATATTCATACTCTTTATCAATTTCTTTTGTTACAGTGGACTTGTCAAGTGAAACTCAGCATGCTCTCCTCTTTGACAGCGCGTCAGCGCAGTGCAGCACCACTTATTGTTTGGGACTGGCTTCAGAAAGGCGTATAAGCTAATTGTGACCTCCCAGCACACACACACACACACACACACACACCCCAACACACACACACACACACACACACACACACACACCACACACACACACACACACACACACACACAACACCCCACACACACACACACACAACACACACACAACACACACACACACACACACACACATACACACACACACACACACACACAATCGATTAAGTGGAATTGGAGCAAATATATAAAAATGTTCGAACGTTTCTTGAAACGTTTTTGTTTTCGTTTCTTACATTTTTTCCTGAAAAATCATTTCGAACTTTTCTTAAATTTACCATGCTTGAGCAAAGTCAAAAGTGAACTGAACACGAAAGGATAAAGTTGGTATCTATATATTTTACGATTGATTTCCTTGAAGTAGTGAGCACAAACATGCTCTCAGGCCTTCGGCAAATGAAATGTTTTCCAAGATCTGCACTTGAAAAAATTGCTATTTCACTCAATTCCTCAACAGTGAATAGAAATGGTGCAGAAAGTGTGGACAAGTGTGTGTGTGACAGAGAGAGTGTGTGTGTGTGCATGCGTTGTGTGTGTGTGTGTGTGTGTGTGTTTGTGTATGGTGTGTGTGTTTGTGTGTGTATGGTATGTGTGTGTGTGTGTGAGTGTGTGTTTGTGTGTGTCTGTGCGTGCGTGCGTATGTGTGTGTCTGTATGTCTGTCTGTGTGTCTGTGTGTTTTAGTGTGAGAACACGCACTCACGCGCAAGTAGGTAGCAGCGTGAGAGCTGGAGGTATAGATTTCGTCCGGGTCGAGTAGAAGAGAATGCAAACTTCAAAATCAAAAACGATTAGCAGGGAAAAGAATTCTCTCGCAGAAATGTTATGACAGCCAATACAATCTTCAGCTGACAGATTTATTCTTAACAGACGATGTCTGCCCAGAACAGTGTGCTGGCATAGATAGCAGAAGATGGGTGAATGACCGAGTGAGTTGGAATCAAATGAGAACATTTGGCGGGGGGGGGGGGGGGACTGTAGAAGTAATTGCTTCTTATAAGAACGTGCTGGTGTCCGAAATAGGAACCCTCAGAGTAATTCAAGAAACCAGAACACTTGGAATGATGCGGTTTTCGATATTGTTGTTGGCTGGTGTAATGTTATGGAACAAAGTAGGTGCGGTTGAAAGTACACATTGATAATTATGGATTAAAGTGAATGACCTCAAGTTTTGACAGGTTTTTTTCTTCTCAATAAATTCTGATGTGATATCATTGAAGAAAATGAAAACCAGCCATCCGACGTCACACGTCTTCTTCCTCTCCTCTTCCTTCTTGTTCTTGTTCTTGTTCTTGTTCTTGTTCTTGTTCTTGTTCTTGTTCTTGTTCTTGTTCTTGTTCCTGTTCTTGTTCTTGTTCTTGTTCTTGTTCTTGTTCTTGTTCCTGTTCTTGTTCTTGTTCTTGTTCTTGTTCTTGTTCTGTTCTTGTTCTTGTTCTTGTTCTTCTTCTTCTTCTTCTTCTTCTTCTTCTTCTTCTTTTTTTTTCTTTTCTTTCTTCTTCTTCTTCTTCTTCTTCGCAATTCTTCTTCTTCTTCACATTCTTCTTCGCAATTCTTCCCTTCTTCTTCGCAATTCTTCTTCGCAATTCTTCTTCTTCTTTCTTCATTCTTTTCTTCGCTTCTTCTTCTTCTTCTTCGCAATTCTTCTTCTTCTTCTTCGCTTCTTCTTCTTCTTTTTCATCTTCTTCTTCCTTCTCTGTCTCTGTCTCTTCTCTTCTTCTCTCTTCTCTGTCTCTGTCTCTTTCTCTCTTTCTCTCTCTCTCTCTCTCATCTCTCTCTCTCTCTTCTCTCTCTTTCTCTCTTCTCTCTCTCTCTCTCTCTGTATGAATCTTATGTTGTTCTAAATGCTTGACCCAGGTCTTCCTTATCAACAGCTTGTGTGTGTTGAATGTTGCTGTATTCGTGTGTGTGTGTATGTGTGTGTGTGTGTGTGTGTGTGTGTGTGTGTGTGTTGTGTGTGTGTGTTGTGGGGTGGTGTGAAGTGTCTGTGTGTGTGTGTGTGTTTGTCTGAGTATGTACATATATATATATATAGATAGATAGATAGATAACAGGACAAGGAATAGAATCAAAAGAGAAATAGCAGAAGAATAGTGTAAATTTGTGGGGGGGAAAGGAACTATTAATGCCATATACATCCTAAGAACTATCATAGAGAGGTCAATTGAGATGAATAAGGATTTGTATTTATGCTTTGTTGACTATATCAAGGCTTTCGATCGGGTACGACATGATGAATTGATCAACCAACTGGAGAGACTCAATGTCGATGGAAAAGATCTACGAATAATCAGGAATATGTACTGGGAACAAATAGCTGCAATGAGAATAGAAAACAATATAAGCTCTGTGATATTCTTGCACATAACAGTCTTGAGACAATGTCAGTTGTGTTGGCCCATTTAATCGTCTGAGTGGATCTCGTTCTCACGAGAGTTATTCATATAAAGCAACTAAAGGGACATAATCCAACACCCTCCCTTTTAAGTTTTAACATGGTTTTCAACTATTAACACACAATTTAAACAAAACTTATTAACTGTCTTTTGAAATAAACATTTTCCAAACAGTTCAACTTGTTGACCACAAATTAAAATGTTAATTTTGCGTTGCAAAACAATATCTGGAGAAGGAAACTGATCAAAAGTTCACCGATCCGGTTGATTTGGAGATTTTAATCTTGTTAATTAAAATGTCTTTTGAAAAAAAAATGTTAATGTGTGTGTGTGTGTGTGTGGTGTGTGTGTGTGTGTGTGTGTGTGTTGTGTGTGTGTGTAATGCCAATGTAATCTTGAGGAGAAAACAAAATTTTGAGAGTTCACAGATCCAGTCGATCTGGAGGTTTCCGGGCTCTTCTCGGGCGTTGAGCTGGGTCAGGGGTGGGCCTGTGGAGCACTGGTGTATCCAATGAAGAAGCACCAAGCATTGGAAGCTGTCCCAAAATCTGTTCTTGATTTCTATAGAGGACTGAGTTATTATCTTTGTTCTTATAGGCTGCCATGTGTTCTAACCCCCTACTGTAGCCATTACGGGCGGTCTCTCCATAGTAAACAGATTTACATTTATCACACACTATTTGATATGTGATATTGTTTGCCCTGCATCCCCCCTTCTCACTCCCTGCACATACCATACAATTTTGTTGGTCATTACATTTTCTGTTGGGAAACGGGTGGGATCACTGGAGGATGTTTTTGATTGACTTCCCTGATGTCTCTACTACTCTTATCTTTATGTTAGTTTTCTTGATTTACATTCAAAGTCTTTCTTCAGTTTGGATTTTGGTGTTGGAGGGACAAAGACTACGCTCTCATATCCTCCTTTCTTATACCATTCCTGTTTATTCTTTCTCTTTTCCTCTCTCCTCTCTACTCTCTTCCAACCTTTCGGCCTGTACATCGGCTGTTCCCCTTCTTCATCTTTGTTTCTGATCTTTTCATAAGCTGCCAGGGCAGATTTGACTATTTGGGTCTTAAACTTCTTGCTGTAGCCGCAGTACTGCATGCGCATCATAAATTTGACAAGAAAACTCTCAGCATAAACCTAGAAGAAGACCCTGGATTAAAGGTTGGAGGGAAAATGATAAACAACATTCAGTGCGCAGATGACACCGTGCTAATTGCAGAAAATGAAAGGGACATACAAAACCTTGTGAATATACTAGAAACAGAAAGCAAAACCTTGTGATATACAGAAACAGAAACAAAGGTAAGGTTGGAACTAAACAGCAGGAAGACTGAAGTCATGGTGATCAGTAAAAAACATGAAATCCCCTCATGCAAAATAACAGCAACTGGCACAACCTTGACACAGGTTAATAAGTTCAAATACCTGGGAACGGTCATTTCATCAGACGGCAGATGCACATCGAAATAGCTGGCAGAATCGGCCAAGCCAAAACAGCATTCAAGAAGATGACAAGCATTCTTACCAACAAATGCCTATCAATTAACATCAGAAAGAGAGTCCTTGAATGTTATATAGAACCAATACTGTTGTACGGATGCCAGGGGTGGACAGTCAGCAAGCAAAGCCAGAGCAGGATCGAGATGTGGTTTCTAAGAAGAATGTGAGAGTTCCATGGACAGCAAAGTAAACAAACGAGACAGTCTTGATAGAGGCAGACACAAGTAGATCACTGATAAGGAAGATTAGGAAAGACAAGCAACATTTATAGGCCATTTTATGAGGAAGGGGGATTTGGAGCACCTGGTCACAACGGGAAAGCTGGAGGGAAAGAGAGCACAGGTAGACCCAGGGAGAGAATGCTGGACGGACTTGCAGAGTGGCTGGGGATGAAGAGGGTGGGGGAGATGCTGGGGGCAACGAGAGATAGAGATGGTTGGAAGTCCATGGTCGCCAACGCCATGCGGCAGGGCACCTGGTGATGATGGATGGATAGATAGATAGATATGTGTGTGTTGTATGTGTGTGTGCGTGTGTTTGTCTGTGTGTGTGTGTGTTTGTGTATGTGTGTGTGAGAGAGAGAATGAGTATGTGTGGTGTGTGTGTGTGTGTGTGTGTGTGTGTGTGTGTGTGTGTGTGTGTGTGTGTGTGTGCGTGTGTGCGTGCGTGTGTGCGTGTGTGTTTATCTCTGTGAATGTGTATGATGTTATGTATCGTCATCTATGCGCATGACCTGCATACATATATGTGTGTACCTCAGTAACCTCCTCACACAAATCCTGTTGTATTCTATTATACCGCATCACAAAAGATATATACATTTCAACAAATGATTGACCACTTCAGTGCTCTGGAATGCTTATATTCAAAGACGTTTTCATAATTAAAAAAAAAGTGTGCCTCTGACAGTTGAACTGAACAATTGCATGGAAATGACATATCCTGTCACTAGACAGTTATTCTTTCCATCCACTCACAGGAAAATGGATTTGAGCTCGAGGGAAGAAGCTCCCATTCACTAGATTTTGAAAGCTCATTTCTTTTCATCATTTGACACCTCACCCTAGCCACCAGCTGCAAAAACCTCACCCTTTCAAACCCCTACCCTGTCCAGCAGCATCCTGCAGGAAAAATAGATATGGGGAAGGAACGAAACAGTTAAGTTTCTGACACATTTTTTATACAGAATAGCTAGTTGTGTTATGATTCAGACCTTTAATTAATTTTTTTATTTGCTTTATATGTATATTCCTTTTTTGAAGGTAAGGTACACACATACAAATGTCATTTACATGTAACCAAGATTATTCCAGCGGAAGACTGATAAAACACCAGTATAAAATATAGAGTAGGTAAAACATAGTCTAGGTAGGTACTCAGGACCTGGCCAACTCATGCGTTTATGTGCAGGCTTAAGGCTTGTACCATGAATTCACCATACACAAGGCACCTGTGATGTTAGTGCATATGGAATTCATTCCAAGCACGGAGACGTCATCATGAGAAACTGAAACTGAAACTGAAACATTTTTTTTCTTCATCGTTGGCTTGCAACACGGAAAGCTAATGGAATGGACAGGGTGAGAGAGTCAAACGGTTAATATCTCCCAAGTTCTTTGAAGGTGGGACTACCCTGAAGGATGTGTGTGTGTGTGTTTGTGTGTGTGTGTGTTTGTGTGTTTGTGAATGTGTGTATGTGTACGTGAATGTGGTGTGTGTGTGTGTGTGTGTGCGTGTGTGTGTGTGTGTGCGCGCGCGCGCGTATGTGTGAGTGTGTGTATCTATTTTCTGCCTGTCTGTCTGTCTGTCCTCTCTCTCTCTCTCTGATGAACAGTTCACGAATCGTTAATGACAAACGTTCTATGTTTATTTGTCTATCTGTTTGTCTGTTTGTTTCATTGTTTGTTTGTTTGCTTGTTTGTTTGTTTCTTCTTTGTTTGTTTGCTTTTTTGTTTGCTTGTTTGATTGTTTTCTTCTTTCTTCCTTTCTTTCTTTTTTTCTTTCTTCTTTTCTTTCTTACTTACTTACTTACTTTCTTTCTTTATTTCTTACTTATTTACTTTCTTTCTTTCTTTGTTTATTTCTTGTTTGTTTGTTGGTGGGTTACAATTTCAAAGTGCACTTTAAAACGCGAGTGTGCCTTACGTGTATCTCCCTTTTGTTTCTTTAGCCCTGCCAGAAGAATAATCCAATTCCGTTTTTTAGAGGTATTCATAAACTAAGTGAAGGAATGCAGCAAGGCTTGACCATCCTGTTAACGGTATTGCAATGGGGAGAAATGACATTTTTCAATTAAGCGGACGCAAAGCGAACATGGGGATATGCAATCAAGTCAGAGTGCTTAAACGTTTTCGCCAAGTCAAAAAGTTAAGCCAGATTGTTTGCTGAACTTGGAAACAACATGATGCTAGTATGTGTGTGAGTGTGTGTGGTTTTTTTTCTCAGTATTTGACTTCCATTTCCTGGGAGTGTTACACGTTTATCAGGCTGGATTGTGTTGTTACGGGTGAATTCTTTCGCAAAGTGCATTTGAAAGGACGACTTTATCACATTGTTTTGGCATGGTCAAAAAACATGCTAGAAAGCAAATAGAAACGAACAGGGTTGACGTAACAAACATAGCGCAGGAGTGGCGATGGGTTGGAGAAATGCGGGGGGGAGCGGGGAGGGGGGAGGGGACTAGGAGGGAGGAGGGAGATACAATTACATTTTTTTTTCTTGGAAGATTGAATGTGTGTACAGGATCTTTTTTTTTTTTTTTGGGGGGGGGGGGATGGATGTCAAGCCTGATAAACTGTTCTTTGCATCTTGTGGAAAATAGCTTAACTTGTTCGTCAATATTAAGAAAAATGGTTGTGTATAAAACTTAAACATGTTACATCTACGTGCCACGTTTTTGTGTGGATTCCTTCTGAAGTGCTTATGAACTAGTTCATTGGTTTCTCATATATGGTAAAAAAATTAGTCATGCACACATACACACAGACACACACACATACACACACACAAATACGCGCGCACACGCACACACACACACACACACACACACACACACACACACATACACACACACACACACACACACACCACATACACACACACACCACACACACACACACACACACACACACACACACACACACACACACACACACACACACACACACACACACACACGTAAGCAACACACATATCTATACGCACGTACACATTCACGCATTTGAAGATATTCATTTACTTTTAATGTAGTTCGGTAATTATGTACTCGTTTAATCATGAATGGGTAGGTTATTGCAATATCTTGTACTTAGCGAGCACATTCTCTTAAGTTTTGCCAGAGACTGCACATTGATTGCTTATAACATAGTTTTAAGTACACGTGGAACTAAAGTATTTTCAGTTTCGACAACAAGAATAGACAGTTTCGCTATTTGAAACTGAAATGACCTCTCTTTTTTCTAAACTATACGTTTTCGTCTGTGAACTACTTTGCTGGTTCATTTGTTATCAGCTAGTTGAAATATTTCTGTAACTATCATTCATTTTCTTTAATCGTTCATGGCAATCTGCTTTTCAATGGATGAAAGGTAGGAAAGAGGAAAAGAACGGACGAAAAAGTAAGTGTTGATTTATTTATTTATCTATTCATTCAGTTATTTTCTATTTATTATTATTTTATTTTTATTTATTTATTTATTTATTTATTTATTTATTTATTTATTTATTTAGTTATTTATTTATTTATTCATTTATTTATTTATTTGTTTATTCATTTATTTGTTTGTTTATTTATTTATTTATTTATTTATATAATGTCTTTTGACACCAGTGACTTGAAAAACAGACAAACAAACGAAGAAAAGGGACATATGAGGGTGGGTAGGAAAAGAATAACATCAAATAATAATTTACGACAATTTTAGGTAAATGACATTGTATCCTTTTCTTCTCATCAAAATGAATGCTACTTTATAAAGTATTATGAAAGAATTCTTTAAGATCTTCAAGAGTGGCGTTTGTCTCCCGAGATCCTTCTTTTAGGAACGTGTCTGCTATTCCAGATATCTGATATAACTGAACGTGCATAAGATGTCATCATTGTCATATACTCTTAGAGAAGTTGACAGTTGCAAGTGATGCTAGATTTGGGGACAAAAAAAGTAAGTGGTAGAGGTCTTTTGTGGCTATTTTGACGCAAGGTGTGCTCTTGGAAATTGCGTCCTTAATCTGGAACCGAAGCCAGAAAAGCCTGGGCCCTGATAAAACTTTCAGAGACAGTGGGATTAGAAGCAGGTCATTTATCTGCTTGCAAGACCAGAAGGAGAGAAGGGTTGCAAGTGGAGTGGAGTTGAAATGAAAGCAGGAATAAAGTTGCTTGCTAGGATGAAGCAGTAGAAAAAAATGAGAAGAGAAAGAGACATCCCAAATAACTTGCCATCTATGTTTTCTTTTCTTGCGGTATCGTTTTTGTTTGTTTGTTGTTTGTTTGTTTGTTTGTTGTGTTTGTTTATTTGTTTATTTGTTTGTTCGTTCGTTTGTTTGTTTGTTTTTTTGTTTTGTTTTGTTTGTTTTATGTGTTGTATTTTTCATTTTTCATTTGTTTTATGTGTTGTATTTTTCATTTGTATTAATGTTATTGATGTATTTATTCATCATCCCTTTATTTATTTGTTCGTTTATATACGTACTTGTGTACATGCTTTGTTGGTTTGCATTCACTTTTACAGTCACGTAGCTAAAAAAATAAAGTAATTTCAACCTGGACACAGAGCCAAACACATACACCGTGCTTTACGTTACCAGGTCTCGTTTTGGTAAAACGAGAAATACATTTCTTATGTTTGCCAGATCGTTCCAGTTGCGAAATGAGACAGTGGATCAATAATTTGTGCAGATTCCATTTCTTCAACGAGCGGAAAATAAAATATAGAACTGCTGGACACCATTCTCAGTTTTGTTTGGGCTTCAAATCTCAGAACAGCAATTAGCAGCAAATGAAGAAAATAAGAAAAGAGATGACGTGGAAAGATGGCCAGAAAAAGTGAAAAACATGCAAAAGCAGAAGAATATAAACATGCCAAGAGCGGAACAGGTATGTACATTTTTTTCTTGAGTCAATAATTCATTGATCAAACTATCTATCTATCTACTATCTATCTATCTTCTATCTATCGTATCATCTATCTATCTATCTATCTATCTATCTATCTATCTATCTATCTATCTATCTGTCTGTCTGTCTGGCTATCTATCTATCTATCTACCTATCACCTATCTATATTAATTATTTATCTATCTATCTATCTATCCATCCATCTATTTATGTATCTACCTGTCCATCCATCCATCTATCTATCTAGCTAGCTAGCTATCTGTTTGACTTATCTATCATCCATCTATCTTCTATTATCTATCTATCTATCTATCTATTTATCTATCTATCTATCTATCCATCTATCTATGTATCTACCTATCCATCCATCCATCTATCTATCTATCTGTTTGTCTGTCTATTATCCATCGATCTATCTATCTATCTATCTATCTGTCTGTCTGTCTGTCTGTCTGTCTCTCTGTTATCTTTCTATCTACTCTCTATCATCTATCTATCTTCTTCTCTCTGATATCTGTTATCTATCTATCTATCATCCATCTATCATTTATCTATCCATCTATCTATTGTCTATCATATCTATCTGTCTATTGTCTGTCTATCTATCTATCTTCTATCTGTCTGTCAGTTCTGTCTATCTCCTCTCTCTCTGTCTCTGTCCTTCTGTCTCTGCTCTGTCTCTGCTCTCTCTGTTCTCTGCTCTGCTCTGCCTCTGTCTTCTCTTCTCTCTCTCTCTCTTCTCTCTCTCTCTCTCTTGGTTTGCCGATACAGCGTGTGATATTAAAACAAAACAAAACAACCACACCAAAGACAAGAGCGTGCGTATGGCATTTCCATTCTGACCATGTAGTTGGGAAATAGACAGCAATTAGATGAAGCTAGACTGATTAATTTATTGATTGATTGATTGATTGATGATTGATGATTGATTGATTGATTGATTGAGATTGATTGGTTTTCTTATTTATTGACTTATTGATTTATTTATTCTATTATTGATTGATTCATTGATTCATTCATTGATTTATTCATTCATTGATTCATTCATTCATTCAATCAATCATTCATTTATTTTTCTTTATTCGTTGATTTGTATTTGTACTTTTTACTAAGCGTGTGATAGTGACCAATATGTTTTATGGCTATTCTGACACAGGACCTTCTGCTGAAAAAATGTGCCATTAACCTTGATTTGAAGTCAGCAAGGCACGATTGCAGTTTAAAAACTGTGGAAGCAATTGGAGCAGCAAGCACATCGTTTTTTATTTAATTATTTTAAGGCCAGAAATAAACGGACTGGCAAAAGAGTAATGGGGGTTGTGCAATGAATTGGGGGAAAGGGGAATGAGATAAGACAGGTGGTGGATGGTGGGATATCATGAAATAATTCTGCTGTGGACATCAGACAGCACTCTCTGCGTCTCTTTGTCTGCTTCTCTCCGTCACTTTGTCTTTCTATATCTTTTCTGTCTGCCCATCTGTTTCTGTCTCTGTCTCTGTCTCTGTGTCTGTCTATCTCTCTTTCTCCCTCTCTCCCTCCCTCCATCTTTCTTTCTCTTTCTGTGTGTGTGTCTCTCTCTCCCTCTCTGTCACACATACACACATACACACACACGCACATGCAGCATACGTATAAAACAGACATACACACACACATATATATATATATATATACATGTATATGTATTACACACTCACACGCACACACACACACACATACACATACACACACATATATATATATACATATATATATATATATACACATATATCTCTCTGTGTGTGCGTGTGTGTGTGTGTGCGTGCGTGCGTGCGTGCGTGCGTGCGTGTGTGTGTGTGTGTGTGTGTGTGTAAGAGAGACAGACAGACAGACAGACAGAGACACAGACAAGGAAAGAGAAAGAGAAACAGACAGATAGAGAGAAGCGTGACATCACTAGATCGATGTTTATAAAACGAGGAAGAAAAGTATACTTTAGCTAGCATTTTGGGCGTTTAAATGGTTATTCAATCAGTAATTTTGCAGGATTTACTTCTGCTACAGAACAGAAATCAAATATGAAGCTACTCTTTTCGATTTGCCATTCTACTTCCGTTTGAATTAGTAACATGAAAAAATATCATTGTTAAATAGACAGAAATAAAAAGAAACCAAAACAAATACGCGTTTTGATTTGTGTGTGTGTGTGTGTGTTTTTGATTCCTCATCGCTTGAACGCTGGCAGTCACACGAAAAAGAAGGGATGTCAAGAAGATGTCGAAAAAAATAGATACAATATAAAAACAATCCATGGATTTTTTTAAAAGGGTACTGTTTGTTATACACATGTTTCCCAAACTTCATTCGCTACTACTACTTCTAGGTCAGTCATCTTCTCAGATAATGTTAAGTTTACAGTGCATACATAATTTTTTTTTAAAAACTGTACCAATACATGAAAAACAAATTCTACAATGGAGTGGCGTTTGGGAGCTTGGGAGGTGATTGTCCGGAGAGTTGCCCTGGATTCCACCCGCACCTTTGTGGCGTTTCTTGATAAACTAAAGAGACAATAACTATCGTCTCATCGCTGTGAATGCATGCTTTGCTTCCACTGTTAAAAGGTGAAGCCAGGGAGTTGTTGAAATATTAAAGGACCTGCTCTTGATTCTTTGTTACACGGGCTTCCAATTTTTTTTTGGTGTATTTGATGGAGAACATTTTATTGAGCATGCCACATTTCTTGTAATGGATGGCGCACATGTAAAGATCCTTTAAGCACGCGGAGTGTTGAACGAGAAAGGGAACTTAATCAAATCACTTTCTCCCCCAACTCAACTAGAGAAAATGGGGCGTGCAAATTTTGATTAATGAGGAAACACTACGATTAAATATTAACGGATCGTGTAATCTGCTGATGTCATTAAAAGCTGATTTTAGTTGACTTTTTTTTTTCCACGTTCCCCAATCTCCCCCTTATCCCCAAAACCCTTCTTCTAGTTTGAAAAAAAAAATCATTTACATATTGACCGCAGAGTGTCAGGAGTTAAGGGCCGAAACGCTTGCTTGGCGGGGAAGTGTCTCCTCTGAGGACCGTCTGCTGTTCGGCTCCTCCCAGAGTTCCTTACTACTGTAATTATTGTTGTTAAATCAGTAACTTCCCCCACTGCGTAAGTGTTAAATCAGTAACTTCCCCACTGTGTAAGTGTTAAATCAGTAACTTCCCCACTGTGTAAGTGTTAAATCACTCAATTCCCCCACTGTGTAAGTGTCAAATCAGTGAATTCCCAACTGTGTAAGTGTTCAATCAGTGAACTCCCCACTGTGTAAGTGTTAAATCAGTAAATTCCCCACTGTGTAAGTGTTAAATCAGTAAATTCCCCACAGTCTAATCGGTCAGTCAGTAAACCCCTACTGTGTAAGTGTTAAATAAATAAACTCCCCACTGTGTAAGTGTTAAATCAGTAAACTCCCCACTGTGTAAGTGTTCAATCAGTGAATTCCCCACTGTGTAAGTGTTCAATCAGTGAATTCCCCACTGTGTAAGTGTTAAATCAGTAAACTCCCCACCGTGTAAGTGTTAAATCAGTAAACTCCCCACCGTGTAAGTGTTAAATCAGTAAACTCCCCACCGTGTAAGTGTTAAATCAGTAAACCCCCCACTGTGTAAGTGTTAAATCAGTAAACTCCCCACTGTGTAAGTGTTAAATCAGTAAACTCCCCACTGTGTAAGTGTTAAATCAGTAAACTCCCACTGTGTAAGTGTTCAATCAGTGAATTCCCCACTGTGTAAGTGTTAAATCAGTAAACTCCCCAATGTTTACACACCAGAGGCAGGTGTGTAGACTGATCAGTGTCAGGACCTCCACACTGGAAGTCTGACTTTAGCCTCTTGACTATCTGTCATCATCATCATCATCATCATTGGGTGCCTTGCCGCATGGAGTCGGCGATCATGGACTTACATCTGTCTCTATCTCTTGTTGCCTCAAGCATCTCTTCCACCCTCTTTGTCTTCAGCCACTCTGCAAGTCCATATAGTATCTTCTCCCTGGGTCTACCTGGTACTGTCTTTCCCTCCAGCTTTCCCGTTGTGACCAGGTGCTCCAATTCCCCTTTCCTCATAAAATGGCCTATAAAAGTTGCCTGTCTTTTCCTAATCTTCTTATGAATGATCTTCTTGTGTCTGCCTCCATCAAGACTGTCTTGTTTGTTTTCTTTGCTGTCCATGGAACTCTCAACATTCTTCTTAGAAACCACATCTCGGCTGCCTCAATTTTGTTCTGGCTTTGCTTGTTGACCGTCCACGCCTCACAACCGTACAACAGTATGGGTTCTATACACCATTCAAGAACTCTTTTCCTGATGTTAATTGATAGGCATTTGTTGGTAAGAATGCTTTTCATCTTCTTGAATGCTGTTTTGACTTGGCCGATTCTGCTGGCTATTTCTGATGTGCATCTGCCGTCTGATGAAATGATCGTTCCCAGGTATTTAAACTTATCAGCCTGTCATCTTACATATGTATATCACGCCACAACAGTGTCAGTGTGTATATTAGGGTGTGGGTGAGTAGAGGATGGTCCGATGCATGAAAACATGTGATATTACGTGATCTTTACTGGGCAGGTTATTGTTATCATTATTTTTGTTTAAAGTCCAGACTGCATAAGTCCATATCAGGGCTCAAGTTCATATTGCTTATAGCCCATCGAACTACTAGAGCGATATTAGGGCTACAACCACATCAAAACTATAACCGTTTCAAAACATGTACAATATACTTCAACAGCCCCCAAAAAAGAAGATTACGTACACATATCAATGAATTCGTGCACATAATCTGAGGAGATGCCCCTGATGTTGACCATTCCATCCGATTTATCAAACAGGTAATTTAAGAAAATAAAACTGACTATAACGTTAAATATATCTAAGGATACTAAAACATATATAAAAACGGGCCTAAATTAGCTGAAATTGATTCCGCATATCTCATTTCCCTGGAACCAAATTTGCACTCAATACATATACCCAGTTGTCAATCCTAAGAGAAAATACGTAAGACTTTATCAAACACATACGGGCGAATGGACCGGCAAGGCAGAAGGTGATAGGAAGAAATGACAGAAAGCGAAGGAACAAGGGAGAATAAAGAGAGTGACTGAAAAGAGGACATTTCTAGCACATATTTTCCAGAAGTTGGGGATAATTTTTACACTGAAAGAACCCCCCAGAATTTCCACGGGGGATACTGGGTAAGTACTATTTTATAAAGATAACGCACACGTATGTAAACATATTGATATCTTCATGTCTCACTTTGAGAATATTGATAGAAATAGTAGACAGAGAATAATTGATATACTATACATATATATATATATATATATATATGTATATGTATATGATTATGTATGTGTTTATGTACAATATATATATGTATATATAGATAAATAGATAGACAGATAGATAGATATTTAGATAGATAGATAAATAGATAGATAGATAGATAGATAGATAGATAGATAGATAGATAGATAGATAGATAGATAGATAGATAGATAGAGAGATAGATAGAGAGATAGATAGAGAGATTGATTGCTGATTTTTTTCGTTACTTTTATATGATTATGAAATCTTTATGATTCTATACATTTGACATGAATACAGCTAATGATGCAAAAAATAATTATCACTATTTGAAAGAAAACCAAAAGCTCTGCTCAGATCTTTATTGCAATGCTTTTGGTGATCATTATTATAGACGCACATAAAGCATGTCCAGTCTTGTTATTCTCACACCTTGGACAAAAAAAACATACTGCTCAAAACTGAGGGTACTCTCTTCAGTGTGAATATTCATACAGACATCATGCAGAGTGTTTCCTTTTCAGCTTCACAATATTTCTTTTCTATTTCGCTGGAGGTGGATATAACATTGTTGTTGATGAAAAAGGGCGAGCGAGCTGTATTAAATGGCTGTAAAGAGAACAATAAATGCGCAACTGATTCTAATGGCAACGTTTTGTTTTGTTTTGTTTTGTTTTGTTTTGTTTTGTTTTGTTTTGTTTTGTTTTGTTTCCTTTCCTTTCCTTTCCTTTCCTTTCCTTTCCTTTCAGTTCGTTTCGTTTCGTTTCGTTTCGTTTTGTTTTGTTTTGTTTGTTTGTTTTGTTTGTTTTGTTTGTTTTGTTTTGTTTTGTTTTTGTTTTGTGTTGTCAAGTTTGTAGTGTGTGTAATTTTAATTAAGTTTGTAGTGTACAATTTTAGTCAAGTTTGTAGTGTGTGTAATGTTAGTTAAGTTTGTATTGTATGAATTTAGTCAAGTTTGTAGTGTATAATTTTAGTCAAATTTGTAGTGTATAATTTTAGTCAAGTTTGTAGTGTTTAATTTAGTCAAGTTTGTAGTGTGTATAATTTTAATCAAATTTGTAGTGTCTATCATTTTAGTCGTTTGTTGTGTGTGTGATTTTAGTCAAGTTTGTAGTGTATAATTTTAGTCCAGTTTTCAATGTGTAATTTCAGTGAAGTTTGAAGTGTGTAATTTTAGTCAAAAGAGATTTTTCGTACTCAGAATGTTCCATAGAAGTTCCTTAAAACTGCCAGTAAATATTATCTGACAGACACGTTGGGAAGGAGAGAATGGGAGAGAACAATATCTATGAAACATTAAGCAAATACCACCAGAAAGATTGGAGCATTGTTAGAATAAGCAGCGAACAGGCCATTTTTTTATTCTGCAGGTAAGGATTGACAAAGGAGAGGAAATCCATGCAAGTGTTTCTTAAAATGTAAATAATGCTGGTACAGCATTGGAGGAGAAGAACATTACAACATATATCATCAACATCATCTTCATCGTCATCATTATCATCATTAATAATAATAATAATTATAATATATTTTATTTATATAGCGCAAAATCTTGACAAAATCAAATCTAAGCGCTGAGCGTATACATGCATACATACCTACATACATATGAGCGCATACATGCATACATACATGCTTACATACTTACATACATAAATCTAAGCTGAGCGTATACATGCACACATACATACATACATAAATCTAAGCGTATACATACATACATACATACATACATACGTACGCACATGCATACATAATAATTACAATATTTATATAGCGCAAATCTCGACAAAATCAAATCCAAGCGCCGAAAAGACACACACGCACACACGCACGCACGCACGCACACACACACACACACACACACACACACACACACACACACACACACACACACACACACACACATGCATGGCCACAAATGGGGAGAAAAGAATAAAAGCAATAAAAGCAAGAATAAAACCAATGGAAAACCACAGAGAGCACATCATATACAATTATATATTAAAACAAAGTGATTCCCCTCCGAGCGGAGACAGGCTGCAGAGGGGGGTTGAGTGAGGTTAGGATTTTATGCAGAGGAGAAAAGGTGAGTTTTGAGAGCGGACTTGAAGGAGGCAAAAGTAGGTTGCTGACGGACTGAGAGAGGAAGTTTGTTCCAGGAGAGTGGACCAGAAACAGAGAAGGCTCGTGGACCATAGGTATTGAGCTTAGTGCGTGGAAAGCGAAAAGTCAGAGGATCGGAGGCAGAGCGGAGGGTACGTGAGGGAACATAGATCTCAAGTAGGCTTGACAGGTAATCGGGGGCTGCGTTATTGAGGCTTTTGTAGCACATGGTGTCTAGTTTGTACTGTATGCGCTTTGATACAGGGAGCCAGTGAAGTTGTGCCAGGAGAGGAGATATGTGGTCAGCTTTTTTCTTTTTGAGTACAAGGCGTACAGCATTGTTTTGAATGCGCTGTAGGATGTGAATGGTGGAGGCAGGAAGACCAGACAGGAGTGAATTGCAATAGTCAATGCGAGACATTATGAAGGAGAGAACGAGTTTTGCAGTTGTTTCGACAGAGAGATACTTCCTGATCAGGCTTATACGTCAGCATCGTCGTCGCCGTTATCATCATCGTCGTCGTCGTCGTCGTCGACATCATCATCTCTATCATCATCATCATCATGTGTATGTGTATACATGTATATGTGTGTGTTTGTGTTTGTGTGTGTGTGTGTGTGTGTGTGTGGTGTGTGTGTGTGTGTGTGTGTGTGTGTGTGTGTGTGTGTGTTGTGTGCGTGCGTGCGTGTGTGTGTGCTTGTGTTTGTGTGTGTGTGTGTGTGTGTGTTGTATGCGTGCGTGCGTGCGTGTGTGTGTGTGTGTGTGTGTGCGTGTGTGGCGTGTGTGTGTGTGTGTGTGTGTGTGTGTGTGTGTGTGCTCGCGCGCATATAAACAATTGCAGTGCGCTTGCATAACAGAAAGTCAACTAAAAGGAGAGAGTGAAAAAAGTATAACATAAACTGGTCGATATGTATGTCTGCATCAATCCATGTACATGTACATGTGTATACCCCAATGTCTACAGGTCCATGCATGCCCACCTTATGTGTCCGTCGGGATGCCTTCAAATCTCACCAGATACAACACTTTAATTATTCTTCATCCATTATTTAATCGTATCAGGGGAAATCTTTTTCCCCAGTAACCTAAGCTCTTAACTCTCAGTCTGTGCCAGCGAGATAGTTAAAACCGAATTGACTTGGGTCAACTTCGCTTACTTCGTTTTGTGCTGTTCCCACGATACGAGATGGCGTAGTTCAGACACAATTACAGAAACTGGAGTAACAGACGAATTCCATGAAAACTGAGAGACAGTTCTCACATATGCTAAAGGAGAATATGTCTTTCATTCTTTCATTCTTTCTTTCTTCCTTTCTTTATGCCTGCCTGTTCCTCTGTCTATCAGTCTTATCTCTATTAACCAAAAAGAAATAAACATAAAATCTCAATATTAGTTAACATGATAATAATTGGATTCAATAATTGGAGTTTATTCAAGAAAGATTCACTGCACTCGGAAAACTCCATATGCGCTCCACCCAAATCTGCCAGCAATTATCTGACATATTTCCCAAGTCTGCGCAAAGCCCTATGCGCTGGCAAGGTCTTGAAGTGGGGAAGGGGGATGAGGGACCTATGAAAACACTAAGCTGACACTACCAGAATGATGGAAGCATTTAAATAGTCAGCGAACAGGCCAGTTTTATTGTTGTGGGTTGGGGTTGAGCTCAAGATGTCAGATCTTGAGTCCATGGCTTTGCCAATTAGCCGGCATGTTACATAATGAAAAGAATGATGAAATATATCGTAAATTGAACATTACGATATTCTGCATGCTGTGCACATGCATACCCCTATGTCTACGGTGGCATGCATTCACGTGTATACTTGCACTCCGTGTCTGTTAAAATGCCTTTAGACTACCCTAGCAGCAACATGTCAAATTAATTAATCTCCATCCATTGCTTAATCCTGTCAAGGAATTTTTTTTTCCAGTAGCATAACCTCTCCATTCCATATCTGTGTCATCGAGGTTGCTAAATTTGAACCGACTTGGCTGAATTTTAATTGCTTTACTTTAATGGTATTTTCACGTCATGAGATGTCGTTATTCAAAATCAATTGACGAAACTGCAGGGACAGACGAGTTTCGTGGATTTAGTAGAAGTTTCAATTACATGCTAATCAGAAGACATGTCTTTCTTTCTGTACTTTTTTCCATTTCTTTATGTCTGACTTTTTCTTTGTCTATGTGTCTCATGTCTGATAGTAAAACAACCGAATATAAGTCATAGAATGGAAAGAGCGATAAAGTCTAATATAAAGTGGACAATATGGTTATTTGTATTTCAGTACGTGAATAAGCCAATGTCTGCATGTGCATGCATGCACCTGTACATTTGTTTCTGCATTCAAACCTTCCTAGCTACAACAGTTTAATCAATCTCCATCCAGTACTTAATCATATAAGGGGAAACGTTTTCCCATTCAGCAGCCGAAGCCTCCCATTCCCAATCTGTGTCACTGAAATTGTTAAACTTGAACTGACTTGGGTGAACTTCACTTGTTTCACTCTATAGTCTTTTCACGTCACGAGATGTCGTTATTCAGACACAGTTAATGAAACTGCAGGGACAGACGCGTTTCATGAATATAGGAGAAGGCTCATCTACATGCTAATCAGAAGACATGTTTGTTTTTGTTCTGTGCCTTTTTTCATTTCTTTATATATGTCTGTTTGTCTGTCCATCTGTTTTATATCTGACGGCAAAAGCAGTTCGATATGAATTATAGAACGAAGAGAGTATTAAAGTATAACATGATGTGGGCAATGTCATTGCTTGCATTTCAGCACGTGAAGAAACCAATGTCTGCAGGTGCATGCATAGACACGTATACTTGCTTCTGTCTTCAAACCTTCTCAACAACAATTTAATCACTCGTCATCTGTTACTTAATCCTATTAGAGAAAACATTTCCCCCTTAGTAGCCTAAGCTCCCCATTCCCAATTTGTGTCATCGTGGTTGTTAAAGTTGAACTGACTTGATTGAACTTTACTTGTTTCATTCTATGATCTTTTCACGTCACGAGATGTTATTCGGACACAATTAATGAAACTGCAGGGACAGACGAGTTTCGTGATACTGGGAGAAGGCTCAATTACAGGCTAACAGAAAGACATGTCTTCGTTCTTTGTTTCTGTCTTTCTTTGTTTGTTTTTTCCTTGTTTTTTTTTTTTTTTCCTTTTCTCTGTTCATCTGTCTTATGTCTGACAGCAAAACCACATAAATGCAAGTTATAGAATGAAGAGAGTGATAAAATGCAATATAAGTATACAATATGATTGTTTATATTTCAGCATATGAATAAACCAGTGTTTGCAGGTAAGGTGCATGCCTGCACCTGTACACTGGTTTCTACCTTCAGACCTCCCCAGCTACAACAGTTCAATCAATCTTCATCCATTACTTAATCCTACCAGAGAACAGATTTCCCTCCTCAATAGCCTAAGCTCTCCATTCCCAATCTGTGCCATGGAGGTTGTTAAATTTGAACTGACTTGGGTGAACTTTACTTGTTTCATTCTATGGTCTTTTCACGTCACGAGATGTCGTTATTCAGACACAATTAATGAAACTGCAGGGACAGACGCGTTTCATGAATGTAGGAGAAGGCCCCTTTACACGCTAACAGGAAGACATGTCTCTATTCATTGTTTCTTCATTTCTTTATATCTGTCTGTTCCTCTGTTTAACTGTCAACAAAACGAGTCTTTATAATTGAAAGAATGAAGAGAATGATAAACATATCAGGAACTGGTCATTCTAGTTGCATTTGTGCACATCATGCTGAGCACGTGAACAACCTAATGTCTGCAGGTGCATGTATGCATGTGTACGCTTGCTTGTGTCTTCAGACCTTCCCAACTACAACAACTTAATCAATTTTCATCCACTAATTAATCCTTCTAGAGAATACTTTCACCTCTCGGTAGCCAAAGATCCCATTCCCAATCTGTGCCATGAAGTCTGTTAAACTTGAACTGACCTGAATGAGCTTTACTTGTTTCATTCTATGGTCTATTCAAATCACGAGAGGTCGTTATTCAGACACAACTAAGGAAACTGCAGGAGAGACGAGTTTCATGAAGCTGTGAGAAAGCTCAATTACATGCTAACTCAAAGACACATCTTCGTTTCTTTGTTTCTTCCTTTGTTTATATCTGTCTGTTCAACTGTTTATCTGCCACCAAAAACAAGTCATTATAAGTGAAAGAATGAAGAAAATGATGATAAAGCGAATCATAAGTGGCCAAAGTAGTTGCATTTGTGCACAAGCATACCCCTTTGTTCATAGGCCAATGCACGAATGTACACACATTCTCCTGTGTCTGTCAGATTGTCTTCAAATCTTCCTGACAAGAACAGTTCAGTCAAGCTTCATCCATTATTTATTGGTATCAGGGAAAAACGTTTTCCTGATAGCCTGAGCACTCCATTCCTAATCTGCATCATCGGCGGAGTTTAACTTGAATTGACTTGGGGAAACTTTGCTGGCTGGTTTCTATGCTCTTCCCTCATCACCAGATGTCGTTATTCAGACACAATTAACGAAATTGAAGTGACAAACAAATTTTTCACTGTTTGGAGAAGCCTCACAAATACGCTAATGGGGATAGTGGGAGGGGGAGGACACATCTTTCACTCTTTCTTTATTTTTCTTTATACGACTGTTTCTTCTTCTGTCCATGGGTCTTTGTATGTCTTTCTGTGATTTTTTTCCTTCTAATTTGTCTTTTTGTGTGTTGTCTTCTATTGTTCCTTATTTTGCTTTTTGAGTGAGCAATTCCTTCTCTGCTACTCACATTCTGACTCTAAACAAAACAAAACAAAACATTCAAACATTTATAATGTGTTATAGTCGCAACTATCTTCAAACAACCCAGAAAAATAGATTTACGTACATTTAAAAAGACAAACATATTTGATATTAATATCATCGGTGGTTTTACATAGATAAACGTAAAGAAAGCATGCTCGCCAATCGTGGAAGGCAGCTTTACCCATTTATATAGTTCTTATTGCATTATTTTCCTTTCACTTTAAAGTTACGACCTCTGAAAAGACGCAATTGCTTTGAGGTCAACATCCTTGTTTTAAACAGAACAATTTTATCAGAGGACGGGGAAAATCTTACTCAGATTATTGCAAAACTGGACGTCATAAGGGCTTTGGAGTAGACATGTTGAGCAGGTTAGATGGGTAGAGCCAACATTCAAATAGATTAATAATCGCACATATATAGCTACACATACACACGTGATTGTGTGTGTGTGTGTGTGTGTGTGTGTGTGTGTGTGTGTGTGTGTGTGTGTGTGTGCGCGCGCATGCGTGCCTGTGTGTGTGTGTGCGTACGTGCGTGCGTGCGTGCGTGTGTGTGTGTGTATGTATGTGTGTGTGTGTGTGTGTGCGAGTGTGTGTGTGCGCGTGTGTGTGTGTGTGTGTGTATGTGTGTGTGTGTATGTGTGTGTGTGTGTGTGCACGTGTGTGTGTGTGTGTGCGTATTTGCAAAAAAATTCTTTAGTACAGATATCTCAACTAACAAAATGGAGAGAGTAATAAAAGAAAATTTATAAACTGGTCAATAGTTTGTCTGCATTTTCAAACGTACAGATCTCCATGTTTGTAGATGCACGCATGTGCACACTTGCTTCTGTGTCTGTTAGGATACCTCAAACATCCCAAGCAAGAGAAGTTTAATCAAATCTCCGTCCATTACTCAGCCGTTCATGGATAACTGTCTGAGCAGCTTAAACTCCTTCGTTCTCGATCTGTGTCATCGAGGTAGTTAAAGTTCAATTGATTCTGGTGAGCTTCGCTTGCTTAAATTAATGCTCTACTTTACCCAAGTCACGAGATGTTGATTGTCAGGTAAACTTAATGAAACTGAACTGACAAAGGAACTTCATGATGCTACAAGTAGGCTAACATATACGCTCATAGGAAGACATGACTTTCGTTTATACTGTCTTTCTTTCCTTTTACGTCTGTCAGTTCCTCTTCCTATCTGTATTGTATACGTCTGCAAAAACAGCTCAGCATAAGTTACAGAATGATAAATTAGTAGTAGTAGTAGTAGTAGCAGTAGTAGTAGTAGTAGTAGTGGTAGTAGTAGTGGTGGTGGTAGTAGTAGTAGTAGTAGTAGAAGAAGTAGTAATAAGTAGTAGTAGAAGTAATAATAGTAGAAATGCTAACAAAACCACCACCAAAAACAACAACAATGATATAATAATAATAGTAATAGTACTAATAATAACGACGATAATAATAACGACGACGACGACGATGATGATGATGATGATGATGATGATGATGATGATGATGATGATGATGATGATGATGATGATGATGATGATGATGATGATGATGATGATGATGATGATGATAATTTCAAGGCGTGAAATGTTGATATACAAGAATCAAACGAAGACACGTACTCTCATCATTTACCAAAGAAATCGCCAATAACGACCAAATCTCCAGGGCACATATCACACACACACTGGAAAGGGGAAGACAGGAGGGGAAATGAGCGTGTGAACCCTGACCCAAGCAGTCATCTTCACACACACACACACACACGCACGCACGCACGCACGCACACAGACAGACACACATTCACACACACACACACACACACACATACACACACACTAACACACACATACACACACTCACACACACAAACACTCACATTTGAGCACAAACACACAGACACACACACACACATACACACACACACACACACACACACACACACACCTACACTCACATTCACGCACAAACATACACACACACACACGCATGAACGTACGCACGCACACATACACACACACATACACACATAATTCTCTCTATTTTTACCATAAAGTGATACATCATAAAGTGATCAATAAGACTATCTGCATTTGCGCACGTGCATATCTCCATGTTTACTGGTGCATATATGCACCATACATACTTTTTTTTTTGCCTATGAGAATATCTTCAAACCTTCCCAACAACAGTTCAATCAATCTTCATCCAATACCTTATCCTTTCGGGGAAAACCCTTTTTCTCCCAGAAGCCAAAGCTTCTTATTCCTAGTCTGTGTCATCGAACGAATTAAACTTGAATTGACTTGGCTGAACTTTGCTCGCTTTGTTTTGTGTTCTTCGTGCGTCACCAGATGTCGTTATTGGGGCACAATTAATGAAATTTGAACGACAGGCGAATTTCATGAACTGGGAGAAGGCTCACATAAATGCTAATAGGAAGACATTCTTTGACAGGCGAATTTCATGAACTGGGAGAAGGCTCACATAAATTCTAATAGGAAGACATTCTTTGTTCTTTCTTTCGTCATTCCTTGATGTCTTCTGTTTCACCGTCCACCTGACTTATGTGTCTTTTTTATTCCTTTTTAAAAAAAAATTTTGTTCTTTTCTTTATAATTTGTTGTCTTTTCTTTTTCTGCTTCTTCGTGTGTCTTGTTTCGTTTACTTTAACTATATAAATGTATTCCTTAACGCCTTCTTTTCTTTTGTGTTTGCAGATTTTAAAAACACTTTCCTCAAACTTTTATCATATGATAAAATCATAATTATTTATGACATGCAG
Source organism: Monoplex corrugatus (assembly GCA_030674185.1). Classification (NCBI taxonomy): domain Eukaryota; kingdom Metazoa; phylum Mollusca; class Gastropoda; order Littorinimorpha; family Ranellidae; genus Monoplex; species Monoplex corrugatus. The sequence continues at coordinate 39,452,696 of CM060307.1, read as the reverse complement.
GTAGGGAAACAAATAAACGAACACTTGGACATCCAAACGAGAAACGAGCGGATCAAGAAAATTTTGACTAGCCAATGAAAAATTGAAATCTTTGAATTAGGTACTTTTGAAGTTCCAGTTATTTTAGGATCTGGAAGCGAAATCTGTCAAGAGGGAGTCAGTGCATTCAGGATCATATTCAATATACTATTTTTGCCAGCTGTTGCCTTGAAGAATGCGATGACGATAAGAAACCGATCTGTAATCTGTAATGCAGTTTCATCTATATGGCATAAAGATGAAGGGGGTGGAGGCAGGAGAACATGGATATACTTCTTGTTGTTGCCATTACGAGTATGCACACACATTCACACACACACACACACACAAACAAAGAAACAAACAAACAAACAAACAATCAACACAAAAACAAACAAC
>CM060307.1:39432279-39444779 GCA_030674185.1 Monoplex corrugatus | reverse complement strand
AAGCAGATAAATAAATAAATAAATGTATAAATCAATGACTAAATAAATGAATAAATAATAGACAAATAGATAAACGACTGAAACAGCTTGAAGGAATCTTCAACGTGATTCTATCAAGTTTAGAGCATGCATGCTGCCTTCCATGTTGTCATTCAAAGCATAGGTCTTTAGAACGAATGGCGTGCTTTCAAAGTTTGCAACATTACTGAGAGCACCATTATATCATTATTTGTATCTATCTATCTATCTATCTATCTATCTATCTATCTATCTATCTATCTATCTATCTATCTATCTATTATCTATCTATCTATCTATCTAATATCATCTATCTATCTATATTCTACTATTATCTTCTATCTATATTCTATCTATCATCTATATATATATACTATCTATTATCATCTTCTATCTATTATCCATCTATCTATCTATCTATATCTATCTATCTATCTATCTATTAGCTACTATCTATTATAATCTATCTTCTATTGTCTATTATTATGTGTCTATCTTCTATCTATATATTATCTGTCTATCTATCTATCTTATATCTATTGTCATCTCTATCATCATATATCTGTCTGTCTGTCTACTATCTATCTATCTGTCTGTTTGTCTCTCTGTCTCTCTGTTTGTTTATTTATTTGTTTGTTTATTTATTCATTTATCTATTTTTGTGTGCACGTTTTGGAGAGGATGTAAGATGGGTTTACATATAACAGCAAGTTCTTTGCAAAAGAAGGCATCAACTCTATAAATGAATAGAACAAATACACAAACAAATAAATATGGAGATAAACTAATTTCTAAATAAATAAGAGTTTATATTTAGCAACAATATATATATATAGGAAGGCCTCAGACTCTACAAAACAAAATATATGAAAAAAAAAAAAGAAACAGCAAGATAAAACCAGCAACATAATCCTATCAACTTTAAATCATTCTGCCTCTCATGCTGACATGCAAAAGCAGGTCGTGTGGATCAACTGCAGGTTTTCGTGTTTGCTTCCAAGACATTCAACTGGGACCACTTTTTTAAATTTGTTGACAACAAGGCCGTGCCAGTCGGAAGCCAACTGGAAAGCTTTGATCATTGGGAGCTGCAAGGAAAAAGCGAAGTATGTGCTGTCAGCATAATTGTGTGGAAGACGAGCGTTGTCAAAATTAAGTACTGCATGTCTGAACAGTATTTTGTAAAAATAAGAATATATTTGTACATATCATAGTGAGGGAATGAGAGACAGACACACAGAGAGAGAGAGAGAGAGAGAGAGAGAGAAAGAGAGAGGAGAACAGACAGAGAGACAGAGAGAGACAGAGAGAGAGAGAGAGTGTGTGTGTGTGTGTGTGTGTAGTGTGTGTGTGTGTGTGTGGTGTGTGTGTATGTGTGTGTGTGTGTGTGTGTGTGTGTGTGTGTGTGTGTGTCTTTGATTTAATGTCTATTCATTAAAGTGATTTTAGACAAAAAAAGGGGGCTGGGGACAGGGGAGGAATGAAGAGAATATACAAAAAGAGTCAATTTTGATCTTGAGAAAAGACGATCCAGAAAACAACTGTTTCGAGGAGGGGTAGGTAAAACTAACTAATAACGTTACCATACTTAGCGATTTAAACAAACAAACTGACAAAACAAAATTTATAAATGTATAGACTAAACGAAAGGAAATGAAACTTAAAAATTGGTTAACCATAACACTGAACAAGTGAAATAACATTTTAAAGATAAATCGCTATAGGACTTTTCAACAGGCAAACAAAAAATTCATATATGAATGTCATGTGTGTGTGTGTGTGTATGTGCGTGCATGTGAGTGTGTGTGTGTAAGTGTGTGTGTGTGTGTGTGTATTTGTGTGTGTGTGTGTGCGTGAGTGAGTGATGTGTGTGTGTGTTGTGTGTGTGTGTGTGTGTGTGTGTGTGTGTGTGTGTGTGTGTGTGTGTGTGTGTGTGTGTGTGTGTTTGTGTGTGTGTACGCGTGTGCGTGCGACGTGTTCAATGTATTCTTTTTATTTTTTTCAAAATGTTGTCACTAAAATGATTGTTAGTCTGATTATCCACAATTAATTCACTAAACAAAGTGTTATAAGTAATATTCGAAAATATAAATGGATTTAAGCTAACGTGTGCTATTTTACGTTATGTTATGTTATGTTATGTTATGTTATGTTATGTTATGTTATGTTATGTTATGTTATGTTATGCTATGCTATGCTATGCTATGCTATGCTATGGCATGGCATGGCATGGCATGCTATGGCATGATATGATCTGCTGTGCTATGCTGCTCTACGCTATGTTATGCTATGCTATGCTAGGGCATGCCATGGCATGATGTAGTATGGTATGGTATTGATTATTTGATTCACATTTGTATACTTAATTCTTCTTTTGTTTCTTTTTACTAATCAAAGTTTAACTATACGGTTGCAGAGCAAAAACTGCAGCAAGTGTTTCTTCGTGCAATTTTTTTTTGTACTATGAGTTGAGGTGTAAGCTGAATTTTGATAAGGTCAACTTGACCGGCTATAAAGTTTGTTTTCAAATATCTTACATTATTCCGAAGAGTCCACGTTTTCATTTTGGCTGCAATGAATATAAACATAAATGTAGAACGAAATGATGGCGTAGCTATAAAAGAAATAGAAGCTTTACTTATGTGAAGAGATGGTGGACGACAATTTTGTGGTGTGGGGGGGGGGGGGAAGAGGAAAGGTACAGAAGGAAGACAAGGAAGGAGGGTTTGTGTGGCGTGTCATCACTGGCGTCTGCAGGTGCCCTGTGTGCTCTTAGTGATGGCTATATGTCGTGAAAGGTCTGTGGCGCGTTCATAATCCCTTGTGTTAATAGTATTATTACGTCTGAGTTACGTCATAGTTTGCACGTGTCGTTTGTGAGTCTGTGTCTTTCTGTTTGTCTGTCTGTCTGTCTGTTTCTGTCTCTCTCTCTCTCTCTCCGTCTCTCTCTCTGTCTGTCTGCCTTTCTCCCTGTCTGTCCCTCTCTCTGTCTGTCCCTTTCTCTGTCTCTCTCTCTGTCTGTCCCTCTCTCTGTCTCTATGTCTCTTTGCCTCTCTCTGTCTCTATGTCTCTTTGCCTCTCTCTGTCTCTATGTCTCTTTGCCTCTCTCTCTCTGTCTCATTCTCTCTCTTATTCTCTCCCTCTCTCCCTCCCTCCATCTCTCTCTCTCTGTCCTTCTTTCCTCTCTCTCTCTCCTCTCTCTCTCTTTCTTTTCTCTCTCTTATTCTCTCCCTCTCTTCCTCCTCCATTTCTCTCTCTCTGTCCTCCTTTTTTCCTCTCTCTCTCTCTCTCCTCTCTCTCTCTTTCTCTTCTCTCTCTTATTCTCTCCCTCCTTCCCTCCCTCCATCTCTCTCTCTCTGTCCTTCTTTCCTCTCTCTCTCTCTCCTCTCTCTCTCTTTCTCTCTCTCTCTTTCTCTTTCTCTTTCTCTCTCTCCCTGCCTCCCTGCCTCTCTGTCTCTGTCTGTCTGTCTGTCTGTCTGTCCCCATCTCTCTCTCACTCTCTCTCTCTCTCTATCCATCTCTCTCTGCCTCTCTCTCTCTGCCCTCTCTCTCTCTCTGTCTCTCTCTCGTCTGTCTCTGTCTCTCTCTCTGTTTCTCTGTCTCTGTCTCTGTCTCTGTCTCTGTCTCGTCTCTCTCTCTCTCTCTCTCTCTCTCTCTCTCTCTCTCTCTCTACCTCTGTATCTGTTTCTATGTCATGTTTATTCGCCTGCCTTTCCAACCACTTTTTCTACATTATGATCTGTACACAAAACGTAATCTTATAGCATGCCAATGTCGTCATTTGTGCCCGCAACTGGGATGCTTTTTGTTATCATTTTTATTTGTTTTGTTTTGTTTTGTTTTGTTTTGTTTTGTTTTGTTTTGATTTGTTTGATTTTGTTTGTTTTGTTTTGTTTCGTTTTGTTTTGTTTTGTTTTGTTTTGTTTCGCTTGTTGTTATGAGGTCTGCGTTGATCCGTACGTGTATGTCTAGTGCGTGGGGGCGCTTAGATTTGAATTGTCAAGATTTAGTGCCGTATAAATACTGTAATTATTGTTACTATTGTTATGCTGTTACCAGTTGGGAAATTCATTTGGACATAAATTGTATTCTTAACACTGGGTGAAAGAGGTGGATGTTATGTTTTGTTGTAAGGGATAGCAACGTAGATTTTTCGTGTTGCAAGGGGATACAGGATTCTGGAAATATTTCGACATCTAAACATCTAGACATCGTTTGTTGCAAACTGACATTTGGGATTAACAGGAACCAGAAAAGTACACAAAACAGAATCAGACCTCGTGTTTGATATACCAAAACAAGGCAGGCATTTTTTTTCTGGCCAACTGGTCTTTGACAAGCGTAGGCCTATACAAAACACAAAAAGAATACACGAAAAGCACTTTACCGGGGAACACACACACACACACACACACACACACACACACACACACAACACACACACACACACACACACACACACACACACACACACACACACACAACACACACACACACACACACACCACACACACACTCACATGCACACTCACACTCACACACATACACACACACTCTCTCTCTCTCTCTTTCTATCTATCTATCTGTCTATTTATCTATCTATCTATCTATCTGTCTCGCTCTTTTTCTCTCTCACACACACATAGACCACACACACACACACACACACACACACATACACACACACACACACACACACACACACACACACACAAGCACGCACACGCACACGCACACGCACACGCACACACAAAACCACACAAACAACAACAACAACGACGACAACAAAACAGAAGACAACCTCCCTTACGTGGTGTTAAGAAGAAAAAAATGGCATGTATATGTACTGGTACGTAGAACATTTGGGGTTAAGTTCTGAGCTTTCCTGTTGGGTTTGGCTGGTCTCATAAGGATACTTACGTACCTTGACTTTTTGTTTTGATAACATTATAATACAAACACAGGCAACATACAATAACAATAAGTTATGTAGAACCTCAAGACTTTATTGATGCTTTATCACTTGAGGCGAGGTCTATGTCTTGATCATTTTTGTTTACCCACCAATCCAACCCTCACTCACAACATGGCATCTGTAATGTTGGTGCATACAGAATAACTTCAAGGCGCAGAGTCACTGCGTAGAGAAAACTGAGAATGAAACTAAAACTCGTGAAATCGTTGAAGCTTACGGCATGTTAAGTTTATTTGATAAGAATGGAAACTTTAAGGATTTGGAAGTCATGTTGAAATAGTTAATCACTGACATCATTTTTTTCAAAAGCTTACCAAACACGCTCATATTCTCTTTGACAACAGAAAACAAACTAAATAATGTAAGAACTGATGGGTCCTCTTTTGTGTGGCTTTGGAGGAAGGGGTCGATATTTTCACATTCTGATATCTGTTTACTTATGATTTATTTTATGAATACATGTCAGTTTCATTTAACTCATTTTATCTTTTTTTCAAAGCAATCCCTAAATATAATTTTGTTTACCAAATGAAAACAATTCAAGTTTCTGTTTTGATTCTTTGTTTCTTTTTTCTTTTTTCTTTCTTTCTTTCTGTCTTTCTATCTTTCTTTATTTCTCTCTTCCTTCTTTTTATTTAATTTGTGGAGAGTATACTATTTTTTTACCATTATGTCCTTGTTTTTTCACCTCTTTCATTCATGTTCCTTTTTCTTTTACTGATTTTTCTTTTTTTCCATTTTCCTAAAACAAACAGACCTGAGAATTGAATCCGGTATTTCCATATTTGATGTTTGTCTTGTCGCAGAAATGAAATCATCACAGCTTATCGATCGGAACCCATTCAGCAGCTGGGACAATCTGGCAAATATTAGACATTCCTTCATCGTTCTCTCTAGCTGATGATATGAAGCCTAGTGTGTGCTGGACACTGTCCAATGTTAAAGGCTATTCCGGTTATGTGATTGTTTAATCAAAATTCAAATAAGAACAGGGTCATGGATTAGAAGTACCTCAGTTTAAAACGTCAAGATTTCTGACCCCAACGAATTCCAACTTGAAGTTAGTGATGAATTGGGTTTGTTCATAAGACCGAAATCACATGAATTTCAACCAATTGACTGATCCATCATTGAGACTGCTGCTTACATTTTCTTACCAACGCTGCAGGTATCTGTGTATCTCAAGTCTGGATGACACAGGATGTATTATGAACATAAGTGTACAGTAGGGCCTCATCACTTAGCTTTCATCAAGTATGAGAGCATCAACACATCAGCTAACGGAAACGGATTAAAACTAATTATGAAAACATTTTAAGGCAGTTGATAATCGTTGCCAGGACCCTCCGGGATGGATAATGGGACGTATGGGTTCTGTGATAAACTTAGATTGACGGTTATCAATTTCCGATAACATTTTCTTCTTCCTTGATGTACAAGGCCCACTTGTATATTCAACGTTGAAAGTCAGTTATATCTATTTGAATGACAATCTTGTTCTCGGTCATCGGTGGATACAAATCTACTCGGCTTAAATATGACGGCAGATTCTTTTGCTGCTTCCTCATTTAAAACATAGTTAGTTAGTTAGTTAGTTACTTACTTACTTACTTACTTACTGACTGGCTGACTGACTGACTGACTGACTGACTGACCTACTGACTTACTGACTTATTGACTTACTTATTTGCTTATTTTCGTATTTACTTACTTATTCATTTAGTTAGTTAGTAGATAGGTACGTAGGTAGGTAGGTACATACAAAGACATACATACATACATGCATGTACATACATATATACATACATACATACATACTACATACATGTACATACATACATACATATATACATACATACATACATACATACTACATACATGTACATACATACATACATACATACATACATACATACATACATGCATGTACATACATATATACATACATACATACATACTACATACATGTACATACATACATACATATATACATACATACATACATACATACATACTACATACATACATACATACATACATACATACATACATACATACATACATACATACATACATACTACATACATACATACATACTACATACATACTACATACATACATAGAAAGAAATAAACAAACAAACAAACAAACAAGCAAAGCACGTAAGAAAAAAAAAAGAATAAGTAAAACACATCATTTCACAAACGTGCATATAAAGCCTTTCGCGAGTTGGACAAATTTTATTGTTTCCATAAAAAAAAACTTTTTTCACGCCGGAAGAAAATAACGTCAACGAAAAAACAGTGTGCACTCAAACCAATTAAAGTTACCTGTTTAGATTACACAGACTTGAAGCAAAATAGAGCATATGTTATGAGGAATAATGATTCATCTGACGAAAGTTAGATACTGTGTGATGATGGTTATATTATTGATCGGCTGATGTTTGGATGATCGGGTTGGCAGACACTTCAGCAAACATGCGTGCAAGTGCTTGTGGAAAACAAAATGTAAATAGAATACCGTTGTATGTTTGAGTAAGCCCACAACATCCGTTCACCAATTCACACATGCGCATACACGCACACTCGCGCAGGACCACGCGCACTCACACACATATACACACACGCGCGCGCGGGGGCAAACGCACACACACACACACACACACACACAAACACACACTCACACACACACACGCAAACGCACACACTGACAAACACACATACACGTACGTAACCAAATGAGCACACAAACCACCAACCAAGCAAACACACACTCACACATACACACACGCACACGCACACACACACACACACACACACATACACACGCATACACACACACGCACACACTGACAAACACACATACACATACGTAACCAAATGAGCACACAAACCGCCAACCAAGCAAACACACACACATACACACACGCACACACACACACACACACACACATAGGTAGAAAGAAACTCTAGGGAGAGCTAGACAACAGAAGGTCTTCAGAGAAGTAACCCCCTTTAGACAAGTGTTTCGGCCCTGAATTCCTTACACTCTCGGGGGGCCGGGCCACATCCAGGTCATGACTCCTGGATGCCCTTCTGCTGTTGTCTATTTTTTTTTTTTTTTTTTTCCCACGCCGGGGATCGAACCTGGGCGATTCTGCGCTTCAGAACTGCGGTACGCGGTTTTACCAATGTGCTAACGGGGCACACATCATCTGTAGGGAATTTAATCCTTATGAAGTTCACTTTTTTGGTTCCTCCTTGCCCAGATCCAGCTTGAGCTCCTTTCTGCTGCCTCTGCCATCGCTTTAAGGGCTCTAGTCCTCTTCTTCCCAGAAATGGCGAGTTGTTTCATGAGATCATAAGTGGAGGTGCCCACAAACCCTCTTGCCCCGACCTCTATGGCGAAGATTTTGACCCGCAGACCTGCTTTCTTCAGGGTGCTGGCAAGACCGGCGTATTTTTCGGTCTTGTAGATATGTGCTTCTTCCATTCTGCTTTCGTATGGCACAGTGAGTTCTATCAGAATCACTTGTTTCGAGGAGTCAGAGTGGAGAGCGATGTCTGGTCTCATGCCTGTCTTGCTGATGACATCTGGGTAATTTCTCCACTCTGGGAGGTCTGCTGTACACTCCCAGTCGACTGCTCCATCCAGAAGACCCTTTGGCAATGTGCTGGTTGTCATAGCCCTTTCGGGCCAGACCTGTTTCCCTCCTGCTTTGTAGAACGTTGTCATAGCAATTGGTGCGTTTGGGGTCATGGTTTTTTCGCTAACCACATCTGTGATCACTTTCAGAACTTGGTTGTGCCTCCATGTATACCTTCCTTGGGCTAGCGCTACTTTGCAAGAGCTTAGGACATGTTCCACTGTTTGTTTCTTCTGACAGAGCGGACATGCTGGGTCGTCTGATTTCCCCCATTTCACTAAGTTTGCATTCGAGGGGAGCAGGTCATATACAGATCTGAGGAGGAAGCTTATCCTTAGAGGAGACATGTGCCACATATCGTTCCAGCTGAGACTTCTTTGGAGTGCACTGTCCCATGTTGTCCATTGCCCCTGTTGACCTTGCTGGACTGCCTTCTGCACTCTTTTGACATCTTCTTCCTTCAACTCCTGTATGATCATGTCTCTTTTTTCCTTCCCTTTGGCTTTGGACCACCACTGCATTTTTGTTGCTCCCAGTCCCTGTCTGTTGGTTTGCGTGTGTCCAATTATTTCTTTGATGCTGAGGTTTCTCTTGGCATTGTTTACAGCCTCTTGGACTTTCCACTTTCTGCCAGTTCTCAGCTTTGGATGAACTGCTCTCACGATATTGTCCTCCGATTCCTCCAGCATGCTCAACAGTCTTGCTTTTCCAACTTTGTATTCCTCCACTATGGATTTCAGAGGTAGCTTCAGCATTGCTTGACGACAGTAGAATGCAACATCAGTGAGACCAGGTGGGACACCGAGCCATTTTCTTGTGTATTTGTTGATTTTGGCTTCCATTGCTTCGACTGTATATAGATAGATAGATAGATAGATAGATATATAGATATATATATATATATATATATGTGTGTGTGTGTGTGTGTGTGTGTGTGTGTGTGTACATACAAGCATACATACATACAATCACATTCACACATGTACACACTCGCACAGATGCACATAAAGTAACCAAACGAGCACACAAACCACAGAGCAAGCTATCATACAGACACACAGACAAGTAAACACACACACACACACGCGCACACACACACACACACACACACACACTCTCTCTCTCTCTCTCACAGACAGACACACATTCACACACACACACACATACACTCTCTCTCTCTCTCTCTCTCTCTCTCTCTCTCTCTCTCTTCTCTCTCTCACAGACAGACACACATTCACACACACGCGCGCACACACACACTCGGCACCCACACAAATAGAGGAGCGAACGCACACGCAAACACACACACACAGAGGCACGCGCACACATACATACATGCACAGAGGAGCTCGCGCGCACACACACACACACACAGAGGCGCGTGCGCACACACACATACACACACACACACACACACACACTCACACACGCACGCACATACACAGAGGTCTGTACACACACACACACACACACACACACAGAGGTCCGCGCGCACACACACACACACACACACACACACACACACACACGCACGCACTCACACACACACACACATACACACACACAGCACTCACGCACTCGCACAAGCACGTTCTCACACTGACACACACGCAAATGAACAAAATAAAAGTGACTGACCAAGCAAGGTCACAATCACCTTACCACACAATCTCAGAGAGCTGAGTCACTATAATGTGTCTAAACAGGAATTAACCCTTTCACTCCAGCAGCCTACACATAAGCTATAGAAACTTAACCATTTCACTCCGTTACCCAATCCACCAGCTTCCTACAGGCAGTAAGCTAATGGATAGGGTCGAGCAGTGAAAGGGTTACGTTTCTGCTTTGCTGTAGTAGTTGACAATGCTGAATGCTGGTAGATAGGGTGAAGAGTAAAAGGGTTAAGTTTTTTGCTTTTCTGTCATGGCTGACAATGGTAGATGCTGGTAGATAGTGTGAGGGAGCGAAAGGGTTACTTTTTTGCTTTGCTGTCGTAGCTGACAATGCTGAATGCAGGTAGATAGGATGAGGCATTTAAAAGGGTTAAGTTTTTGCCGTGCTGTCATGGCTGACAATGCTGGATGCTGGCAGATAGGGTGAGGTAGTCAAAAGGCTTAAGAGCCAGACAGATGAGATGAAGCCCACACGTTTAGGGGGATCACATGCCACAGGGTGTTGGCGTCGTCTGTGGTCCACGGTGGTTTTCGAAGATCTGGAGATTTGGTGGATGAGAAGAAGAAGTGCAGACGTGTTTTCTGGAGTTACAACCCTATTCTGATTGTATTGCAACCATAAGAGCAATTTATAGATAGATAGATAGATAGATAGAGAGATAGATATGTAGGTAGGTAGTAGATAGGTACATAGATACATAGATATAGCTAGATGGCTAGCTAGCTAGCTAGCTTGATACATACATACATACATATATACACACATACATACATGCATGCACGCATACATACGTACGTACATACATACATACATGCATGCATAAATACATACATACACACATGCATACATACATACATACATACATATATACATACATATAAACATACATACATACATGCATACATACATACATACATTCATATATACATACATGAATACATGCAGACGTACCTACGTTCATACATACATACATACACACATACATACATACATACATACATACATACATACATACATACATACATACATACATTATAACATACATACATGCATACATAAATACGTAGATACGTAGATAGATATGAAAAACGTATTTATATACATGACTCTTTGCTGGTTAAATCAGGAACACATCTACAAGTACAAACAAGCAAGCAAAGGAAGAAAAGTACAGACTGACATTAATTGAAATGAAAAAAAAAAAAGAATACTCAAAACCTAAATGTGTTAAACGATATATATTGCGTATTTCGTGTTCATCAAGTTTGGCTGTCCTTTTTGTCACCTTGAACTGTTGGTGTTGTTCTGCTGACTTTAATGAGAACAAGAATCACCACCATCACCATCACCACCACCACCACCACCACCACCACCTTCACCAATACCACAACCCCACCATCATCACCAGCAGCAGCAGCAACAACAACAACAGTAAACACAACTAGAATAACAATTTTCTCTTTGCTATAACAGTAATGATTTTCTTCTTGACATCATGCGTGCATTACTTCTTCCCAATCTTTTCTGATAACTGCATTTCATGCACATTTACAATGGACGTTTGGCAGCTCTTGCAAGAGGCTAACATAGTGAAGAATTGATTACAGATTTCTTTAGGTTCCTGCTGTGTTCAGATGATTATAAACTGATAGATACCGTACAATTTTGTGATTTCTTCAATATCCCTCCAACAGCTTTTTGATATTCTGTGATACTCTCAATTCTCTAAAGAAATCAGATCAGTAGAGTTTTAAGCTGGGGAATTTTCATCCGTAACAACATGATTCTCTCGCAGAAACGCATGACAAGAAAAGAGAACCAGGTCCAGAAAGCATGCAAACGTGAACAGCATGCACTTTTCATTCCATGCAAATATGTTGCACTTATTTCCTTCTGTGAAGACATATGTATGCCTTCAGAATTCATTGCATATTTTGACGTTAGCTTTATGTTTATTAGATTAGGGGGTTTTTTTTTTCATGGATAACGAGCTGAAAACCATATCTGCAGACTGGTAATTTTCTTCACCTTAAAGCAGAACGAAGCAAGAGGTAACGTATGTCACCTTCTGCGAAATGCCAATTGTTCGATTTCTATCTGAAAGCTAAACTACGTATGGGCAAAACGTATAATATGAAATCGTCCAAATGTGATACACTCCATATGAACCACGTCCAAATCTAA
>CM060307.1:39417279-39422279 GCA_030674185.1 Monoplex corrugatus | reverse complement strand
ACTCTCTCTCTCTCTCTCTCTCTCTCTCTCTTCTCTCTTCTCCTCTCTCTCTTCTCTCTCTTTCTCTCTCTCTTCTCCTGTTCTTCTCTGCTCTCTCCCTCTCTCTTCCTCTCTTCTCTCTGCTGTCCCTCTCTCTCTCTCTCTCTCTTCCTCTCTCTCGTCTCTCTCTCTCTGTCTTCTCTTCTCTCTTCTGTCTCTTCTTTCTCTCTCTCTCTTTCTTTCTCTCTCTCTCTCTCTTCTCTCTCTCTCTCTCTCTCTCTCTCTCTTTCTCTCTCTCTTCTCTTCTCTTCTCTTTTCTATTCTTGTTTTCTCTTCTCTACTCTCTCTGTGTCTGTCTCTGTCTGTTTCTTTTTCTCTGTCTCTGTTTCTGTCTGTCTCTGTCTCTCTGTCTCTCTGTCTCTCTCGGTCTCTCTGTCTCTGTCTCTCTCTCTCTCTCTCTCTCTCTCTCTCTCTCTCTCTCACTCACTCTCACTCTCTCTCATTCTCTCTCTTTGAAATGGCGGATGATTCAGTTTCAATGAAAAAAAAATGAATGACTTACATTGTTAAAGAATGGTATTAAAGGTAAAATACATACATAATGAAAAGTTTGTATGCCACTGTAAAACAAGGGTGCACTGAGGTATACAGTTTACTAGTTGTAGTACTGCAAAAACTGAATGAAATACGGTGTTGTGTGTACTCCCATTTTTTCTTTTGTATACAAAAATGAACTTGTTTATGAAATAATCAATAATGGAGGCACGGAGCAAATTTGAGTGATGAATTGATTGAACAGTTTATTTCATTAATTGCTGATGCCATTGTTTTATTGTCAGAATTTGTAGTCACAGCTGAATAGTCTCTATAAAGCGACGTGTCAACTACGAGTTAAAGTAAACATGGACAAGAGTTATACAATGGTCTTCAGGAACGGTGGTTTTCAGCAAATACCGAAAAAAATGGTTCTACGACAATACAAGGATATTTGTCGTGAATTTATATTGGTATTTACAAATGTATTGTTTTTACCAGACTGAGTTTTAATTTTGTGTGTCAGAACAAAACGAGCTGCCTTAGATATTCTAAGTAAACTGGATAAACTAAACAATAAGTATGATTGAAATTATTTAATATGTAAATTCAACCGATTTTGCTTTATGTTCGAAAAATATGGGGTCTTGAGGAAGCATCTTTGGTGATTGAAAGCGTTTAATTCTTTATGTATAAAACAAATTAAGAGTAAACATTAGAAACTGAAATGATTTTGTATTATGGTAAGATAGCGAGATTTCCCTTACCTGAGAACACACGTTTGTTGTATTCGATACCGGCTAAAACTAAAGAAAATGAGAGTAGAGAGATTGCCTTATAAGGCAATCTCTCTACTCTCATTTCCGTTATGCTATGATATCCAGCAGTGGAAAATATCCAGCAGTGGAAAATATATATTGGGCGTCAAAAGTCTGTAATATCACATGATTACAGATTTTCATCCGTCTGGGAAACTCAGGGTTTTGCTTGTGTTAAATCTTTCATAAAAGTGTTTAAAGAAAGATGATTATAGATGGCAGATTCATAACATGTTATTCACACGATTTTGATGTGCTATATCTGACCTATCTGTGCATAGATCAAATATGAAGGACTCGTTGAAGAGCTAACAAGATGTCCGTTATTAAAAGTGTCACTGAAAATGAAAACTTACTGTATGCTATGTTGTTCAGCCCTTAAAGATCTGAGAGGTCTGTTAATTAATCCAGGTTACTACCATAATCGAAATGATTTCAGTTTAATGATGCTCATGACGATGGATTCAAACAATGAACGTACACTTGACATAACTGAATAACATTCTGTTTTTGATTCTGATTCCGATTCTGATTCTGACTTTTAGCTCTTTGTTTTCTTTGTTGACATGGTGGTAAAAGTTGATGTGCTCGAAATAACTCTTTCGTCATCAACTTTTAGTTCTTTTCTAGATTGATTAAGAACGAAAAGCTGAATTCTGCAATCTCACAGCTGTGCATTTACTGGTGTATCACACAGAGGCTTCACCACTCCCTTTATGAGGGCAGTCTGGCTCAACTGATCGAGCTGTGGACTCACTATTTGATATCATCATCATCTGGTGCCCTGCCGCATGGCGTTGTCGATCATGGACTTCCATCTGTCTCTATGTCTTGTTGCCCCAAGCATTTCCTCCACCCTCTTCGTCTTCAGCCACTCTGCAAGTCCGTCTAGTATCTTCTCCCTGGGTCTACCTGGTGCTCTCTTTCCCTCCAGCTTTCCCGTTGTGACCAGGTGCTCTAAATCCCCCTTCCTCATAAAATGGCCTATAAATGTTGCCTGCCTTTTCCTAATCTTCCTTATGAATGATCTACTTGTGTCTGCCTCCATCAAGACTGTCTCGTTTGTTTTCTTTGCTGTCCATGGAACTCTCAACATTCTTCTTAGAAACCACATCTCGGCATCCTCAATCTTGTTCTGGCTTTGCTTGTTGACTGTCCACGCCTCACGTCCGTACAACAGTATTGGTTTTATATAACATTCAATAACTCTCTTCCTGATGTTCATTGATAGGTATTTGTTGGTAAGAATGCTTGTCATCTTCTTGATATCTTCTGATATAGTGAGTTCAGTCCCAATCTGCAGTATAAGAACTGGCTTGTTCAGTGTTAATCTGAATGCTCTACTCATTCTGGTGGTGTCCGCTCAGTGCCTCTGACATTCCATTCTCTAACCCTATTTCAAGATTTTGCATGTGCATGGGGTTTTGTGCCGGCTCAAGAAACATGCCAGATAATTACTGTGAGTGAAGCGCTATGGAATTATCCAAGTGTGATGAATCCTTCTAAAACAAATCCTCAACCCCCTCATCCTCTTTATTTTTTCACCATTATGTCAAATGCCCTTTATTTCACCTCCACCTCTGCCTTCTTCGTTGATGTGAAGAGCAGGCGTTAAAGATAAATGCCTCCCTACCTAATCCCTTTGCTCTGGAAGGCTTTATCTGGATCCAGACCTAGCGGGCATCAGGTCGAGGTTAACGACGCCATAACCAGCCACATGACCTACATGAAGTGAACCACACTAGACTGAGGAGATCATTCCTGCTCATGAGTCAATCTCATAAATGGCGATATGTCCTGCTTGGTGCTTATGTGTGTGCAGAGGAGGGATACATTAATTAACGTTAATGGCTGCAGATTTTCCTGGTGGCCTGATGTGATCAAGGTCAACAGCCACAAGCTTGTGCACCCTCTGTGCAGTCAATCATGATTACAGTCTCATCGTTGCACTCCACCTCCGTTACTATGTCCTGTCCATTCTATACCCCCCACGCCAATGTTGTTTAGAGAGAGAGAGAGAGAGAGAGAGAGAGAGACAGACAGACAGACAGACAAACAGAGACAGAGACACAGAGAGAGAGATACAAACAGAGATACAGTCTGAGAGAGAGTCTGAGAGAGACAGAGAGACTGAGAGACAAAGAGACAGAGAGTGGAGTGAGGATGGATAAGCTCCCAGCAGTATTCATATTCAAGCAGGTTCCAGACCAAAAAAAATATAAAACAGGCAATGGCTTAATCCGTCAGACGTTTGATACATATATAATTCGTGTTATGATCAAAATGCTTGGTTCAAGTGCGAATGATTCTATCGAGAAAAACGTTCAAATTTCTGAATGCCATGTATCCATGGCCTTATGATCTAATGCATTATTGTTTGAAATTATCATTTATTATCAATTCCGATCACACTTTCTTCACAGTTTTCATAAATACAACGCCAGAATGTTTGGAATTTTGAGAGAGGTCTGTTTCTGTGTCCTGGTTTTGAAACTAAAATCGAGAACTTGAGGCATCACATCTTGAGTCCATGGCCCGAAACCTATGCCATACATGAGCATCGAACCCTAAACCCATGCAGTATCAGCAAAGTGCTCAAACTACATATACTGAAAGGATCACGTTGCCCACAAGCTGTCCACAGTCTTTCGCTCTCACACTGTCTTCTCTACCCATTGTTTCCTTCATTCCTTTCCACAGTCTTATCCTTACCACGAAATCTTCTCCACCCAACACCACCTCACAATTACTCCACGGCAGAGTTAAAGCTGGAGGAACGTGGCAGCCAAAGTATCTCCCAGTAATCTCAATGCTACGAACGATTTTATCCTCCTCAAAGCCTGGTTGGAGTCAAATCAAGGTTAATGACACAATTTCTAGTGGCAGCTCCTGTGTAAAATTTGCTGAACGACACATTGATTACTGTTCAATTTCAAGGTGGTCTAACTTACAAAGTTTACCTTCCCCGAATACAGCCACTTTCCTAAGCTATACCGCGGAAGTTGTAAGCTGGTGTCTTAATCCCTATGTGTTTGTTCAATAACAATAAAGATGATTACTCAAGATCAAGAGCTTAGAGAAAGAACAGTCAGTTAGCTATACCTTTGCCAAATTCTTGTGGGAAAATAAGGGCATAATTGAAATATGGATGAGAAAACACGAAATTGAAATAATCAGTTATAAGCTGCTTATTGTGAGAATGAATGGCACATTTATCCGATAACTGAGACATTTAAGAAAACGGAAATTAATTCACAATATGCTCACAAATTATGGCTTAAGGTAATGAGACGAACGATAGATGGCTAAATTTCCTAAAGCATAGTTCAATTGATATTTATTCCTTATTGATGTCATTGAAAGATATAATTCTCGATGGACAATATTGCAGATATGAGAAGCTCCGTTAGATAGTTATGACTCTTATTTCATTGTAACATGGTTCAAGATAATTTGGTGACAATAAATCCATTAAGTGTAGATATATAATTATTATGTATAGCTTAAGAAAATAGTGTTAACTTTTTGTTGTTTGCTTCTGTTGAGAGATACATTATATATAGCTAAAGAAAAAAGTGTTATTTGTTGTCGTTGTTGTTCTTGAAATAATTTGGTATAGAGGTCTACATGATTCCAGACGTTATAAACAAGATCTTAAAAACACTAAAT
>CM060307.1:39397279-39412279 GCA_030674185.1 Monoplex corrugatus | reverse complement strand
AGACAGCTTAGAGTCCATGTTCCTGTCGGTGACGAAAATGTATTAGTGGGGCTTTCTCAGTTGCTCCTGTATATATTTTTACCACAACTACACCAGCAGTCTACAACGTCAAGAAGCTGCAAATGTACTCGGTTTAAAGTTAGGAGATTAAAGTCAAGGCCACACAGACCAAAGAAAAAAAAGAAAAAAAAGGAAAATAAAAATGAAAACAAAGTTGAAATGTTGCACTTCTGGAGTGTGTGTGTGAACTCCCTTTTTCCCGAACATTTCAAATGTTTGCATTCAGTACTTTGACTATGAGCATCCGCTATTTCTCTGGCGATTCCCGAAGTTATATCTCACTGATGTTCTTGTGTTCTGAGAAGAGAAATTTGTGAGTGATTCGACCAGCTTGTTTTTTTGCACGCGCGCGCGCGTGTGTGTGCGTATGTGTGTGTGTGTGTGTGTGTGTGTGTGTGTGTGTGTGTGTTGTGTGTGTGTACGTGTGTGTGTTTGAGCGTGTATGTGTGCGTGTATGTATGTGTGTGTGTGTGTGTGTGTGTGTTTTATTTCTATTTTGTTTTTGTTCTATTTTTATGTTCTTATTTATTTTTATTATTACTATTTTTTGCTTGTGTATTAGCATGGATATTCCCCCTTTCTCTCCTCCTTTTAAAGTCAGTCATGTAATGGATCTATGAATCATCATCGATTTTCATAAAAACATCACCTTTTAAAGTAAATATTTATTGATTAGCCAGCATCGTAATAGAAGAAAGTTTGTTCACATATGTAACTTTAGTTTAAGAATCCCACCACATGACAAAAGTTAGGTTGTCTCGGCCTTTCGTTTTTTAATAAACTTTTTTTTAGGTTCCTTTTATTTACAACACACGTACATCAAATAATGATAACAAATTATATATATATATATATATTGAAAAGATTTTGTTGACGTATGAATTCCTCATAGCATACAAAATATACATAATGATAATTTGTATATTGACGATTTAAAGACGAACATCAAAATGTAAGCACATGTCAGCATTTATGTTTGATATTTTTAAAATTGTATCTTTTTTTTTTTTTTTTTTTTTTTTTGTAGCCTGGGATCTACATATTCCCCTTTTGGAAAAAAAAAGCCGGTTATGCAGAATGATCATCCCCGAACACCTTACCACACCACGACAAAACTTAGATAAACACTAATTACGTTATTCATGCCTGAAACGTTTAGATAAAACTGTTGTGGAGCAGCCTGTAAAGTACAATTTTTCCACTGCAAGTGATTTTAAATTCTGTTCTGGCGTCCTGACGGCCAAGGGTTACAGCCCGAGTCAAAAGTGTGATTCCAGCTTTGCATTTGGAGTGATGCTAAGGGTAAGGAGCTGGGACAGATAGTGAAATCAAACAGCAAGTTTGGACAAAGAAAATATGTTTTTAGAAGTGCGTGGGGATGTTATAGTGCACAAAGATAAGGAGAGAGAGAGAGGGGGGGAGACAGAGAGAGAGAGAGAGAGAGAGACTTCAGACTTAAAATTTTTTATTCAAAAAAGGCCATAGCCCCTACTGAAGAGGTGCTTATAAGCATAATGAAATAATCAGATAGCAAATCATATAGGATTAACAATCAATAACAAAATAATTGTGTATTACAATAAAGCAATTTCCCTGATTTTAACTGCTTTAAGCAGGAACAAACCTAAATTCGTAATACAGTGGCGCCTCAGGATACGAGCGTCTCCCCAGACGACCAAATCAGGTTACGAGCACAAAATACTTGGAAAATTCGCCTCGGTATTCGAGCATTCGCTCGCGTTACGAGCGACGTTGTGATCACGCCACGTGCTTCCCGCCACTGCATCCCGCTGTCGGTGTGCGTTGTTCTATCGAAGCGGAAGCATCTCTGCGTTCATTTGCGCTTTTCAGTGTTTTTTGTGGTTTACATGAAGAAATTTTGTAACCCATCATGTCGTCCACAGTAACCTCTCTCCTCCTCCCCATCGTCTCCCTCAAGCCAGCCACGACTCTTCATGAATGTAAAGTACAGTATATTATTTATCATCGTTAAATGTCAGAAAAATTATTTTAATTCTGCATAAAATACTTGTTAATTGATTTTTATATTGATATTTTTGGTGTGTGGAACGGATTAATTGGATTTCCATTATTTTGAATGGGGAAATTCGTTTCGAGATACGAGTTTTTCACGATGCGAGCTACGCTATGGAACGAATTAAATTTGTAACCCGAGACGCGACTGTATAATGGAAACAAACATTTTAACAAACAATTTAAACATATTCGGGCATCTAAAATACTTTTGAGGGATAAACCTTGAACGGATTTCATCTAAAGTCCAACAACATAGGACAAAATGTATTTCGTCTTCTTCAGCTTGCAAACATAAGGGACAGAGCAAATCAGACTCTGTGTTGCTTGTATCTCAATTGGTGGGCTTACAAAATTGATAAACCAAGTCTAAATGTTGCTTTTTTTCAAATCAATATCCAGATCAAGGCTTCTGTATGGTTTAACACTGTGAGAATCTATGACAATTCTGTAAAAATTATATTTTCCACTTGTCTGTATATGGTCATTCCTCTTTTGCCATCTACAATCAATCGGTCTTTGTCAAAAATCACGAATAAACGCCAGCTCCCTGGAAAAACCAAACATCACCAAACCCATATCCATTCAGACACATATGTTTACTAGTGACTAAATTCTTCTTAACTTTACAATCTAGATCAAATAGCATCTGATAGGATTTTTTCGGCAGACTATTGTCTTCCATGTGCGTAGTTTTAACAAAAATTGAATACATCGTACAACTGAATAAACAAACAATGGGTATCTGTTTTGTTTCTCCATACACTAAATCATTAGATGTGCGCTTATCCAGTCCTAAAAATCCTTTCAAAGCAAACAAGTATACTACAGCTTCACAATGCATAACTTCCTTATCTAATCCACAAATTTCTGCTTCGTATAGTAAAATTGGCTGTATTTTTTAAGCAAATATTTTGACAAGTAAATCAAACGAATTATTACTTAAATATTCAATCTTTTCATCACACATAGCAATGCATTTTTTGCCCTGCTGGCAATCTATTTTCAAGGCAGAGTAAAACTCAAACGTGTATAAAAACAAATTCTCAGGTATTTATATACATTTACAACAGGAATAACTGTATCATTGTACACCCATATCTCTTTAGCAGCTAAGTTTCCTCCTTTTCTAAATACGACAACATTACTTTTGTTCAAATTTACCTTAAGATGCAAAGAAGTAGCTGCTCTGTGTAGAGTGTTTAACTGCCTCTGTAAACCTACAACCGTTACAAATAACAACAGCACATCATCTGCCAACAAAAGAATAAACAATTCTGACAAATTCTGTGGAAATTCGACCCCATGACGCCTATTGCTGATAACCTCCAGAGCAAACTCGTTAATAAACATAGAAAATAACACAGGGCTACAAACATCTCCTTGTTTAACTCCAGTTGTACACTGAATATAAATGTAAAATGAAGCCCACAGCGGATTCGACATTTAACTTTTTACAATACAATACAATACAATACTTTATTTGTATAGCGCAAAATCTTGATAAAATCAAATCTAAGCGCTAAAACAGACACACACGCACGCACGCACACACACACACACACACACACACACACACACACACACACACACACACAGACACACACACGCACACGCACACGGCTAAAATGGGGAGAAAGAATAAAAGCAATGGAAAATTATAGATATGCTTTGAACAGTTTCTGGGTTCACAACCTTGCAAAACAGTGTAAAAGACATAAAACACTGAAGTGATCTACACTTTTTTACAGCAGGCCTCAACCACAAGATCCTTCTCCCACATGGTCTTCTTTCACTCTCTCCATCAGGTCGCTGATGACTTTCTGAACACGGGATCCATTGTCTTTATACATTGAAACAATTTGCCATTTACACCATTCTTCAACAAAGTTGGCCAAAGCAAATATCTATCAATAGAATCAAGTGCTTTTCCAAATTCAATGAAAGAAAACTGTTCCTGAATAAAGGAGAGTAAACGTATGATCGACTGTAGAATATCCCCTCTTGAAGCCAGCTTGGTGATCTCCTGTGATGTCATTAATTGCAACCCATCCCTGTAACCTCTTTTTGATAATGGTGCTATATAATTTACTGCTTATATTACAGGGAGAATATTCTCTGAAATTATTTGGATTACTGGCATCCCCTTTCTTAAATAATGGTAAAATTGTTGATTCTGACCAACTTTCTGGAAATATGCCATCATCAAAAGTTTATTAAATAGTTTCAGGAAAAACTATTTTGTATCTTCTGTCCCATTTAAAAAAAACACCAATAATTAGATCAGGACTTAAAGCTTTATTATTCTTCAGTTCACGCATGGCGGACACAACTTCATCAACTGAAATAGGACGATTAAGATGGCCATCTGATTCCTCATTGACTTGCATAGTGTACTCAACCTCTTGCACAACATCTTTATCTAACAGAGAACGAAAATGTTCAAACCACGTGTTAACAGTAATGCAACGTTTTGACTGACTTCTTTTAAATGATGCCTTTTCAACGGATTTCCAAAATGCCCGTTGGTCGTTCAATGTGGACATCAAGCTGTTCAGCAATGCTAGATTAAAGGACCTTCTCTTGCTTTTCAGATTTTTTGTATTCTCTTCTAGCAATAGTGTACATACATCTGACCTCATTGCTTAAAGTTTTTCTAAATCTTTATAACATTCTTCGGACATTCCGTTTGGCTGTTAAACATTCAAAATCGATCCAATCACTATTTGTGTTTGTCTTGTTACTATGCAAGTATCTCTTCATATTTTCAGCATTATCTTCAATACAGTCATTGAACACATTCAAAGCATCATCTACATCTACATTAATCAAATTCATAGCAGATTGAAATTTCAAACACTTCTCCTCTTTCTGTAAATTTGATCTATAAACATGACCATTTTCGTCGCTTCACACAACTTTTTTAATCACTGTGTCACTGTCACAAACATCCGTTCCAAATGTATTTTCATTTGGGAAAGTAATATGTAACTGAACAGGTAAATGGTCCGAATCAATGCGACCAGATACATATAAGGTACAATCACTACAAATAGAAGAAAAAAAGATCTTTAGAAATAAGAAAATAATCATTCACACAGCATCCATTATCATATATGTAAGCATAGCGACCCTGAGGGTCGCCATTACAAACCCCATTCAAAATATACAAACCAAATGCAACACACAAATTCAACATTTTACCGTAATTATTTAAAACTGAATCTCAGATCTGCGATCAGTACATGACAGTTGACTATTCGTCAGCGAGTCAATATTAAAACAGTCGTTGTAAATTTCCGGAGAAAATTTTGACGTCCTGCTGTTCAGATCTCCACAAAGTAATATTTCAGAATCACCTAATGGCAGTAAACAATCAACGAGACATTCTTCCAAAACAGAGGATCCGTTATCAATATCAAAATATGTATAATAAGGTAAACCTTCTGGCTGAACATAAGCACGAACAAACAAAACATTTTTTGAAGTACCAAAAATATTGTTATCGATAATAAATGCACATATATTAGTTTGTTTAATATCAAACAATATTCGGACATTCCGTTTGGCTGTAAAACATTCAAAATCGAACCAATCAGTATTTGTGTTTGTCTTGTAACTATGCAAGTATCTCTTCATATTTTCAGCATGCTGCACCCTACCTGGCATGTTTGCACAAGTAAGGGCTCCGGAACCAGGAATAAGCGTTTTAAGCCAGACGACTCGTCACACGTTGTCAACACTTCAATGCCGGAAGTAGTCCCCCAAGAGAGAGAGAGACAGACAGACAGACAGACAGGAGAGAGAGGGGGGGGAGAGAGAGAGGGAGAGAGGAGGGGAGAGAAAGAAAACTTACATGCATTAACAATGATAATGATGATAACAACAACAACAATACTACTACTAATACGTCTACTATTTGTACTACTGTTACTTGTACTACTACTACTACTACCACTACTACTACTTCTACTACTAATATAATAATAATGATATAATAATAATAATAATAACAATTATAATAATAATAGATGATGACGATGATGATGATGACGTCGACGACGATGATATGATAGTGACGCACCATTGCTGCAGTGGCAACAGAAAGAAAATAGAAAGAGGAGCATTAGCACTGAAGTAACATCACTGCTAGATATAAATGTTCACTTTCATTCATTTTATGTAAAATTGTTTACTACACTTCGAAATGCCATAAGAAAACACTTAAAGAATTTGGATTTGCTTGTTTGTTTGTTTTTTGTTTGTTTCTTTGTTTCTTTCTTTGTTTCTTTCTTCTTTGTTTCTTTGTTTGTTGTTTTTAGGGGAGAAGGGGGGGGGGGTTGAATGAGCATGGGGACTGACGGAACAGGGGATGTGCACAGCCGATATAAGCCAAATCATTTACCTTACATATGCTGCAAGATGAAAAGCTGTTGATGAAGCGGTCCCACTAGGAAGAGAGGCGTCCTGATTTTAAACCTCTGTGGTGAAATGATGTGTTCGTATCCATCTAGTAATCTAACGCTGCAGAAAGTGGAGACTACTCTGGGGCATGATGATCATGGCAGCTAGGTTCATCTTGTTCTTGGATGACAGACTGGCGGGGGCTACAATTATGCCATATTTGTTGTTGTTGTTTTCTGTCATCTTGTTGCAGGCAGCGGAAGCTTTGTATATTGTATTGACTGGGGGGCTTTCTGTAATGTGAGACAAGTTTATGTTGAGTGGCTAGTTGTGCTGTAATTCAGACCTTCATTTGTTTATTTACTTTATTTGTCTGTTCTTTTCTTTGAAGATAAGATACACAGATACAGATGCCGTTTTCATGTAATCAAGATTGTTCCAATGATAAAATGATACGATACTAAAATAAAATGCAGATAGGTAAAACATAGGCTAGATAGGGCCTCGGGACCTGTGCAGCTCATGGGTTTATGTGTATGCTAAAGGCTTGTGCCATGATCACCATCACATGACACCTGTGACGTTAGTGCAATTGGAATTCATTCCGAGCGCGGAGACGTTATCTTGGAGAAAGTGAAACTGAAAATGTTTATGTTCCGCTGACCAAAACATTTATATATACATCGACTTGATAATAACTTAACAATGTCTTTCAGGTACCACAATCAAATTTATACATATATAGACTGAATAATTACCGAATGATGCTTTTTTGGATGAGACAACAAATCGAAGCCCCAATGTGCAGCTTGCAGTTAACGCACATCAGCCTTTTGACTCCTGCATTCTGCCCAGCAGCATCCTGCATGGCTAGCCATGATAACAAAGCAGACACTTAACTGTTTGATTCCCTCACCCTATCAGAAGCTGGTGGATAGGGTGAGGGAATAAAGGAATTAAGTTTTTGCAGTTAATGGATAGGGTGCAGGAGTCAAAGGATTAAAGATCCCATGGCAAGGGTGCAATAGTCAAGCGGGGAAGACTTCGAATGTTCAAACGGAAGGGTCTGGGCTCGATCCTTCGTGGATACCTTTCTGCGTTGTGAGGTTAAAGTGGAGATTCGTCCAATCTCTATACAATATGAGTGCCAATCTGTTCGTGCCTGAACACCCATCGTGTTGCCTGGGGATCTTTTGTTTGTTTGTTTGTTTGTTTGTTTGCTTTTTTGTTTGTTTGTTTGGTTTGTTTGTTTGTCCAGTTTTGTGATCAATGAACCAAGAAAACATCAAATATGCAAGTTAAAGATCCTGTAAGACATGTCTGTATATGAAAACATGGAAACACTGTTCCGAACGTGTCACACACACACACACACACACACACACACACACACACACACACACACACACACACACACACACACACACACACACACACACACACTCACACACACACCCACTCCCGCATCAAAGACAGAGTGTGCAGAGACTCAACACACCACCAGCACAATGCATGCAAAACAATATCCACGCAAGTATCCAATATAGTCAGAAGGGGCAGGACGGACATACAAACAATCAAATGTTCCCATGGCAATAAAACGTTGTCTTAGCAAAATTCTGTAGAGATATGTACTTTCATGGATAAACCAAAAAAACATGCACACAAGGACAAGTGGCGCCGTACTATGGTTACCATGAGAAACAGCAGCCAGCATGTCATGCAGAAAAATTCCAGAGTGACCTGACCTGAAAGTGCATCCGATTTGATATAATTCAGTGAAAACAGAACAGTAACAAGATAGAAGGCCATGATCGCCAACGCCATGTGGCAAGGCGCCTGATGATGATGATGAACAAGATGATATGTAGAGAGATACAGCGAAGTTCCCACGAGAGAGAGAAATAGATTACAGAAGAAAATTCACTGCGGGTTGTAACAGGTGATGTGGAAGATATGCACAGGATGGTCCAGTGTACATTATTGATGGAGCGACTTTCGCAATATGGCGTCAGCAGGATACGTGCCATTTACAAAGAGCACTGAAGCAGCACTTCAGCGGAAAACATTGTTTTCCACGTTAAGGGCAGGGAGAAGTGGAGCTTGGACACTCCCCACGCATCTCCATCAAACAGCACTACCCTCTGAAACATTTAAAGCTATAGAACCTGTTGACCTTATCCAAAACCTCATTGCGGTGCCAGTGTTGTACTCACCCCTCCCCTCCACCCCCTTTCCCCCACTCCAGAATTTGGTGTGTCTGAAGAACAGCAAAAGAGTTCATATCCAGTATAAAAGATCACCTGAGCATTTGCAGCAGGCGTTTGTATTGTTTATTTGACTTCATTTGTACACAGGCTGATCACATGGGTGTTGTTATAAAGATAATGATAACGTTTCTGCTACTACAGAAAAAATTAGAAGAAAGAAAGAAGAGACAGAAAGAAAGAAAGAAAGAAAGACAAAAAGAAGAGAGAAAGAGAGGAGAGAACAAGAAGAACAACAAGAAGGACATGAAGAAGAACATCAAGAAGAGGAACAAGAAGAACAGCAAGAAGAATAAAAGAAAAGAAAATAATACTATTTACCGCATCGTGAAACTATTATATATGTGGCACCTTCAATGGTAAAATCAATAAATTATAAGTTTAAAATTCGGCGGTTTATCACTCTATTTGTGAGAATATATTATCTTTTCTCCCTTCTGTTGGCAGACTAATGTGGCGCGGTTTCCAGAGAAAGCATACAGGCGGTTTGACACTATAACTAAAGACATAAAATCATTAATTTTCTTCAAATTTACCATGTAACGTATCAAGAGAATAGGCAAAAAAAAACACAAAAAAACAGGCCAGAAATTACGGCATCTGAATATAGAAGATAGCTGAAAGATCATGACTGAGAACATTTGATTTCTGCCCCAAGACTGGGGACAATGAATGGCCTATACAGGTTGTATTTTGTGTATACAGTCGTCTCTATAACATCCTCACTTACAACACGACGATATGAATGTGGAAAATTCTACTGAGTTTTTTTGCAGCAAAAACGTACAGGTTTTGACGTGTTCCTGCTTTCACATTTACCATACCTTTTGTGAAAGCGTCCTTGTTTCAGCAGATACTGTTACTGTTATTTTCGTTTAACACCCTGCCAACTGTGTAGAATATTATCAGGGCTATAACCGTTTCAAAACATACACAATACAAGAACAGGGAATAAAAAAGGAAAACAAAATTAAATACATACATGAATGTATTCACGCATATAATTTAAGGAGATGCCCCTGGCGTTGACCACCCCGTCCAATGCATATCACAAGGAATTTAAAAACCATATCTGAATATAAATTCAAACATAACTATGGACACTGAAACATATAAAAATGGGCCTAAATTACCTAAAATTGTTTCAGCATGTCTCATTTCCCTAGCACCAAAAAATGCACTCAATGCATGTACCCAATTAACAATCCTGAGAGAAAGTACGTAAGACTTTATCGAAAATGTACAGGTGAATGAAACAACAAGGCAAAAACTGACAGGAAGAAATGACAGAAAGTACAGGAACAAGGCAGAAACAAAGAGAGTGACAGAAAAGAGAACATTTCTAGCACTGAATTTCCTGAAAGTGGGGATATTATTTATACAAAAAGAGCCTTGACATACCCACGGGGTGGGAGGGAGCGTTTAAGCAAATGAAAAACCAGAAACACATCTAAGCAAAATAGGAACACGAATATGGTTTTCAAGCGTACACAAAAGACACAAAAGAACACATTGACCAGACTAAGGACACAAACAACAGGATAACTTTTACTGATGTTTCGTAAAACTAGAGAATTGTCTGTTTTTGAGTATCTCTGGTAACAATGTCTGTGTATAAAGATTGCCTGTAAGTTCAGTTGATTTATGTTAAAACTGTTTTTAATGCAAAGAAAACAAACGAGACAGTCTTGATGGAGGCAGACACAAGAAGATCATTGATAAGGAAGATCAGGAAAAGACATGCAACATTTTTTGGCCATTTCATGAGGAAAGGAGAATTAGAGCACCTGGTCACAACAGGAAAGCTGGAGTGAAAGAGAACGCCAGGTAGACCCTGGCAGAAAATATTGAACGGACTTGCAGGGTGGCTAAGAACAATGAATGTGGAAGATGTACTTGCAGCGACAAGGGATAGATGCATATGGAGGGCCATGATCGCCAACGCCATGCTGCAGGGTGCATGATGATGATTTTAAGAGGTTGGAAGATGCAGAGAGTAACGAAAAGAAGTGAAGGATACATTGATCAATGAACTTAAAAACCATCAAACCAAGCAGACGACCAAACAAGCAAACATTCAACCACTACATAAACCAAGCAGCCAAACATCCAACATTCCAGTCGAATTGCACACCATCCAGCCATACAACTGACCAAGCCACTGTACAAATGATCAAAAAAGCAATCTATCAAATGATCACTCAGCAAAAATAGAACAAACAAATTAATTATTCAATTAATGAATTAATCAATCAATCAATCAATTAATTGTTTAATAATTGACTTTGATGATAGTAATTGACTTTGATGATCAGCGCTTAGATTTGATTTTATCAAGATTTTGCGTTATATAAATATTGTAATTATTATTATTATTAATTATTATAGTGATGATGATGATGATGATGACAATGATGATGATGATGATCATGATGTAAGTAGATAAGTAAGTAGATAAATGAATAATAGATAGATAGATAGATAGATAGATAGATAGATAGATAGATAGATAGATAGATAGATAGATAGATAGATAGATAGATAAATAAAAACGCATAAACAAACATGAACCTAGTTCACGTAACTGACAATTTAATATGTAAAAAGATAAAAAAAAATTTCAAAACAAAGAAAAGCCAATTTAGTTATGAAACATCGATAGGCAAACAGACAAGTATACAAACAAGCGAGCAAACAAATAACTGACTAAATATATAAATAACCAGATGGTTAAAGAAAAAGACAGAAAGAGAGGAAGAAAGAAAGAAAGAAAGGCAGAAAGAAAGACAAAAAGAAAGAAAGAAAGGCAGAAAGAAAGAAAGGCAGAAAGAAAGAAAGAAGTAATGGATACATAACTAAAAAAAGAATATAATGCAAATTCTTTTGAAGTACGCATGCACTCTTGTTACTTTCTACTAGGCGATATTCGTCTGTCAGGGATGGGGTGGTGGTGGAGTGGGAGTCTCATTAATTCCATCTAAATACAGCCATCACTTGACGCGGGAAGAACGTCGGAAGAGACGAGTAAAGTTCATCCAAGTCAATTCAAGTTGGACTGTCTGGATGGCACAGGCTGAAAATGGAGAGCTTGGGCTATCGGTAAACGGATCCTCTTGTCGAAAATCAGGGATTGGTGGAGGACTGACTGGATTGTTATTTGCTGAAATTCACACTTCACAAGCACATGTGTGACTGTTCAGACGCTTACAAGTTTAGAGTCGAACCTGTGCGCCTTCTGACTGCGCATGCTAAAGATCCCACGGCAGTTGAAAATCGTGAAGAGCAGGGCATTACCCGGCTGCCTTGGTATAAAACATTGGAGACATAGGTTGATTTCCCATGTCCCACCCCTTGAAGACCAATTAAGCCTTCTTGCCTTTCTGAAGTCTTGGTTTAAGAAAAACGTGAATAAGAATATGAATTTGAATCGAGGGCGAGGGGATGGGCGCCGCCCTCTCGGGAAAAGTTGAAGTCTCTACCACCTCACTCCCCTACGACCCCAGGGTTATGGAACTATCTAGGTAGGATCTCAGGACCTGGCCCAGCTCGTGGGTTTTATTTGCAGGCTTAAGGCTTGTGCCATGATCATTCTGGCTTTTCTCCATCACATAGCACCTGTGACGTTAGTGCATATGGAATTCATTCCGAGCGCGGAGACGTCATCTTGGAAATTGAAATTGAATTGAAATTACAATTAGTACGCGGTTACGAAAGCATTTGCACTGGTACAGACGTGTATGTGTGCTGCCCTCCGTTCTCTCAAATCCCACACATATACGTGTACACACTGCCATGAAAGCTGTTTCCAAATCATTGTGATCATCTGCATGTACATCAAGGATGTTTCTCAAGTAAGAATTATACAACATGTGTATAATTATTGAAAGCATGTCTAGGACAGAACATAATAATTATGTTCACGCTGGCATTCAAACTTTGTTAGAGATTGCCTGAAGTAAATGGCCTTTCGTATATTTGCAGCGACTAAGTTACTCTGCAGGATGGTTTGACTATATCCACATAGAAAATCAAGTAATGACAAAGCTCCTTAGGTGAGGCTACAGGATAACCAAAATGCTATGTGTAGTTTTTCTTTTTCTTTTTTGTTTTCACTCTGTCAATCTATGTCCCTGTGTGTCTGTCTGTTTGTCTGTCTGCTCTCTCTCTCTCTCTCTCTCTCTCTCTCTCTCTCTCTCTCTCTCTCTCTCTCTCTCTCTGGCTCTGTTTTTGAGAGACAGACAGACAAAGACAGACATAGAGACAGACAGAGAAACAGACAGGAAGACAAAACAAACAGACATAGAAGAGAGAAACAAAGACAGATGAACAGACAGACACATAGACAGAGAGAGAGAGTGACAGACAGACAGAGAGACAGAGAGAGACAGAGAGAGAGACAGACACAGAGGGACGGAGTGAGACAAAGAGAGAGAGGGGGGGGGGGCAAATCAGAATTGTCCATTTCATAGACTGTAATCTCTACTGTAAGACAGATCAGGTTTCCGATTGTGTCCAGCAAATGTACTATGCTAAAAAGGCAGATGTAAAACACGTAAAACCAAAATAAAATAAAAATTAAATCAATGAAAAAAAGATATCTGCAGCACTAAAAAAAAACATCAAAATGAAGAAAAGCATGTTCCATGTACCTGCACACAACTGGGTTTCGTTTAAAAAAGTAATTTCTCGTACATGTCTTGACATATTTATACCGAAGACTTCTGAATAATATATGTGTCCGTCTATTGTATAACATCCTAGTACAATACATTCTGTCATATGTTCATGTACGTGGAAATAAACCAGCAAATCTATAGCAGTGGTGGGATGCCGCTTTAAATCGTAATATCAGAATAACCATAGTGATCTTTAACTCTCATGTGTTTTTGAAAAAGTTTGATAATGATTGATAAGACTGGACAATGGGTACTTGCAGAAATATTCGGTGTAATCGGTGAATTTTAACAGTGATCTTTTAAAACTTTTATGACAATCAAAAAGAGATAATAGGGTAATCGGTGAATTTCAACAGTGATCCTTTGAAAAAAAAATTTTGACAATCAAAAGGAAAAAAATCAACCAGATTTAAGAAAACGTATAATTATGAAAAATTCTTAAGTTTGCTGTGCAAACATGCTATCAGAGAAACATCATTGGTTTGCCTTTTAGCTTCAAAAACAATTTTGCCATTTTATTAAGGGAAGAACACGTCCTTCTGATTATATTTTATTAAATGATGGATGTTAACCAATAACAAAGAAACATTGATTGATCCTGAATTTATGGAGGTTTTCGACAGGCCAGTTGCTCAGCTCATATGGGCAAGAAACATGAAATGAACATGTTGCACACTTTCTTAGTACATGGACTGATATTTATGAAGTGAAAGCAGCAATCACACATTACTCTGTTCTGCTGTGGAAACGTTTGAGAATTTTCACTTTAAAATGCTGGTTATCCTTTTTTACAGTCGAGGAAAGTCTTTGAACATGTCTATCTAAAACGGACGTGGTAATGAAGGGGAGTACTGGACAGTACACGTGGTGCTGCAGGGCTGATAAAAATAGTCTGGTTAAATATTAACCACCTAGTTCTCTTTGTAAGAACACAGCGATGATCAATACGAAGCAGTAAATTGAGTAAAGTTTGTCTGTATGCAATGGACGTGTTGGTGTGTTTAGATAAATAACATTGGCCCTTTTTTCGTGTTTGTTTCTTTGCATGTTTTTTTGTGTGTGTGTGTGTGTGTGTGTGTGTGTTTGTATGTTTGTGTGTTTGTTTGTTTGTTTTTATGTTTGTTTTTCTTTGTTCGCTTGCTTAATTGTTTGCTTTTGGGGGGTAGAGTTTTACTATTTATGTATTTGTATATTTATTTATTTTCTTTTGCTGGGATGCAGCAAAAGCTTTTATTT
Source organism: Monoplex corrugatus (assembly GCA_030674185.1). Lineage (NCBI taxonomy): Eukaryota > Metazoa > Mollusca > Gastropoda > Littorinimorpha > Ranellidae > Monoplex > Monoplex corrugatus. Next base: position 39,397,602 of record CM060307.1, on the reverse strand, counting down.
TGCTTTCTTTTGACATATGTTCAGATATGTTTTAACTCATTAATTAGTATGATATCCGTGTCTATGTGTGTGCGTGTATGTGTGTGTATTTGTGTGTGTGCTCCTCTCTCTCTCTCTCTCTCTCTCCTCTCTCTCTCTCTCTCTCTCTCTCTCTCTCTCTCTCTTTCATATGTGCGCGTGTTCGTGTGTGATATGTGTATTTGTGTGTTCGTGTTCATGTGTGTCTGTGTCTGCGTGAGCGGGCGTCTGTGGTAAAACATTCACGCCATATCAGCGGTAATTAAACATAATGACTTCTGCGTTTAACCAGCGGAAAGAAAACA
>CM060307.1:39362279-39377279 GCA_030674185.1 Monoplex corrugatus | reverse complement strand
TTCCCATTGCAGCGATTTGTTCCCAGTACATATTTCTGATTATTCGTAGATCTTTTCCATCAACATTGAGTTTCTCCAGTTAGTTGATCAGTTCTTCATGTCTTATCCGATCGAAAGCCTTGTTATAATCAATAAAGCATAAATACAAATCCTTATTCATCTCGGTTGACCTCTCTATGATAGTTCTTAGGATGTATATGGCATTAATAGTTCCTTCCCTTCCACAAATCCACACTGTTCTTCTGATATTTTTCTTTTCATTCTATTCCTTGTCTTCATCATGATTATTCTCAATAAGATTTTTGTTACATGACTCATCGAACTGATTGTGCGATGGAGTTCGCATTCTATAGCCCCTGTCTTCTTTGGGAATGCAATGAAAATTGATTTTGACATATCTTTGGGGATTTTTCCAGTGTCGTAAATTTCATTTAGGAGGACCGTTATTTTTTTTCTATACCAAATTCCTCCAGGGCTTCAATCGTCTCTGTAGTAATGTTGTCTGGTCCTGGGACTTTTCCTGGTTTCATCTTTTTCACTGCTGCTCTAACTTCATCTTTCATTATGGGTGGATATATATATATATATATATATATATATATATATATATATATATATATATATATAATCGTGATAACGCTATTTATAATTTTTTAGTTCTGTAAATCCAGTTGTAAGTTGTTAGTGTGTAATCCAAAATGTCTGAGGGCCATTAAATTCTAGTTTTGTTGTCTTCTAAAATAGTTTCCCTGTCATTACATGAACAACCTACATTCAGCATGCACTGGTCTCAAAAATATTCATGAGTAAGACAAAAAAGAAAACGTGCATACACACCACACACACGCACACACACACACACACACACACACACACACACACACACACACACACACACACACACACACACACACACACACACACACACACACGCTCACACTCACACTCACACTCACACATGCATACATACATACATACATACATATATATTACATGCATAGATACATACATACATATATACATACATACATATATACATACATACTCATATACATACATACATACATACATACATACATACATACATATATACATACATGCACACATACATTACACACATAGATAGATAGATAGATAGATAGATAGATAGATAGATAGATAGACAGATAGATAGATAGATAGATAGATAGATAGATAGATAGATAGATAGATAGATAGATAGATAGATAGATAGATAGATAGATACATAGATAGATAGATAGACAGAGAGAGAGAGATAGATAGATAGATAGATAGATAGGTAAACAGACAGACAGACAGACAGATAGACAGATACATTCAATCATACATACATACATACATACATACATACATACATACGTACGTACGTACATACATACATACATACATGTACATACATACCATGCAGAGAGAGTGAGAGAGAGAGAGAGAGAAATAGAGAGAGAGAAACAGACAAACAGACAGACAGACTGACGAACAGACAGAGAAGAGAGACAGAAACAGACAGACAAACTGAGACAGACAGTGAGAGCAAGAGAGAGAGAGAGAGAGAGAGAGAGAGAGAGAGAGCCAGACAGACAGACAGACAGGCAGGCAGGCAAATAGACGGACAGACAAACAGACAGAGAGATAGAGACATCATCATCGTCGTCGTTATTTTTCTTTGTCGTTGATAGTTTATGGACAGTAGAGTCCACCGCCTTCATGATTTCATCATCACATCATCATCATTATGATCATCATCGTCGTCATCGTCATCATCTTCGTCATCATTTTATTGTCGTCGATAGTTCGCGGACAGGGGAGACCACCGTCATCATCATCATCATCATCATCATCATCATCATCATCATCATCATCATCTTCTTCTTCTTCTTCAACGTCATCATCAAGAAGCTGATATTCTTTCAGTTAATGTCCCTATTTAATGATCGACGAACCGTTTACAAAAGTTCTAGTGAAGTTTCTTTTTCAAGTAAAATGTGAAAGTCGTAGATATTTTTTTTTCGCGTGAACTATAAAAGATAGCGATCAATGTTCTGTCCATGTTTACACTGAAGTTTGCTTAATTGGGACAAATGTTGCAAGACTGATTTTCTACTACACTACATCTCCATTAACACTCACATTATTTCTTATCACGCAAAAGAGACGTTTTGTATACTTTAAGATTTTTTCCTTGTATTAATTTTTGTTTTTGTTGTTGTTGTTGCTGTTGTTGTTTTTGTTTTTGTTGTTGTTGTTATTGTTGTTGTTTTCTGAAATACGAACCCAATTTAACTTTAATCAGTGAATGTTTATTCTTCAAGTTTACATTCAAACCATTCATATTTTGTTTCTTCTTCGTAGTCTGAATGAAAGTAAATACCGGCATTCAAAATGTGAAAACCAGAAACAAAAATAGAATGAGAATGCGAATTTACTTAAATTGTTTTCAGTTTCAGTGTCTGTTTCTCAAGATGATCTCCGCGCTCGGAATGAATTCCTTATACACTAACATCACGAGTGCCATGGGATGGTGGAGATCCAGAATGATCATGGCACAAGCCTTAAGCCTGCACGTAACCCATGAGCTGGCTAGGTCCGGAGGTTCTACAGCTCGTTTGGTCCAGGGGTATGATTCTCGGTTAGTGTGCTAGAGGTTCCGAGTTCAAATCCCGGGTGAGCCCTAATTTAATTAACAAAACACGATAGGTTCAATTTTTTCCCGAATTGGTCTTTAGTAAGCGTGAAAAAAAAAAGAACAAAGTAATAAAGACACTAAATTCAGGATGAAAGACATAAACAGAATGATTTCACTGACGTTTTGATAACTGAACTGTTTTTTGATATATTCTTGACTCGTTATTCGTGTTTGATTTTTGTGTGTGTGGTTGTGTGTGTGTGTGTGTGTGTTTTGTGTGTGTGTGTGTGTGTGTGTGCGTGTATGTGCGTGTGTGTGTGTGTGTGTGTGCGCGCGCGCGCGTGTGTGTGTGTGTGTGTGTGTGTGTGTTCGTTCTTTTTTTTAACGTCTTTTCACTATAAGTGATATTAGACGGGGAGGGGGGAAGAGGGTAAGAAAAAAAATATATAAATAAAATCAAGTGGAGCACGATAGTTGGACAGGTTGGGTTGAGGCAGAGGGGAGACAGAGTGAAAAGTCATAAATAACTTAACTAACATTAGTAACAATTAACTTCAACAATGTGAAAGGAAAGTTTAACACTGAAACAAAACTGCATAAAGTTAAAGTAATGCATTAACAGGACTGTGAACTAATGATTCTGAAATTTTAACTAACAAAGATTGATCTGATGTTACTTTTTTGAAATGAGTTTCAGAATAGTTTTCTTGTGTAAACATTTTCGGTAAAAATGAACGTAGCATTTTGCAGTAAAACAAACTGAAACAGTGTGAACTTTTCGCCGCAAATACACTTGACAATTTTACAATATTTTGTTTTCAATTCGTTTAACTGAATACTAAAACGAACAGCAATAACTGATCTCAAATGATGCACGGAAGAATACTGCAATTTTTCACATACATTTTGAACGGAAAGTTTTATCATTTGTTGTGACACAAGATGTTCATTCAAATGTTCATGAAATCGAATCCATGAGGCTGATTCGAGCAAGGTGTAAGCTTCTTTTACGGAAGTATGAACATCTAATTTTATAGAATCACCAGAATTCTGTGCACCTTGCTTTGCTTCTGTGTCAACTACTTCATTGCCGTGAAGACCAACGTGAGAAGGCACCCAGCATAAACTGATATTATGTACCTTTTAATCTTAAACGATGCACAAGATGATTTGCCTCAGTAATTAAATCAGGTCTTGCGTTAGCGTCAAAAGACCTTAAGGCATATAGTACAGATTTTGAGTCAACAAAGAGACCTACTTTGAAAGACACGGGTTTAAGATTTACTACATAATGCAATGCTTGTATAATAGCGATTAATTCCTCTGTAAATATAGATATGTTTGCCCCAATGAAAAAAATGACTTTTTTATTTTAAATTTTGGAACATAAAATGCTGCTCCAGCACATTTGTTTTCTAAGACTGATCCATCGGTAAAAATGTGAAGGTGGGTACGGTAGTGTGTGTGTGTGTGTGTGTGTGTGTGTGTGTGTGTGTGTGTGTGTGTGTGTGTGTGTGTGTGTGTGTGTGTGTGTGTGATTATGTGTGTGATTGTGTGTGTGTGATTTTGTGTGTGTGATTGTGTGTGTGCGCGTGTGTATGTGTGTGTGTGTGTGTGTGTGTGATTATGTGTGTGTGTGTGTGTGTGTGTGTGTGTGTGTGTGTGTGTGTGTGTGTGTGTGTGTAAGGTGATGGGATAATATTTACGTTTTGTTTCTCTCTCTTCCATCATAGCTTTTATGTCCACTCATAACCTATGAGATGATTAGAAATTTACATAAGACATGCAATATTCAATGATGTAATGAAATGCAATCACAGGATCTCACCTGTCATAGAGACACCTTGGCGAAATATTATTCATTTCAGTCGCATTTTCTGTTTTTACTTTTCTCACCTGTCTCACCTGTCGGCGTCACCGGGAACAGTGTTGGCCGCTGCACATGATGTCCTCACAAGTTGCCTCCAGCACTCTCGATCTTGGCTAAGTCTGACCACCTCCTGGAGTTTCTTGCCACTGATGTTTGTGATGTTTCTAGCAAGTGATGCAGGTGGCCGTCCTCTGTTTCTCTTTCCTTCCACTTTACCTTGGAGGACAGTGGACATCAAGTCTGTTCTCTCATTACGGATTGCGTGTCCAACATATTTCAGTTTCCTCCGTTGTATGAGTACTAGAAGCTTGCGTGTAGTACCCAACTCATTCAGTATGCTTTCATTTGAGCGCCTATCCGTCCATTTGACCCTCAGCAGTCTTCGGTAAAACCACAGCTCTGCTGCTTCCACTCGTCTTTCATCCTCTTTCTTCATTGTCCATGCCTCGCAGCCGTATAACATCACTGGCCAGACAAGACATTTTAAGAGTTTTATCTTAAGGTCTGCTGTTATGCTGTGGTCTTTCCAAATATTGTTCAATTGAACCATACTGTTCTTGGCCATTCCAATTCTCATCTTTATGTCTTTTGAGCATGTTCCATCGTGTGTCTTGACTGAACCTAAATATCTAAAGTCCTTGACATTTTCTAGAGGGACTTGGTTTAGCATGATCTGGTCCTGTCTAGTGTTATATTTGCCTGCAACATGCATAACCTTTGTCTTCTTTGAATTTAAGTCCAGCCCAGCTGCCTTTCCAACCCGGTCTACCCTGTACAGGATCCTCCTAGAGCCTGTAATGTTGTCTGCCAGTAATCCTGTGTCATCTGCGTAGCGTAAATTTGACAGGTTTCTACCACCAATATTTACTCCCATGTCTTCTATGTCTGCTTCTCTCATGATATGTTCAGTGTATATGCTGAAGAGATGTGGAGACAGGATGCAACCTTGCCTTACCCCTTTAGTGATGTTAAAAAATTTGCAGTTTTGATTATTCCATCTGATTGTTGCTTTTTGATCATTATATAATGAAGCTATGAGGGAAACCAGATGTCTTGGAAAACCCATTTTGATCATGAAGTGGAAAAGACTTTGGTGAATCACGCTATCAAATGCTTTGCTGTAGTCAATGAAAACGATGAACATCTCTTGGTCTGTGTTTCTAATCTTTTCTATCAATATCTGGAGTACAAACAGCATATCTATTGTTCCCCTGTTTTTCCTATAGCCTGCCTGACAGTCGGATAGCTCTTCCTCTACTTTTGGCTTTAACCTGTTTAAAATTATTATCAGCAGTATTTTACTGGCATGACTGATCAGTGCAATTGTTCTATAATTGTTGCAGTCTTTGACATTTCCACTCTTATGTAACATGACAAATTCTTGGAGCTTCCAGTCTGTAGGCCACTGACAAGTCTTCCATATCTTGCAGCATAAGTGATGCATTACTTTGAGTCCACCATCACCTGAGTGTTTCAACAACTCTCCAGGAATATTGTCAAGACCAGGAGACTTTCTGCATTTTAGATCTTTAATGGCAGATTCAACTTCGCTGAGCAGAGGTTCAGGTTCCGTATCTCCAGGGATCAATTCCAAATTTGGCTCTAAATTATTTTCATGGCTGTCAGGCTTGCCAAAAAGTGATGTGCCATATTCGTTCCACCTATCCAAGACATCATCTGGTTCAGTCAGAGTGTGACCATCCTTGTTGTTGATGCATTGGTTTGTTGCTTTGAAATTTGTTTTTTTCACTTTTTTTATTTGTTTGAAGAGCTCCCTCGACTTCCTGTTTTCGTTGTGTTCATTGATTTTACTGCATTCTTGTGCCAGCCAATTTGCTTTGTCTCTTCTGACTTTACTTTTTATTTCCCTTTTCAGTGCTGAGTATTTTTCCCGCTCTCCCTGCTTTCGAGCTTGACTTTTCTTTTCTGCCAGATCTATCACTTCCTGACTTATGTAGGGCTTAGCTTTTTCCTTTTTTCTTCTTTTCCTAGTTTTTCTTCAGAGATTTTGGTCAGTGTGTTTTTTATGTCTGTCCAGATTTCATCAGGATATGAGTCATTTTCATCCCAAACTTCAAGTAACTTTAAGAAACGATTACTTGTTTCTATACTGAATTCTAACGCCAGCTCAGGGTTTTCTAATTTTGATATGTCGAACTTTGGCGTAGTTTTGGTTTTAGGCTTCTTCAATATTTTCATTCTTAATTTGGTTGTCACAAGAATGTGATCCGTGTCGCAGTCTGTTCCAGGCTTTGTTTTTGCATTGAGGACAGTTGATTTCCAGGATCTGTCAATGATAATATAATCAATCTGATTACGACACCTGTCTCCTGGAGAGATCCATGTGTATCTTCTGCGCAGTGGTTGTTGGAAAAAAGTATTTGTGATGTTCATCTCATTTGCCTGACAAAACAGAGCCAGCATGTCACCTCTCTCATTTCGTTCTCCTAAACCATATGGTCCTATTCCACATTCTGTGTCAGCCCCCTCTCCAACTTTAGCGTTGAAGTCACCCATCACAATGCATATTTCCTTTTTGGGAATTTTGTCTCTGATAGTTTGGAGGTCATTGTAAAAATTTTCTATTTCTTCTTCTGAGCTAGTGGATGTTGGAGCATAAGCTTGAACTATGTTCAAAACAGCATATTTGGTATTTATTTTGACAGTGAGAAATCTGTCATTAATTGGATTATAGCTTTTCAGAGCTCCAGCATGCTTTTTGTCCAGCACAATTGCTACTCCTCTTGAGCCACCTTTTTCATTTCCACTATATACAACTGTATGCTCTCCTACAGTAAAAAGTCCCTGCCCACTCCATCTAACCTCACAGAGCCCTGTTATGTACATCTTGCTCCTTTCTAATTCTTTGACTAGTAGGTAGAGCTTTCCTAATTCTAACATAGTCTGTACATTCCATGTCCCTATATTCAAATCCTTTTTTTGCATTTTTTTCTTTTTGTGATTTTGCATTTTTGAGGAGTTTCTACATGTCCGCTTCCAATAACCTCCGTCGGGTAATCCATTACCGTCATCACAGCTACCTTTCACAGACACGGACTCTCCCTCCCCAGTAGCCATTGAGTTCAGGTCCCCCCTGGGGGACTCAGAGGACACAGAACTATAACGTTTTCCATTTTGTAAGTTCATCATATGCAATGATTAGCAAAAGTACAAGCAAGTAGTTTGCGGGTGCCTTCTTGCCGCGCAGTGCACTTACAGTGCTGAGATCCTGACCATTGTTCCTTCGAAGAAATCATCTGCTCACGACATTGAAAAAGAAGCCATATATGAAAAGTGTATCTTCTTTACCCTCTTTTTCACCCATCCCCTGCTGCCAGGACTTGTTTGTATGCACCCCTTAGTCTGGCCCCTCCCCCAGCGACCTGTCCGGCTTGCTTGAAGCTGCCAGGGCCCACGAAGTCCCCGCCGGCATAGCTCCTGGGATCGTAAGGACACACAAGCTCCCCCGCCACAACAAGGCTGATGCAATTGGAGGGAGTTATACAAATAAAATGTACACTCACATCACTGTGTCGGTCTTTTAGCGTCTTTTTCATATTTCGTTTTCAGGTCTTCATCTCATAAACTTCCTCTATACAGAAAAAAAACTACTCTTTTAAGAGCACAAAATTAAAAATGCTGCCATTTGTATTAACAGAATCAGGTCAGGAAAACAAAAACAATCCAAAAACATCACACTAATAGAAAATCCAAACTGTACGGCAACATTTTCTTTCAGGAACAGAAAACATGCTGCCTTTACTTTCAGCCTGAGGAAACACACTGAGCCCATTAGAATGGATTGTATGTTTTCATGTTTGTTTCACATCTGTTTAAATTGAAAGACTCGCAATGGTTGTTTTTTTTCTCTCCAACAAGGTATATCTGCTTCCAGCGATATGGCACACGCTGTTCATTTTATAGCTAAATACTGGGGAAGTTGTTTTTTATCGACAGGACAGGTAATTGAATGCAAATGTGTGCTGTGATCTTTTATTCTTTTATGTTATTATTCATTTTAGGCTCTTACGTTGTTAACAAGACCAGATTTGATCTTTGCATTTTTGCGATCTTCAAAGCATTTTGTTTTATCTTGTGAATTTAAAAAATTGTATATTAATGAATAAATCTTCTGATTCTGTTTCCTTCTTTCTATTTCTCTCTTTGTCTCTCTTTCTTTCTGTCTTTCTGTATCTCTGACTCTGATGCTGTTTGTGTTTCTATCTTTGTTTCCGTGCTCTCTCTCTCTCTCTCTCTCTCTCTCTCTCTCTCTCTCTCTCTATCTATCTATCTATCTATCTCTCTGTCTCTGTCTCTTTGTCTTTCTCATTGTCTCTCTCTCTATCTCTCTGTCTCCGTCTCTCCATCTATCTGTCTGTCTGTCCATCTGTGTGTCTGTCTGTCTCTGTCTCTGTCTCTCTCTCTCTCTCTTTCTCTCTCTGGAAGAGCTGCTGGGTAAGAACAGGCCTAAATCATGTTCTTTTCATTGTAGTTCAACAGGAACTTCTTTTATGGTGATGCTGAAAATAACTAACCATGTTAATAGGTTAATTTATTGATAAATAGATAAACTGATAAATCAATAAATGACTGCTTCGGTGGTATTCGTCCATCACTGTCTCCTATCAACAAGTTTTTATGGTCATCTGGAAGAGTGCAATGAACCTTGTGGTTTTTATTCTACATTGTTTTCACACTTCCATCCACACTCTCTGCAGCTCTGAAATGTCTTTTCCGTGTATTTTGTTGACATTTCGATTCTATTGTAGCATCTGCTTTTGTTTCGATCTTTTGACTCGAGTAGATTAACTCTGTGACTACCTCACCCTATCCGCCAACTTCAACAAACAAGAAAAAATTTTACGCCTTTACCCTATTACCAACTTCCTGTCGGAATATTAAATGTGTGTTGTATTCTTCTGTATGACACGTTTTTATTATACCTTTTCAAAGAATGATGTTCGGTTCAGAATTTTTTTAAGTTTACATTTATGAATATCCAATTTATTTCTCAGGAGCATTATGAAGCTAAACACTGAATATATGCACATATTTTCATCAACATCAAACATCAACAAAATAGTTTTCAATTGATCTGATATCTGCACAAGAGACGCGTTTTATATTCAAGAAATCGTCTGCTTTCATAGCATTTGTGGACATGCAAACACTTCAAGAATGTTTCATTAATGTTGTCATCCGTTTTTAAACAGATTACAACAAAACGTCACTGCAAGTGTCGTGTCTTTTTGGATAGTGTTGGAGCCCAAAATTATGTGTACAATTATGTATTTGTTGTCATTTCTTTCAAACAAAAGTTATCAAGCTATGCCAACTTCTTAAACGTCGATGTATACCAGTCATTTTTCTTCAAGCTGCTTCTGGTTGTTTTTTTCAAATGATGCAGATTTTACGCTCAAGCGAACAGTCACATATCTGTGTACATGTATACACTGACTCGGTAGTTGCACTTTCTGACTGTTCCATTACAACCCACTATTTTTCTTTTCTTTATTTCTTTTTTTCAGTCCTTTTCCACCAGCTTCATCCTCATCACAACATCTAATCCAGCCCACACTATTCCTCCATCCCACTCTATCGTTGTTCTGGTGTTAGAAGTTTTCCATATAAACGAGGTTACAAAAATCCCAGTTCTATAAATACATGTTATCTTACCCTTGGACTGATTGGAGTCAAACCGAGGCTAACGACACAATTTCTAGCAGCAGGTTCTGTGTCAGATTAGGCACACAACACCTCAATCACTGTAACATTTAAAGATTTTCCAACCCATGAAGTCCCTTCCTCTGGAATAACAAGTTTCCCTGATACACGTTTGAGTCGCTACAAACATCTTGATCCTTTTGTGTTTGTTCGATGAGGGCAACCAAATAAAGGGGAAAACGTACAACAATGACTTAGAAAACAACCACGCAGCTGACCATGCACTGAGACTCTTGTAAAGACTTATCAACGAGACACAGAGCAATTATGCAGCTGGTCATCACTAAGACACTGGTGACGATTCTGTGAGGTCTTTCGTATATAACAAATCTGCAGCTAGAAATTGTTTGTCACTTTCTTTTCATAACGATCATGTTCCCTGCCACATGGCGTTGGCGATCATGGTCCTCCATATGAATCTATCTTTTTGTTGCTGCAAGTACGTCTCCCACCCTCTCTGTCTTCATCCACTCCGCATGTCTGTCCACTATTTTCTCCCTGGGTCTACCTAGTGTTCTTTTCCTTTCCAGCTTTCTCTTGCCTCAGATCATAAAATGTCTTACCAATGTATCTTCCATCCTCTCTGTCCTCAATCACCTTGCAAGTCCGCCCAATATTTTCTCCCTGGGTCTACCTGGTGCTCTTTCCCTCCAGCTTTCCTGTTGTGACAAAGTACTTCAATTCCCCTTTCCTCATAAAATGACCTATAAATGTTGCCTTTTCCTAATCTTCCTTATGAATGATTTTCTTGTGTCTGCCTCCATCAAGACTCTCGTTTGTTTTCTGTGCTGTCCATGGAACTCTCAACATTCTTCTTAGAAACCACATCACGGCTGCCTCAATCTTGTTCTGGCTTTGCTTGTTGACTGTCCACGTCTCCCGACTGTATAACATTATTGGTTCTATATAACATTCAATTCTCTTCCTGAAAGTCCTGAAGAAAGCCAGGAACTCCATTCGCAGCTGGATACGCTAAAGGCCGCACGCACATGTAAAGTTTTAGTTTCGTGATTTGCAGCCTTGCAGACTCATGTAGGAATAGCGAATGGTGAGTGCGTCAATAATACTGCTAAATAGAAATATACATTAGACAAGTATATAAATGGAATATCTGCCCACAAGCAAATGCATGAATCTTTTTCCCGTTGTCATTCGTCTAAACCGTTTAATTTTGTTTTAAAAAGCTCGTGTGACAGGAAGAACTGAAGAAAGAAGCATTTTGAAGTTTACCCCAAGTCTGTTCAACTGTCTGATTGGCACCGATTCAGAAAGTGGAGCTTAGGCTATCTGGAAATGATTCCTTTTGACAAAACACTTGCATAAGATTGACTGACTTGATTGATATTTACTTCAGTTTGCTTGGGGGCTGTAGATGACACTACATGTTTCATGTATGTGCAATCTAGGGTGCGAATGAAAAAGGGGAAGGGGCCTATTCTTCCGTAGTTTTCTCTTTCTTCGTCCTGTCTCTCTTTGAGTGCGTGTGTACGTTCCTGACAAGACAGATTTTCTATCTTTTGAAGACTAACAGGTCTGACAGTGGGTGCATCTTCTTTTTCTCCTCCTCCTCTCTCTCTCTCTCTCTGTCTCTGTCTGTCTGTCTAGCTATCTATGTGTCTGTCTATCTATATGTCTGTCTATCTATCTAACTATCTATCTTCTTTTATTTCTTCTCCTCCTCCTCCTTCTCCTCCTCCTCCTGCTGCTGCTCCTTTTTTTTCTTCTTCTTCTTCTTCTTCTTCTTCTTCTTCTTTTTCTTGTTGTCCTCCTGAACATGGATAGGAATTCATTTCCCTCTGTGAAACGTGTTTATCCATTAAATGTTAAAAAGTGACTTTCAAGCTCTCATCGTATCATAGCAATAACCCTGATAAGCATACGGCATCAAAGGCGTCTATCAGCGCTTAAGAAGATAACAGTTTAATAAATAGAATACCATGAAATTACCTTTCCAGCCAGAGAAGACATACTCAGCCTCAGCCTCAGCCTCAGCCTCAGCCTCAGCCGCACGGACGCAATCACATTCACACGCATACGCGCACGCGCGCACACACACACACACACACACACACACACACACACACACACACACATAGTCTCTCTCTCTCTCTCTTTTTTTCACTCTCTCTCTCGCTGCCGCCCCCCCCCCCCCCCTTCTTTCTCTCTCCCTCTGTCTTTTCCTCCTATTAAGTCTTGTTTCGTTTCTGTCTGTTTCTTTCTCTCAGTTCTGTGAAATATATGACCAAATAAGTCCTGTCAATTGTTCCCACGAATATTCGCTGTGTAGGGGCCGATAACCTATCGATGAAACTTATGTCAGTGACAGTGTCATCCTCGAAGAGCAAAAAGAAACATGCATTTTTTTTCAGGAAAAAGAAATCGCATTAGAAGAAAGTGATAACAGTCTCAGGAAATTAAATCCTAGAACGAGAACGACTCAGCAATAAGTTTCTTTCAAGTTGGCAAAAAAATGTTGCTGTGTGGGCCATGAAGAAGCACTGGTGCTATTAGAATTCATTGCGCGTTTTCGTGTTGATCTAACATCTGTTTTAATCGAAAACATCGTTTTATTTTCAATGACTGGGTCATATGCTCCATATCAGTGAAATTGTAAACCTTGTTCTCTTTGAAGTTGAAAGGAGGGTGAAAAGAGCTGTCCATTGTCATCATAATTGTATGATAATAATTGCCGGCTGTTAACTGCTGCTGCTACAATAATGACCCTGTCTTTTATTAGGGCTGTGGAGAATTAAAGAAGTGTGGCAGTTAGCTTATGCTCTTTCTTCTTCAATCTCTGTCTCTGTCACTGTCTCTATCTCTGTCTCTGTCTCTCTGTCTCTCTGTCTCTCTGTCTCTCTGTCTCTCTGTCTCTCTCAGTCTCTCTCTCTCTGTCTTTCCTTCTCTCCTTCTCTCTCTCTCTCTCTCTGTCCCTCTCTCTCCCCATCTCTCCTATTTCACTTTCTCTCTCGCTCTCTGTCTTCCATTATCTCAATCTCTCTCTCTGTGTCTCTGTCTCTCTCCCTCTCTGTCTCTCTCTCTCTTTTTTTTTTTGTTTTTGTTTTTGAGCCTTCCTATTTCACTTTCTCTCTCTCTCTGTCTCTGTCTCTCTTTCTCTCTCTGTCTCTGTCTCTCTCTGTCTGCCTGTCAGTCTGTCTCTCTGTGTCTCTGTCTCTGTCTCTCATTCTCTCTCTCTCTCTCTCTCCCTCTCTCTCTCTCTCTCTTTTTGTTTTTGTTTTTGAGCCTTCCTATTTCACTTTCTCTCTCTCTCTGTCTCTATCTCTCTTTCTCTCTCTGTCTCTGTCTCTCTATGTCTGCCTGTCAGTCTGTCTCTCTGTCTCTCAGTGTCTCTGTCTCTGTCTCTCATTCTCTCTCTCTCTCTCCCTCTCTCTCTCTTTTCTCTCTTTCTTCCTCCCATTATGTCTCTTTTTGTCTCTATTCTGTTTCTGTTTCTCTATTTCAATTCCGTCAAATATGTGACCAGCTATGTTCTATTAATTGTTCCTAACAATTTTAGCTGTGTATGGGTTATGACCTAACGATGAAAAACTTACATCAGTGACAGAGTCATTCCTCCAAGAGCAAAAAAGAAAACTGCATTTTTTCCTCTCAGAAAAAGGAATCACATTAGAAGAAAGTGATAACAGTCTCAGGAAATTAAATCCCTAGAGTGACAACGACTCAGCAATAAGTTTCTTTCAAGTTGGCAAAAAAATGTTGCTGTGTGGGCCATGAAGAAGCACTGGTGCTATTAGAATTCATTGCGCGTTTTCGTGTTGATCTAACATCTGTTTTAATCGAAAACATCGTTTTATTTTCAATGACTGGGTCATATGCTCCATATCAGTGAAATTGCAAACCTTGTTCTCTTTGAAGTTGAAAGGAGGGTGAAAAGAGCTGTCCATTGTCACCATAATTGTATGATAATAATTGCCGGCTGTTAACCGCTGCTGCTACAATAATGACCCTGTCTTTTATTAGGGCTGTGGAGAATTAAAGAAGTGTGGCATTTAGCTTATGCTCTTTCTTCTTCAATCTCTGTCTCTGCGCTGTCTCTATCTCTGTCTCTGTCTCTCTGTCTCTCTGTCTCTCTCGGTCTCTCTCTCTCTGTCTTTCCTTCTCTCCTTCTCTCTCTCTCTCTCTCTCTCTCCTCTGTCCCTCTCTCTCCCCATCTCTCCTATTTCACTTTCTCTCTCTCTCTCTGTCTTCCATTATCTCAATCTCTTTCTCTGTGTCTCTGTCTCTCTCTCTCTCTTTTTTTGTTTTTGTTTTTGAGCCTTCCTATCTCACTTTCTCTCTCTCTCTGTCTCTGTCTCTCTTTCTCTCTCTGTCTCTGTCTCTCTCTATGTCTGCCTGTCAGTCTGTCTCTCTGTCTCTCAGTGTCTCTGTTTCTGTCTCTCATTCTCTCTCTCTCTCTCCCTCTCTCTCTCTCTTTCTCTCTTTCTTCCTCCCATTATGTCTCTTTTTGTCTCTATCTCTGTTTCTGTTTCTCTATTTCAATTCCGTCAAATATGTGACCAGCTATGTTCTATTAATTGTTCCTAACAATTTTAGCTGTGTATGGGCTTATGACCTAACGATGAAAAACTTACGTCAGTGACAGAGTCATTCCTCCAAGAGCAAAAAAGAAAACTGCATTTTTTCCTCTCAGAAAAAGGAATCACATTAGAAGAAAGTGATAACAGTCTCAGGAAATTAAATCCCTAGAGCGACAACGACTCAGCAATAAGTTTCTTTCAAGTTGGCAAAAAAATGTTGCTGTGTG
>CM060307.1:39332279-39354779 GCA_030674185.1 Monoplex corrugatus | reverse complement strand
TTCTACAAGCCGCAATAATTACAGAAAGTGAGTGACCCCCAACTGTGTGTGTTGTCAACACACGAGTCGAAGCAAAACAATGGCGGCGCGTCGGAAAGTGTCGAGCGCACAGCTCTGTAAAATGTTGTCGGAAACGGCTGATTTCACTTCTCCAGAATTAGTTGAAGCAGTGACAGACTACTTTGGAGATGACAGACAGTCAGAAATAGATTCCAGCAGTGATGAAGAGGATTCTATGCCCATGCCGAATGGTTTTGAAGACGAGCACATGGAATCTAGTTCTGGTAAGTAGGCCTACTGTTGATGTCATGTCATGATTGCTTTCACTTCGAAAGTTTATTTGGTGTGTTCATAACCTTGTATGAATTACTGGCGAACTAGAATTATTATCATGAAAGGAATAAGTCGTATCCATTTGATTTGTGTAAATTATAATGTAAGTAGACCCAAAATTCATAAAAACAAGTGATCTAATTTGGTAATGCTGATGCTATTTTTTAGCCGCAGACTGACAAGGCAAAACCGAAAGCTGGAAAACCCTCTTGTTTTCACTAGGCTACCAAGTGCTGCACCATCACAGATTATCAATAATTATGGCATGCTTTCACACTTGATTAAGTATATTTGACATTGTCATGCTAAAGGCCTATTAACATTTATTAAATTAAAAAAAAAAAGTTTCTTTGTTTGATTTTCATTGTCAGTGGGGGGTGGGCAGTGCTGTACATAATCTGTGTGTGTGTGTGCATGCACATAAACATGTGTGTGTGTTGTGTGTTGTGTGTGTGTGTGTGTGTGTGTGTGTGTGTGTGCATGCACATAAACATGTGTGTGTGTTGTGTGTGTGTGTGTGTGTGTGTGTGTGTGTGTGTGTGTGTGTGTGTGTGCATGCACATAAACATGTGTGTGTGTGTGTGTGTTGATGTGCATACATGATTACAGTTTATACATGAGTGCATGTGTGTATTTTTGTGTGTTGGTGAGCATACATGATTAAAATTGTGTATACATGTGTGTGAATGTGTGTTGATAATTTATATTTAATATTATCAGTTTCATATTGTAGATTTGTACAAGGTGTGCATACTGTTTGTTTTCAGCTGATGACCCAGACGAGGCTGAGGGTGACATGATACGTCCACCAGTCATTTTCAAGGCGGACACTTGTAACACTAATAGTGAATTTGACGATGGAACAGCCTGCTTCAGTGAGAACGCTGGAAAGCCTGACCCAAAGCTGTCTGCTCCCTTCCAGTGTGCATGTAAGCTGAATGATAAACAGCCTTGCTATCTGCAGTTTAAGTCAGAAGAGCTGTGCGAATTACGTATGCATCACCTGACAATGACAAAAGAAGAACTGGACAATGCCATCTTCAGCCAACTGAAGGCGTTTCTTCAAACTGGTCCAATGACGGTGAATACAAAGCGTCGGCAGAATACTCCAAGAAAGAAGTGCCGCAGTCAGTACATGTTGAATGGATTCAAAATATGCCGTGAATTGTTTCAGTATGTCCATTGCATTGGGAGTCAGAAACTGGACCACTTGATTAAACATTATAAAGAAAATGGGTTGACCCCAAGGCAACATGGCAACACCAACAGAAAGCCTTATAAGGCCTTAACATTTGAGGAACAAAAGAAGGTAGTAGACTTCATTTCGAATTACGCAGAAGTGCATGGAATCCTTCTTCCGGGTCGAATCCCAGGCTACCATAGAGATGACTTGAAGCTGCTTCCCTGTTCATCCACTAAAACTGCTGTGCACAAAGAGTATTCTGTTGCCTGTGATGCCGATGGTGGACGCTGCGTTTCAAAACGTACGTTCTTATACCTGTGGAAGAAACACCTTCCTGACATCCTGCCTATGAAGCCTAGGACAGACCTTTGCTGGCAATGTCAGAGAAACAACTATGCACTGCAGCAAATGAAGTCATTAACCATGACTGACACTCAGAAGATGGAACTGGCAACAGCTGCAGTTCAACACCTTGCTGCAGCAAACAGAGAGAGAGAGGAGTACAAGCTTGTTGTTGCCAGAGCAAAGGTAAGTTGCTGTTTTACTTATAAATTCAATAGCATTATCACAGTTAGGGATTCCAGGGTGTCCCTTTATCATTACAGTGTGTGTGTCTGTCAGGTTGTACTCTGTGTTTGTACATGTATGTATGTGTGAGTGTTTTGAAATGATACATGTATTAAGCACAGAATTATAGCAATAAAATGTAGCATTCTGATTCACATTATCTATGGTTGGAGTATTGATTCTCATACACATTATCATACCAGTTCACCATACATGTTAATCTAAATTAACACACACACACACACACACACACACACACACACAGAGATACACACACACACACACACACACACACACACACATACACACACACACATACACACACACACACACACACACACACACACACACACACACACACACACACACACACACACACACACACACAAACAATACAGGTCATCATGCATGCACAAAAAATTTTAATGTAAATTTACACACACACACACACACACACACACACACACACACACACACACACACACACACACACACACACACACAACCAGGTGAAAACAAGACATGAACTTGATGAAGGAAAAACAAAACCACAGCTTGCAGTTGCACTGTTGCAGGAGGAGCTGAAGACTGCAGGACTGGACCGACTGGAGACACCAGGAAACAACACAGCAGCCTGCTCAAGGGACATCATGGCCCACTACAGTTTTGACTTTGCACAACAAGTCCATTATCCTTCAGACCCCCTGCAGCCCGGTCCGGTGTACTTTAAAACACCTAGAAAATGTGGTGTCTTTGGCATGATGACAGAGGCCCTCCCACAGATGGTTGTGTTTCTCCTTGATGAAGCAATGGAAACAGGGAAGGGAGCAAACACAGTGATTTCTTTTGTGGATTTTTTCCTGGAAAACTATGGGTTAAAAGAAGCATCGTGCCATCTCCATGCAGATAACTGTGCCGGGCAAAATAAGAACAATGCCATGTTGCAATATTTGATGTGGCGTGTCATGACTGGCCGTCACAAGGTCATCACACTATCATTTCTCTTGGCAGGTCACACCAAATTTGGCCCTGATGCCTGTTTCGGGCTCTTCAAAAGAAAATTTCGCCGGACAAGAGTGGACTGTCTGAATGACATCTCAGAAGTGGTGTCATCTGCATCGCCATCTGGTATTCTAATACCACAGCTGTGCGGTGACCAAGACGGGAACTCTCTGGTTCCTACCCGTGACTGGACTGAATACCTGAATCAGTGGTTTAGAAAGTTGGTGGGGCTGAAAAAGTACCATCACTTTAAGTTTGAAACCAATGAGGATGGGAAGCCTCAAGTCTGCTGCAAGGAGTCTGCAGACGGACCAGTGCAGGTTTTCGAACCACTGAAACAGCCCACTGCCCTGCCTGATGATCTCCCGCCTATCATTCGTCCGAGTGGTCTCAGTGAACAAAGACAGGAATACTTGTTCTCTGAGATCAGGGAGTTTGTACACCCAGAGAAGAGAGACCTGGTCTGCCCTGAGCCTATCAGCCTCAAATTCTCTGCCAAGGCCACCACATCGCAGTCCCTGCCTCCTTCCCCCCATCTGTCCAAACCATCCACCAGCCAGGCCACCCCACCATCCTCTTCCAGGACTCCAGGCAGGCCAAAGAAAAACAAGAGAGGACCTAAGAAGAAAACAGTCGTGTGATTTGTTTTTTTGTGCTGATATTGTTGGGTTTTTTCCTTGTGGATAAGTAGGGATGTGAGACTGAAATCAGTGAAAAGTGAACATACCCTGAGACCATTTCTGGATCTTCTTTCTGGTGCTGTTTTTGTAGGAATAAGGATACCTGATCATAATTTCAAGTTGGTGACTCATAATACTGCTATGTTGAGTTTCTGTGTTGTATCAATACCTGTCTTTCTTCAATTGATATTACTAACATAATACCATAATTTTAATAAGCAAATGTGTCATCAGAGGTTACAAACAAATATACATACAAACTAACACATACAGATTAAAATACATTTACACATCTATGTTTCCTGAAAATTTGGAGTGATTCTGAATTATAGTTATTTTTCCACAAATTTTTATGTAAAAGTTTGAAACGCTTCTGCGTTTTCAACATTTTAAGCCCAATGAGCAAGGTACTGGGATGATTTTTATATTAAATAGCAATTATCTGGTGAAATTGAATGAGTTACCAAGGTTCTCTGAGTTATTCTTGTTATTTTGGTATCACCCACTTACTTAGAAAAATTCATATAACAAAATTAGAGCTAAATGAAAATTTGTAATTTTAAAACATGATTTTCTCAAAAGTAGGTCACGGTCATCTGGGAACTTTAAATGCATGTAACTTGGAATCTAATAAAGATAAATGAAATCTGTTTTTTGTGTCTTATTTAGAATTATTTCTTCTTTCAGATAGCATATTTAGCTCATTTTTTGAAATTTGACCATTATCCATGATTTTCATATGCACTGTCACATATATACACTCACACAACCACATGTGCCTTCCTCAAACAAAGCGATACTAATAACGAATCTGCTTGTGAATAATTGAACGCTTGCTAACAGACTTGTAATGAAAGGCAAACTAGGTCTATAAAGATAATGAACGAACACAAAGGGTTTTGCTCGTACTTCAAGAGAAATGGACATTACCAAGAGAAAACAGCTCTTAGTCTGTGAGTGTGCAACAATTATAGACGGTGCTTTTTACTGTGTACACAAATGGACTCAGATAATGAGAGAGTAAAAATCGATCATTTGGTGAACGAACAACAAACCTCTCCTTCTCCTTTTTGATTGATTGATCAAGATGGAAAGAATGTCTGCTTTGTTTGAAGACAGAAAAGCAAGCAAACAAGCGTGTGTGTGTGTGTGTGTGTGTGTGTGTGTGTGTGTGTGTGCGTGCGCGCGCGTGTGCGTGTTTGTATGTGTGTGTGTGGCGGCAGGAGAGTGTATGTGTGTGTGTGTGTGTGTCTGTCTGTCTGTCTGTGCCTGTGTGTGTGTGTGTGTGGATGTGAGTGTGTGTGCGTGTGTGTGTGTGTGTGTGTGTGTGTGTGTGTGTGTGTGTGTGGTGTGTGTGTGTGTGTGTGTGTGTGTGTTTATGTGTGTCTGTGTCTGTGCCTGTGCGTATTGTCTGCGTGTGCGCATGCGTGTGTATATGTGTGCGTGTGTGTGTGTGTGTGTGTGTGCGTGTGTGTGTGTATGTGTGTGTGTGTGTGTGTGTGTGTGTGTGTGTGTGTGTGTGTGTGTGTGTTCTCATGTGTACGCGAGTCCTTTCCTGCAATTTTGATATATGTGCATTGGATCTATAAACATGACAAAGACCAACAAAAAAAAAGCATAACACAAATCCAGCAAACAGAGAGCCATTCAACCAAAGGACATAACTCTTGAGAGTCACGTAGGAATTATCTCCCATGTTGTGGAACTTCTCAAATCTAACATAGTTTGCGTTACCCATTCACCTAGCATAGAAGCAGACACAAAGCACAAAAACTGTAAGCTCAGAACACTCCATTCAGTTCTCTTTTTAATGTTTCTATGCTAGCATTAGTACATCCGAATGAAACAGAAAATGCTTATAATAGAAAATGAACGTTAGCTTGTCCAATGATTCTACCCACTGAGGTAACATCTCAGCTGTGTTCATAACATGAAACAAAAGAACTGAGTGGCGAATATATGAATGACCTTCAGTTAGCTTAGGACAGTCCTTCTTGCCTAATGGCAGTATCTCATTTTTCCAGATGCAGTTTTCATGAGACATGAAACTTTATTTCTCTGGTAGATATATGTATCTTAAAGCCATAGCAAATAAACGCCCAGAACAAGTAGGTGTAGTTTTTAACTAAAAAAAGAGAGCGCTACTTTTTTTAACACTTTATTCTAAGATTCAAGAGCTACACATTAGGAAGAAAGACTATCCCTTGATAAAAAATTTTAAAAAGCGATAAATACATAAACAGATGCACAAATACCTAAGTAATAAAATTAGATAACTAAATAAATGAATAATACAAAATAGATAATAAAAAAGAAATTAATTAATCTATAGGTATCGATAGGTTTCTAGATAGTAATAATGGAATAAAAATACATGAATACATAAATGAAAACTAAATAGATAACAACTTAAACAGATAGATAAATAAATAGACAAATAAATCGATAACTAAATAGATAAATGTCTTTGTAAATATATTATTTCCTCAGCATAAAAAGAACCACACGCTCGTTAGCAAATATATTTACGTCTTCCTGTTTGCATTAGTTTAATGCGTCATCTTCATTTATTTTATCTAAGCAACAACACCCATCTCATGACTTGGAAAGAACGTAGGACGAAAGAGCAAAGTTGACTTAAGTCAATTGCAGTGTAACTGTCTTGATGGCCCAGATTCAGAATGAGGGGCTTTAGCTTTCAGGAAAACGATTCCCTGTGGAAGATCTGGTACTGGTTTGAGGATAGATTAAATTGTTGTTCTTTTGGGGGGGTTTCTTGGGAGGTTGAAGACACCATCCCGTACGCAATCACTCCGTTACATGTGTGCGAGCACGAGCATATTGCGCACCACACAACACACCGCACCCCGTCACCAAAATCAACATAGTATACGCACCACCTTCTCTATGATGACATACATAAGTACCTCATTCTATGTCTAATGGACTGTCATCCTTGGTCAAGCTAGATGGCTGTTGCTGTCAAGCATGCGTGTGTATGACGACATGCGAGTGAGGCTGTCATCTGTTCGCGAACGTTTCGCTGGTAGCAGCTGTCAGTTTGTCCTCCCAATTCCGCGAGCTGCTTTCTGTAGAGTAGTTCTCCAGCTGTTGCGGTCGTCTGCGAGGTCCTCCCAGGACTCAGTGTTGATCTCAAGCGCCTTCATGTCACGCTTGCAAACGTCTTTGTATCTCAGCTGTGGGCGGCCAATGTTTCTCTGCCCTGTGGCAAGCTCACCATAAAGAATGTCTTTTGGGATGCGACCATCTTCCATGCGGCGTTGTATACAGCCATCTTTGTCTTTGTGGTCAGCTTGAGATTTGTCCACACCTTTGTATGAGGCAGGCTAGTGTTGTGGTTGCCTTCCCGATCCTCTTGTCGACCTCTGTGTCAAGGGAGAGGTTATCGGTGATGGTGGACCCAAGATATGTGAATTGATGGATGGCTTCAAGCTCGTAGTTATCAATGGTGATGGCTGGTGGAGATGGCGTGTCTTGGCCCAGGACGTTTGTCTTCTTAAGACTGATGGTCAGACCAAAATCTTTGCAGGCCTGGGAGAAGCGGTCCATTAGTGACTGCAAGTCCCGCTGAGTATGGGTCACAACTGCGCATCGTCGGCAAATGGCATGTCTCTGATGAGGGCTTGACGGACCTTTGTCCTTGCTCTGAGGCGGGCGAGGTTGAAGAGCCTGCCATCTGATCTGGTCCGCAGGTGGATCCTTCTTGCGCTGTGCTGAACGCATGCCTCAGGAGGAGAGCGAAGAAGATTCCAAAGAGGGTTGGGGCCAGGAGCGCAGCCTTGTTTTACACCGCTGCGAACGTCGAAGGGCTTGGAGAGGTTTCCGTTGAACTGCACCATCCCTTTCATGTTTGAGTGGAAGGACTCAATTAAGCTGTGCAGTTTGGGGGGGCAGCCGATTTTTCGGAGAGCCCTGAAAAGGCCATCTCTGCTGACTAGGTCAAAGGCCTTGGTGAGGTCAATGAATGCCACATACAGGGGCATCCGCTGCTCTCTGCACTTCTCCTGGATTTGGCGAAGGGAGAAGACCATGTCTACCGTGGATCTCTCTGCTCGAAAACCACACTGTGATTCCGGGTAGACGCGTTCAGCCAGTTTCTGCAGGCGGATTAGGAGGACCCGAGCATAGACTTTGCCAACAATGCTGAGGAGCGAGATACCTCTGTAGTTGTTGCAGTCGCTCCTTTCGCCCTTGTTTTTGTACAGGGTGACGATCTTGACGTCCCTCATGTCCTGTGGTACAGCTCCCTCATTCCAACACTGACAGAGAACTGCGTGCAAAGGGTGCAGAAGAGAAGTCTTGCAGTGCTTGATGAGGTCTGGGGGAATTCCGTCGTTGCCAGTGCCTTCCCTGATGCCAGCCTATCAATGGCCTTGCTGAGTTCGTCCGCAGTTGGCTCTGCGTCAAGTTCTTCCATTACCGGCATGCACTTGATGGCATCGAGGGCTAAGGGGACACCATGTTCTGTGTGGAGTAGAGGTCGGAGTAGTGTTCCGCCCATCTTTCCATCTGTTGGCTAGGATTGCTGATTACTTCCCCAGTGGAGGATTTGAGGGGGGCGATCTTGCTCTGTGTTGGTCCCAGTGCCTTCTTGATGCCATCATACATTCCTCGGATGTTGCCTCTTTCAGCAGCACTCTGTATCTCTTCGCTGAGCTCTGTCCAGTACTCGTTTGCGCAGCGCCTGGCGTTAAGCTGAACCTTACTTCTGGCAGCCCTGAGGATTTGCAGGTTCTTCTCACTGGGTGACCGCTTATACTTGGTGAGTGCGGCACGCTTGGCCTCAACAGTGGGAGTCATCTCTGATGATTTGGCCTCAAACCAGTCGTGGGACTTCACAGTTTTCTTCCCAAAGGTGGCCATAGCAATGCGGTGCATGGTGTCTCGTAGCGTTTCCCATCTCTCAGTGGCAGAGTCTCTGGGCTGCAATGCATCGTATTCTCTCTGAAAGGCCTCTGCGAACTGTTCTACAAGATCTGGCTGAGACATCTTGCTGACGTCAATGCGAGGGTTCCCTTGTTTCTTAGAGCATGGAACTTCTTTGGTTGTAGCCTGATCTTGCAACATACCAGAGAGTGGTCTGTGTCGCAGTCTGCGCTGTGATAAGAGCGAGTGTGGAGAACGTTTTTG
Source organism: Monoplex corrugatus (assembly GCA_030674185.1). Lineage (NCBI taxonomy): Eukaryota > Metazoa > Mollusca > Gastropoda > Littorinimorpha > Ranellidae > Monoplex > Monoplex corrugatus. The sequence goes on along the minus strand of CM060307.1, from coordinate 39,345,863 downwards.
ATAGCGGCACGTCTTACTAGGATCAAATCCAGTTGGTGCCAATGTTTTGAGCGGGGATGCCTCCAGGAGACTTTGTGCTGAGGCTTCGTCTTGAAGAAGGAGTTGGCGATGCACAGTTCATGGCAGGCGCAAAACTCAAGCAGTCGCTGTCCATTCTCATTCATTTTCCCCACTCCAAAGGAACCGAGGCAGAAGGGCCATGAGTCATTGTCTGCACCCACTCTGGCGTTGAAGTCGCCCAGGAGAACAAGTTGTTCTGTCCTGGGGATGTTCCTTATGGTTGATGCAAGATTTTCGTAGAACTCATCCTTGGTGTCTGGAGAGGCGGACAGAGTTGGGGCATAAACGCTGATGAGAGTGACATAGCCTTCGGTGGTTTGAGGCGGAGAGTCAAGAGTCGTTCTGAATCGCCGCTGCCTGGTTCAATCATGTTCAGCAGGCTATTCCTTACTGCAAAGCCTACTCCGTGGTCTCTTGGGGCATTAGAACTCTTTCCTTGCCAGAAGAAGGTGTAGTCCCTTTCCTTTAGTGTTCCTGAGTCAGCCAGCCGTGTTTCCTGCAGAGTGGCAATGTCCACATTGAGCCTGTTTAGTTCGCTGTTTATGACGGCGGTTTTTCTGGCGTCGCTGATGTCTTGCAGATCTTGGGAGAGCCCAGGCATCATTGTTCGGACATTCCAACAGCCCAGTTTCACTGCTGATCCTTTTCCTGATCCGTTTCTTGAATTTGAATTTTTCTTTTTGTTTGGTGCGGTAATTAACGACCTGCTTGTCAGATTTTCTCCTAATCTTCATGTACCCAATGAAGAAGGCAGGTCGTGGCGGGACAGCACCTAACTGGCTGGGGGTTGCCCAGCTTAGGCGGGCGGTAGCTGTCCAGTAAGACACGAAGGTCTCTCCCACCGTCAAAAGCAACCTCTGGCCTCAGCTCTACGCCAGTTGAGCAATGACTTATCACCGGTATCTGTTGCTTCCCGTGTTGTGCCGACACTAGTGTTAGTAGCGAGGCTGGAGTGTCCTCTCCAGGTCGTAGGTGCAGAGTGTTTGTGGATGAATGGACGGATGTAAGCCTGGGCAGTGTAATATGGAAGACAGGCTGTTGCCCATGCAACTTGTCCCCCCTCTCCACCTCGCTGACAGATCCAAAGGAACAGCATGGCTGTTACGTTTTGGTGCCAACGCGGCCGCAGGAGCTGCCGGAAAGTGACAAAGTTTGCCATCCAACCGCCTTAGGGGCCCCACACCAGATTTACTGTCAGGGTTTACTCCCTTAGCTAGATGGCCGCGGGTAGCTCTCCAGAGCTGGCACCCTTTGATGGATCTAATTTATTTCCACCAGGGTTTCTAGCCACCCTCCTCACCATCCTCCTGAGAGGACTGGTGGGGTTGCTGGTTTAGTCGCCAGCAATTCGACCCTGTGACAGGTAGTACTGGGTTCCAGGTTACCAGTAGCGGATACATCTATCCGACCTGACTATTGGCAGGCGCTCAACGTTTGTTTTAATTTCACATCCCGGTAGCTCAGCTTATGTATATATATATGTATATATAAATATGTATATATATATATATATATATGTATATACATATACATATGTATTATGTATGCATGTATGTATGTACAAAGATGGCTGTATACAACGCCTGTGTCCTCAGCACCTTGCTGTATGCAGCAAGGCATGGACCACGCATGCTCATCAGGAGAAAAGGCTCAATACCTTCCACCTGAGAAGCCTACGGCGCATACTTGGCATTTCCTGGCAAGACAAGGTGACCAACACCGAAGTCCTAACCTGCGCTGGCCTCCCAACCATGCATACCATGCTGAGACAGCGTCGGCTGCGCTGGTTGGGCCACGTTCGCCGCATGGAAGATGGCCGCATCCCAAAAGACATCCTTTATGGTGAGCTTGCCACAGGGCAGAGAAACATGGCCGCCCACAGTTGAGATACAAAGACGTTTGCAAGCGTGACATGAAGGCGCTTGAGATCAACACTGAGTCCTGGGAGGACCTCGCAGACGACCGCAACAGCTGGAGAACTACTCTCAAGAAACAACTGCGGATTGGTGAGGACAAACTGTCAGCTGCTGCAGCAGAAAAGCGAGTTCGCAGAAAAGGGATGACAGCCAACAGACCAGCATCAGCATACACATGCGACCGCTGAGACAGAGACTGCCTCTCTCGCATTGGTCTGTACAGTCACAGGCGACGCTGCTTGGACCAAGCAGACAGCCCATCTAGACATTAGAACGGATGTACTTTGTCCATGGTCAGTCATGACCGAAGGAGGCCTACTACTATGTATGTATGTATGTATACAGAAACACACACAACACAAATACACACAAACACATACAAGTACACACAGAAACAAAAGCAAACACACAAACACACAAACACACAAACACACATACACACAAACAAGCAAAACAGATATACACATATACACGAACAAAAACAAACGCACATAACATACAACACACATACACACAAATACACAAACAAACACAAACACGTATGCTTACACACACACACACACACACACACACACACACAAACACAAACACGTATGCTTACACACACACACACACACACACACACACACACACACACACACACACACAAACACAAACACGTATGCTTACAACACACACACACACACACACACACACACACACACACACACACACACACACACACACACACACACACACACACACACACACACACACACACACAGAGGTTTAAATACCTTAACAGAAAATCGATGACAAAGTTGTGTCGATATTAGGAACAGTCCTTAAAGTCATTTTGTGCTGGCGAGAGAGGAGGCAAAATAAATCTTGTCATGCTGACATTCTCATATTGTTTGAAATATTAAGAAAGAAACACGTATTAGTCAGTATATTGGCAGCAGCTGTGCAGGGTAATTTCAGAATGATGCACACACAAAGACAGATGATGACTAAAGCTTTTACAGCTGCAATAACTTAACCTTTTGAATCTCTCGCCATATCTACCAGATTCCTCCTTCAGGAAGATGATGGAAACGGTGAGGGAGTTAAAGGGTTAAGTTTTTGCGTTGCTATCACTGATGACGTTGCAGAATGCTAGTGGATACGGTGAGGGAGTAAAAGGATTAAACACGAAAGAAGAAATGGTTATCATCTACCAGTGGTGATCAGTTGTGTGTGTGTGTGTGTGTGTGTGTGTGTGTGTGTGTGTGTGTGCGTGCGTGTGTGTGTGTGTGTGTGTGTGTGTGTGTGTGTGTGTGTGAGTGTGTGTGTGTAAGTGTGTGTGTAAGTGTGTGCGTGTGCGTGTGCGCGTGTTTGTGTATGCGTATGCGTGTGTGTTATCTATGCATGTGCGAGTGTGCGTGCGTGTGTGTGTGTGTGTGTGTGTGTGTGTGTGTGTGTGTGTGTGTGTGTGTGTGTGTGTGTGTGTAATTTATGCGTGTGTGCGAGCGTGTTTGTGGGTGAGAAGGGAGTCACGTTCATGCATGTATGTGCATATTTGCATGTATGATTCATTTCCAGTCATTGCCATTATTTATCATTATTCACAGCTAATGCCCATTTACGGAAAAGAGTGGAATACTGGATCAGACGTTTGCCTACCGATAACTAAACTCGAGGTTCCAGGGTTTGTTTCTCGTTGAAGTCTTCACTTTTCTCCTTAGTTTGACCGAAAAAACAAATTAAAAGTCTAATCCTTCAAAAGGGGACAAAAACGAGTGAAACCAGTGTGTTTTTCTTGTCTGACCTGCACAAGCTAAAGATCACATGGCAGTTGAAAATTACGAAGAGCAAGGCATTTGCCTGGCTGCCCAGGTATAACACATTCGAGATTTTTCAGGTCCCTCCCTTTAAAGGTCAATCAGCTTTCTTGCCTTTCTAAATATCTTGGCCAAAAATAATGGGAAGCGATGCACTGCAGCAAAGAGCTCTCAACGCGGAGAGCAGCCCAACTTTTACATAGTAAATCCCTTGTGACAAAAAAAAAATGAATATGAATATGAGTTTTTTAAAGCGGTATCAAAAGTCAAACACAAGAAACAGAACCGTTCACGAAATAGTTACAATTATAGAACAGCGCTCATCATTTGGAGAGAAAGATTCTACAAACAAACCACAACACATAGCTCTACCCTAGAGGCCAGCTACAGTCGTGAAGCAGGGACACACAAGCGGAAGATCATACATACAGACAGACAGACAGACAGACAAACGGACAGGCTGGCAGTAACGGTAATTACATCCCAACGTTCGGCCTCCCTCATCCCAGCGTCTGACCCTCGCTGAATATTCATGAAATCTGTCAGGACGCCTCAGACTCAAATTAATATTATGGTGCCTGAACAACATCGCAGTAACAACAGCAGCAGCAGCAGCGGCAAATGCAAAAAAGCAGAGCAAGGGGCAAAAAATAACTGAATCAGCTGTCTATGCAATATTGGCGGGCGCTCAACGTTTGTTTTAATTTCACATCCCGGTAGCTCAGCTTACGTACAATTTGCAGTGACAGATCTCGAGAGGTCGTAAGGAGACCATCTGAATAATTTGCCTGTATAATAAGATCGATGGAGTTTTCGAGGGATGCAGAGAATGCAGGCGTTTTGTAAGCATGGATTCACGTTGCTTGTAGCCCAGCCGACCACAATGGCCATATCTGGGATAATGTAAGCATGATACAGGTTTAAACAGTGCTGACCTAGTGGAAAAACTGAGTAACTACACCCTCGCTCATGATGAACTCCTTGTGTCATATGATGTCTCTGCCCTATTTACCAGCGTACCAGTGAAAGAAAGCATAGAGATCATACGCCGAAGGTTACAAAACGACCAAACCCTCCACCAACGTACATCTCTCACAGTGGACGACGTATGTGAACTCTTGTCCTGCTGCCTCACCACCACCTACTTCACCTTCCAAGGTGAATTCTACCAACAAAAAGAAGGAGCAGCCATGGGCTCCCCAGTAAGCCCAATAGTAGCCAACCTGTTCATGGAGGAATTTGAAGAGAAAGCATTGGCTTCTTTCCACTCCCCACCACGATACTGGGGGCGCTACGTAGACGACACCATGACTATCCTCCCCCAGCAACTGGTCGAACAGTTCACAGAACATCTGAACAACCAACACCCAGCCATCAAATTCACGAGGGAAGTGGAACAGAACAACTCCATAGCCATGCTGGACACCCTCATCACCAGAACTGATGGCATTCTATCCTTCTCGGTCTACCGTAAACCAACTCATACGGACCAATATTTACAGTTCGACAGCCCCTTGAACACAAACTGGGAGTGATTCGAACCCTTACCCACAGAGCTAACACCATATGCAGTACCCAAGAGGCAAAAGACAAGGAGACAAACCACCTGAAAAAAGTGCTCACCATCTCGGGCTACAAAAAGTGGGCCTGGAACAGCCCGGGAGGCAGGAAATCCAACACCGCATCCCAACAGCCAGTGAAACAACACCAGCGCAAGGGACACATCACCATCCCATACGTAGGAGGTGTGAGTGACGCTCTGTCCAGAAAGATCAGAAAACTGGGGGTGGCTGTACATTCCAAACCTTCCAACACCATACGCAGCCAGCTGGTCACCCCCAAGGACAAAACCAGCAAACTCGACAAAGCTGGCATTATATACAGAATAGACTGCCAGGACTGTAACCAACATTATGTCGGTGAAACTGAACGCCCCCTTCAGAAGAGACTAACAGAACACAAGAGGGACTCTTCTCCAGTAGGAGCTCACCTACACGCCGATAAACATCAATTCAGTGCGGACAATGTCAACATCCTGGACAGAGAAAATAAGTGGTTCCAGCGAGGAGTCAAGGAGGCCATCTACATCGCAGCCACCAACCCCCCGCTCAACAGGGACCGGGGCCGTTACACCCTGCCCCCGGTGTACCATTCTCTGATTCGATCTCGTGAACTGGGTTCATCCCATGTTCGCGAGATCTGAGTAGAGATTCACGCAGACAGCATTAGAGCGCTGACGAAGATGGCGAGAACGCCATCGAAAGCTACGGAACTGTGAGTAGCGATTTTTACACTGTTGGGAGACCTTGTTCTTCAAAATTGGTAGCATTAGGTTTAAACTAGATACACTCCACATTAGAAATATCCACCACAATTTGGCAGACTAAAGCAGCATTCAAGAAAATGAAGCGCATTCTTACCAACACATGCCTATCAACTAACATCAGGATAAGCCATGTGACCCGCAAACGCTAAAGATCCCACAGCAGTTGAAAATCGTGAAGGGCAGATCATTTGCCCGGCCGCCCAGGTATAAAACATTCGAGAGATAGGTCCATGTCCCAGGTCCTTCCACTTGAAAGCCAATTAACCTCCTTGTCTTCCTAAAGCCTTGGTCAAAACATGGGTGGTGCTGCACAGCAGCGAAGAACTCAGAGGAAAGAGCAGCCCGACATCTACATAGTAAATCACTTGTGACAAAAGATATGAATATCAGTATGAGTTTTTAAATCGTTATCAAAAGTCAAACACAAGTAACAGAACCGTTCACAGAATAGTTACAATTATAGGGCAGCGCTCGTCATTTGGAGAGGAAAATTCTACAAACAAATCACAAACACGTATCTCTACCCTAGGGGCCGGCCACAGTCGTGAAGCAGGAACACACAAACGAAAGATCATACATACAGACAGACAGACAGACAGACAAACGGACAGGCTGGCAGTAACGGTAATTACATCCCAACGTTCGGCCTCCCTCATCCCAGCGTCTGACCCTCGCTGAATATTCATGAAATCTGTCAGGACGCCTCAGACTCAAATTAATATTATGGTGCCTGAACAACATCGCAGTAACAGCAAGCAGCAGCAGCAGCGGCAAATGCAAAAAAGCAGAGCAAGGGGCAGAAATAACTGAATCAGCTGTCGATGCAATATTAGCGGGCACTCAACGTTTGTTTTAATTTCACATCCCGGTAGCTCAGCTTACGTACAATTTGCAGTGACAGATCTCAAGAGGTCGTAAGGAGAGCATCTGAATAATTTGCCTGTATAATAAGATCGATGGAGTTTGGGGGGGCATGCACAGAATGCAGGCGTTATGTAAGCATGGATTCACGTTGCTTGTAGCCCCAGCTGACCACAATGGCCATATCTGGGATAATAGTAAGCATGCTACAGGTTTAAACTAGATACACTGTACAATAGAAATATACAGCAGAATTCGCCAGGCTAAAACAGCATTCAAGAAAATGAAACGCATTCATACCAAAACATGTCTATCAATTAACACCAGGAAGAGAGTTATTCAGTGTTATATAAACCATTGCTGTTGTACAACTGCGAAGAGTGGACTATCAACACACAAAGTCAGAATAAGATTGAGGCAGCTGAAATGTGGTTTCTAAGAAGAATGTTTAGAGTTCCAAGGAGAGCAAAGAAAACAAACGAGATAATCTTCAAAGCGAAAAGCACGAAAAGAATATTAATAAAAAAAAAGTCGAAACTGGTTGTGTACATATATTTTCATAGTTTTTCATATTTTTGATTTTATCTTGTATAGTCCCGCTATCTACGCGTTGCTTTTGTGCACTTACTGTATGCAATTAGTTTGTATGAGCTTGTGTGTTGAAACACTTTTCGCTATTTCAGGTCTGATGTGAAAGGAGGATAGCAGCAAAATCAACAACAAAACAACAACAAAAAACTAAAAGCACGCAGCAAAAACAATCATCGTCCTCCTCCTCCTCATCATCATCATCATCACCACCACCACCATCATCATCATCACCACCACCATCATCTTCACCACCATCATCTTCACCACCACCATCATCATCATCACCATCGCTGCCACTTTCATCATCATCGTCGTCGTCGTCGTCACCACCGCCACAACAATCATCATCGTCGTCATAATCCTCAGCCTCATCGTCATCATCTTCATCGTCATCATCATCATCATCGTGACTGACATCACCACCATAACGATCACCATCACTGTTGTGTTGTCGCTCTTACTGTTGTGGTCCTCATTGCTGTCACCTGTCATAACCATAGCGTCAAAGTCCTGGATCTATGATCAGTCTTATACCAAAACTGGTAAACCGCTCTACTAAAAACACCTTCACTTCCAAGTTTTGATGTACTAAAGATGTTTGCCATGGGTTTGCCTTTCCTGCTGTTTTGTTTTACCCATCAAAGTCATGTGGATCTGGCATCTGTTACCAAAAGCATAACATCAACGCTGCCGCTGTTCTTAATCTATCACGTAAAATATCATCATCATCATCAGGTGCCTTGCCACATGGCGTTGGCGATCATAGACTTCCATCTGTCTCTATCTCTTGTTGCCTCAAGCATCTCTTCCACCCTCTTTGTCTTCAGTCACTCTGCAAGTCCGTCTAGTATCCTCTCCCTGGGTCTACCTGGTGCTCTCTTTCCCGCCAGCTTTCCCGTTGTGACCAGGTGCTCCAGTTCCCCTTTCCTCATAAAATGGCAAATAAATGTTGCCTGTCTTTTCCTAATCTTCCTTATCAATGATCTTCAAGATTGTCTCGTTTGTTTTCTTTGCTGTCCATGGAACTCTCAACATTCTTCTTAGAAACCACATCTCGGCTGCCTCAATCTTGTTCTGGCTTTGCTTGTTGACTGTCCACGCCTCACGAACGTATAACAATATTGGTTCTATGTAACGTTCAAGAACTCTCTTCCTGTGTTAATTGATAGACATTTGTTGGTAAGAATGCTTTTCATCTTCTTGAATGCTGTTTTGGCTTGGCCGATTCTGTTGGCTATTTCTCTTACACGGTTGTGAGCCATGGAATAACGATGTAGAAATACCAAGCCAGAAGCATCTGTCTGATACACGTGGTAGGGGTAGAGGGGAACCATAGTCCAGGTACATCGTAATCCTGCCACAAGATTAAGCGCAATAAACAGCATGGCTGTTGTCCGTGTGGTTTTCCGCATAATGCTCACTGCGAATTGGATGGAGTGCGATGACGACGGAAATGTAATTTCTGCGTCCTCGTTTGTTTGTTTGTTTGTTTGTTTGTTTGTTTGTTTGTCTGTCTGTCTGTTTTGTCTGTCTGTCTGTCTATCTGTTTGTCAGTTTGTTTGTTTGTTTGTTTGTTTGTTTGTTGTTTGTTTGTTTGTTTTGTTTGTTTTTTCAGTTTACTGGACGTGCTTCTGTATGGCAACACCCTCAACAAAATCCCTGACGTCATGTTTCACCATGATTATTTTTTTCTGCTAATATTGACACGTGGAACATGTAGCTAGATTTTACACGAAATTTCACCTCTCCGCTGTGCTGCTGACATGTGAAGTTGACAAGTTAAAAAGTCAATAAATTTAAAGTTAACAAGAAACACCCGAGGGTGTGGATGGGACTCAGTGCACCAATGATTCGCCACGCTCCGGACAATCACCTCTCAAGCTTCCGATGCCAATCAATACCATTTCACGAAGCAAAGGGAGGTGGGGTGGGGGGGGGGAGGAGCCGTCCATACGTTGTATGACCCATTGGGACCCAGTCACCAGTTACTTTGTTTACAAATGAAATGGCAAGGTAGGGAGATGTTAAATCCCAGGACATAGCTACACAACACACACCAACCAGGTCCAGGCCAGCCTCCAGACCAAGAGAGAATGGAAGAGTCCCCTCTCATCCCACTCAGGATCTCTTCCCCCCCCACCCCTCTCTCCTCTCTCTCTCTCTCTCTCTCTCTCTCTCTCCCTCTCTCTCTCTCTCCTCTCTCTCTCCCAATGACCATTGCATTATAAAACCTGTGCGAGCTTCTGTGACTGACGAAGAACAGGTGAGTACAACGAAACTCTGTAAATGTGATGATCACAAACAAAACAAAACAAAGCAATACCAAACAAACAAGAAAACATAAAATCATTCCTCAAGGACGCATCCATGGGTGACAACTGATTACGTGGTCAAACTCTTCCTAATTAGCCCACAGCACAATCGACTTTAATAACTTAGCACTTTTGACAGGACGCATATGACGCGCTGACCACCAATAAATGTTGCTTGTTCTCTTCCCCCCCCCCCCCCCCCCCAGTCTTCTTAATTAATGTTCTTTTTGTACTTGCCTCTTTTAAGACCATTAAGTGAAGGAATTTTATCAGCACATTGTAGGTATTATATGGAACGATGCAGGGCTTTGTAAATGTTAACCAGTTTTAAAGGATAACACAAACAAAAATGCAACTGCAAAGTAGAAACCTTTTTTTTAAAATTTTGTCTAAAAAGTAGTGACATGAACAAAGTAACCATTGCATTATATGATTTGAATTTATTGATAGACTGTAATGGTGGTACATCAAGTAATGAAGGCAGAGAGGACGGGAGATGTACTTGCACTAACAAAGGATAGAATCGTATCGTGGGACATGATCGCCAACGCCATGCGGCAGGGCACATGATGGTCACGACAATTACGCATCTTCAATGTTAAAATTAGTATACTTTAAGATTATGTTTACAGAAAATTCTCCAGAAGAAATAAGACATGAGTAATTTTAGAATGTAGAATGATACCTACGCGAGTAGTTTATTTTTCACAGAAAATAATTCATTGTTTCCATGGCTTGAGCATTTTCCGCTTCCTCTTTTGAAATACATGCACAGCAGATTCCCAAAATAAGGACAGAGAGTCTTGACTCTCCAGCCAAAGACATGATATTCCACTCTTTGAACAGACATTAAATGAAAGGTTCCTTTCCCTCCTTCCACTCCTTTTGTTATCTTTTTTTCTAAGCATATCACGGAACGTATCAAAGATATGGAGAAAAAAATCAGAGCAAAGAAATATAACATATCCATACACCAGATAGCTAGGATTACCATGGTCCAGTCAATTCGATTTCTGCTCCACGTATAAATGCAGTGAAGGGCACAGAGCAAGCTGCATTCCGCCTGTACTGTCATCTGCATATCACCCATGCTGATAATAAGGTGATATGAATGGAGCTGTTTCTGCTGCGTCGAAAATGCATTTCTGTATTCCACGTGCATTTGCATCTTTTCAGCCTTTTGGGCATCCTTGTTGATGTAGCTGTGTTTGTGTATGCGAATGTCTATGGAAAATCATAGGATTTCGTGCCAAAGGCTTCCGAGTGTATAAGGTCGGAAAGTGAAGAATACAAAAAAACATGGAACTTTAGGAAGCATTATTTCCTGTTGGAGGCAAGCATATCGATCTCAGCAGAAGTGTTCACTCTGAAACCAACAAACATACAAACAACCACACAGACAAAAAAAACACAACAAACGAACAAACGCACACACACAACACAACACACCCACACACACACACAACACACACACACCCCCACACACACACACACACACACACACACACACACACACACACACACCACGCACGCGCAGCGCGCCACACACACAACACGCACACGATAGCATGCAAGCCAATAGAAAAAGAAAAGAACAAAACAAAACAAAAAAGCCATAAAGACAAACAGCAAACCGATAAAAACGTCAAATTATTTATACGTCGTTGTGCTGACAGCAAACAGAAATATCAAATTAAAACACGTCCTTAGGGATTTGTTGCATTTAGTTCCATTTTCATCATAATGGTATCTGTCAGCTATAATTTAAGAGAGAAATGACAATGCATCCTCTTAATCGTTTTGCTTTGTAATAATTATGTCTCTTCTGTATCAAATTAAAGGAAAACAAAACAAGAAACTAGGACGCTACAAAATGTAGTTTTGTGAGTGTATAGCAATAATAAAAAAAAAGGAATTAATTCATCAAGCATAAGAAAAAATCGAAATCAATTATCTAATCCTTTATGGTTCTAAGAACTGGAATACCAAACAAAAAATGAAATTATAAATAACTGAAAACGCCTTTTTATCAAGAAAAAGTTGATAATTGGAACTATATTCTAATCTGGAAAATCCAAATTATGTGAAAAAAAATCTTCCATTTTACTATCACAATAACAGACAGGGATACAATCTCAAACTGACTGATTTTCCAACTTTTGGGGGGAAAAAAACATGTGAATAACAGGAAGAGCTCGAACTAGTGTTTGTGTTTATTAACTAGAAATGAATTTGACAGCATAAATAGAGTGATATTTCGAAGTCAATTTCGAGTCAAACATAATGACAAGCCAACTGCTCGACAATATAATTATAAAGCAAACCCTGCAAACGGTAAAGTTCTGTAAGAATCCAAATCTGACTTCCCAGTGGTGTAAACAAAGATGCGTTGAGTCACAACTCCTCTTCATTGTCAAGATCTAGATGGACAGAAAGCAGAAGAGTGGCGGAAGAGTTCAGGAAGTTCATCTGCCAATAACTAAACTTGGGATCGCAGGATTCATTTCTCGTTGAGGCTTTGATGTTTGACCGGAAACACGAAGTGAACGTCTAGTCCTTTAATTTAAATGGGGATAAAAACGATGTGCGCCTTGTGGCCTTCAATCGCAAAAGATCTCACGGCAGTTGAAATATTTAAGAACGGGACTTTCGCCCGGCTGCCCTGGTATAAAATATTTCACAGATAGATTGGTTTCCCAGGTGTCCCCCCTTGAAGGCTAGCCTTATTGCCTTTGTAAAGTCTTGGTCTAAAGAATATTAATTGAAAAAGAAAATGAAAAAGATTGCGCTGCTCAGAGGGAAGAGCAGACTGAGTTTCACTGTAACAAAACAAAAATGAATGTGAATAAATCAATCACCCAAGATGCAGACCCTGTCATTTAGGTCAGCACCTGAAAGACTGGTGTGCTGAGAGAAATGAACATTGACGTCAGATGTTCGGGTTTCAGAGCCCTAAAAAGACCAGGATAGTGCTGGACATCTGGAATGGCAGACATACCAATAGCATGACTGTGCAACATGCTTCCTATCTTGCTGTAGACTGTATATTTTTAATCTCCTCACAGAACCTTCTGGTCCAAGCAGATGGGAAAAAAGTCTGGTATCTAATGGGCACACTCCTATACTAACGTCAGATGTGGTCAAAACAAATAAGTTTTGATCATTTTTGTATTAGAGAACACACACACACACACACACACACACACACACACACACACACACACACACACACACACATACACACACACACACACACACACACCACATATATATATACTATACATACACACACGCACATACATACATACATATTCGCACACACACATACGTACACACATACATACCATACAAACATACACACACATACATACATACATAAAATAATACATACATACTACATACATACATACATAAAATGCATACATAAATACATACATACATACATGCATACACACATACATAATACATACATACATACATACATACATGCATACATACACACATACATAAATACATGCATACATGCAAACAGGCAGACAGACTGATATACATGCATGCATACATACATACATACGTACATACATACATACATCCATACATACTTACATACATACATGCATACATACATACATATATACATACATACATATATATGTGTGTATTTGTGTGTATATATAAACATGCATACATACATAATACATACATACGTACACACATAA
>CM060307.1:39314779-39324779 GCA_030674185.1 Monoplex corrugatus | reverse complement strand
GTCGTATCTCGTACATACGGTGAAGGCACCACGCTGCTTTCCACCATAGCCGTAATGTTGGCAGACTGCCGCAATACCTGTAACAAATTGATTGCATTATATCGTAATGCATGCATGAAAGCTTGGTAAACGCAGCACGTCCCATTCCACGAAGTGTAATGAAAGATGTAACCGAGTGAAGGAACACAGCCGAGTGTGGACTGTAGAGAGCAGGATGCCAGGGCCAAAACGTAATACAGTCAGTGAGAGTGGCTTGTATAATCATGCCAACAGCATATTCAACATCTTAACAAGGCACTCAGTTTCACACTGACTTACCAGTATGTTCAGAGCAGGGACTGTGTGGACAATGATCACAATGGTGTTTCGATGCTGTCGAATGATCAGTTTAGAGAAAAGAAAATGTCATCAGTAACGATTGGATGTCAAAATAAACCAAATGAAATTTGCATAAGTTGTATAACACAACAACACTGTCTTTTATTTAAAATTTGGATACATTGGTTTTTCTTGAACGAATTTTAAATATTCTTTCTGTAACATGTAAATGTCTCCATAATAAAATCCCTAATGCCCCCTGCTGGTCAGTGAGGCCAAGGTCATAATAGAGCAGAGTGAAGCAACAAACATCACTGCAACAAAAGAAACATACTTGCCACTTAGTAATTTTCAGTTACCACCTATTTGAAGACCAATAAGCATGAATGCAATCTCTACCTTTTAAAGATTGCTATGTAAGTATAATTCATATGCGTCTTACAATTCCAACGACAGAATCATGCAACCAACTTTCACCCAAAAATGGCGTATATGATTTGATTCTTCGTATATCAATGCGACATTTATGACCTGGATGTGGCCCAGCCACCCTAGAGTCATAAGAAGTTAAGAGTCGAAACATCTGCTTGATGGGGGCTTGACCTTCTGCTGTTTGGTTTTCCCCAGAGTTTGTTACTAGAGTCTACTGACAAAGGGAGTTTTGTCCAAGATAGTTACTTGTCACCTATAATCCCCATGCCACCTAGTCTGTGTCTCTCTTTTTCAGGACTACCTTCTCTGAATGTAAAAAACTGCATGGGAATGGGGATCGTCATAACATCGATCATGGCATTCCCTCCCTGCTGCGTTCGTCACCCCAGGTTGATAAACACATCCTTCATGACAGTACAGTTTGTGTCGTTTGCCATGTAATACTACAGCTGCACTGATCTCCCTAAGCCTCAAGAGTAAATACCGTGAATACCACGAAGACAAACTTCGTGAAACCTTGACCTTGTGCGTTGACTTATACATCAACCCATTTCAAGAGAGGAAAACTTCCTCTGTTTGATATCTGTAAGACTCAGCGCTGCTTGCTTGTTTGTCTGTTTGTATATATTTTGTCGTCTACAGGAGATTTCCCCAAACATTTAAAGCATCTGCACCACGGAGAGGTGAGCTAATGGATAAACGGTCTGAGCAGGATCATCTTTGGCCCGTTGCTCTTGATTAACGCTTCTTCGCAGTGCGTTCTCTCTGTTGTTTGTTTCTTTCTTTCTTTCTTTCTGTCTGTGTTAGTAATTCCCTCCAAACTGTGAGCACCTGCCCTACAAAGATTGAGCCAATGCAATAGGGATCTAGATATGCTCATATCCTGGCTTTGGCTCATGATGAACACTTGTTTGCAGTGCGTGTTGTCTGTAGCCGGCCAGCTAACACTGATTTTGTTTTAAATTTGACATCGTTCCACAAGCTGTCCTACACGTGTACTGCTATATTCTGTCCTTCGGAGGTTAAGGAATTCTCTTTAACAAGAAAACCACCAAACAAACTGGTGCGTGATATTCTATTAGAACGTGAAATTAATTTGGCAGAAGGTGGTCTAACCACTGGCATCTAAGACATACACAAGTCTCAATTTAACTTATCATTTAAAGTACATCTATATTAGATGCCCTTTCTTAAAAACAAGCACGCCAAACACTTACACACACTCAAAACACACACACACACACACACACACACACACACACACACACACACAACACCACACACAACAACACACACACTAACACATACATACACAACATACACACACACACATAATATATATATATATATATACATACACACATATACACACATATATAATATATAATATATATATGATGATGATGATGATGATATGTATACATATATATATATATATATATACATATATATACATATATGTATGTATGTATACACACACACACACACACACACACACACACACACACACACACACACACACACACACACACACCACAAACACACACACATACACACACACATACACACACACGCACCTACACACACACACACACAAACAACAAACACACATACACAGCGCGCGCGCACAACAACACACACACACACATACACACACCACCAAACACACACAACACACACACACACACACACTAACACAACACAAACACAACAAACACACATACACACCGCCCACACAAACAAACAACACACACACCACACACACACACAACACTACAAAACACAACACAACCCCACTCATTCATCACCATTTCTTAGATTTCTCTCCTTGATAGACACATGGAAGTAGTAGACACCTAAACACATATGGCGAAAGACCGTGGCACGCACATCTACAAACATATAGCACGAAACCAAGGTCCTCTTCGAAATCTCTCATGCAATGTATTGAAAACTTGCAAAATGCAGGTCAGAAAAAGGTGTGGAATTTTCTTGCGGTATACGGCTGGAACTATCGTGGTCCAGACAATTCAATTTCTGCACCAAGATTGGGTGCAATGAAGTACATAGTCCTAGTCTGTGTTCCTTTTACTCTGCAATCTGCATAGCATCTCTGCCGAGTATAGATAGTGAAAACACAATTGTATTTTCGCTATTACTTTGAACATAAACGAAAAAGAAAAAAAGGGAATAAAAAGAAAGACAGACAGAAAGAAAAAGACATAGCGAGAGACAGAAAGGCAGACAAATAGGCAGACAGGCAGAGACAGACAGAGAGGGAGGGAAGGAGAGAGAGAGAAGATCAAGAGAAGGAAGAGTGTAGCGATGTAAGAGAGAGACAGACAGACACAGCGGCAGACAGACAGTCAGCGCAGAAAAAACAGAGACAGAGAGAGAGAGAGAGCCAGAAAGACAGACAAACAGAGACAGACAGATAGACAGAGAGAGAAAGAGAGAGACGCAGAAAGAGGGGAGAAAGGGAGAGAGAGAGGTAGGCAGACAGACAGACATACAGGCAGACAGACTCAAAGAGACACACAGAGAGAGGAGTGAGGGAAGGGAAGAGAGAGTGAAAAAGAGAGAGAGAAAACACAGGCAGACAGACATGCAGACAAAGAGGCATAGAGACAGACAGAGAGACAGAAACAGACAGAGAAACTGAGACAAACAGAGACAGAGACAAAAAGAGACAGACAGGCAGACAGACAGAGACAGAGAGAGAGACAGAGACAGAGAAAGAGAACAAAAACATCCAGAGCAGGAACGATAAAATAGAGCTTCGAGTGTAGTGACTTAAGAGAAGGACAGAGAGAGAGAGAGAGAGTGAGAGAGAGAGAGAGAGAGAGAGAGCGGGAGGAAGAGAAAGAGACAGAGAAACAGACAGACAAGCACCGACAGATAGAGAAAGAGAGAGAGAGCAACATACGTGGAAATAGGCAGGCAGGCAGACATAGAAACAGAGAGACAGCGTCAGACAGACAGACAGACACAGACAAAGAAACAGAGATAAACACAGAGAGAAAGAGAGAGAGAGCGGGAGGGAGGGAAAGAGACAGACAGACAGACAAGCACACACAGACACATAACTACACAGACAGGGAATCAAGCTGGTAATAAACAAATGACAGACATGGTGACAAAAACATCAGTCTGGCTGAAAACAAACAAGATCAGCAATGGCAGACTAAAACGTCTAACGAACGAGAAATTCTTATTCTTACAATGTTTTGGACGGAATCTTCTTAAATTAAGCAATGTCTGCTGCTGTTCGCTGCTTCAGGGGGAACAAGAGGATGAAGAGAAAGGGAGGGCAGAACTCGTTTCCAGACACAGTCTTTACTTCAACGGACAAGTGGAAATCAGGACCATCCAAGCATGCAGGAATAGGGGTAATAGGGTGAGAAGAAAGTACCATGATCGATCGGCTGCGGAGAATAAGAGAAAGATTTAGAGAGAAACCAGCAACTATATGGAAATTGTATATGAATTAAAGAAGACAAGAACGAAAGAACACAGAAAAGAACAAATAATCAAACGATCTAAAAAAGAAAGAAAGAAAAAAAAAGAAATCAGAAAGGAAAAAAGAAACGTAATCGTAAAGGGAAAAATGGAATAATTTGCCCCCCCCCCCCCACCACCACCACCACCCCTCCTCTCCCTCTTTTCACAGGCAGAAACAAACACCACCAACAAAAATGATGATATAGAACAATAATCGTTAATAGACTTGGAAGCCCTCCAGGCCCCAAGTCAATTAATAAATAATCTGAAACAAGATGAAACAAAGAAAATAACAAGGAGAAAGAAATGCCAACTAACAATCTAATGGGAGAAAAGACTGTACTCAAAAGCATGCGCATGCTCTGGTTATAATGCCCTGAAGCGCTGACATTCGCTGTGTGTTGCCAACTGGGACTGTGTACCCTCAAGAATGGCATCAACACAGAGCATCCTGGTTATTGACGTGTCCAAACCATGTGAGCTTGCTTCGTTTCGTAGTTCCCGAACATGGTTTCTATGGGCCCATCATGTCTTGATCGTGTTCTGTGTGTAATCATTGGTCTTACATTTGAGGTAGGGTACACACACACACACACACACACACACACACAAGCACACGCACGCACAGAGAGAGAACTATAGAGAGTCAAACAGGCAGGCAGACAGACAGACTGACAGATAGACAGACAGAGACAGAAAGAAACAGAGAACTAGAGACAGAGATACAGAGAGACAGACAGAGATACAGAGACATAGAGAGACACAGAAAGAGAGAAGAAGAAGAGAGACTGACGCGCACACCCACATTCACCCACTCACTCACTCATTCACCCATCTACACCCACCCATCCACCCACCCACCCCACCCCACACACACAAAACCCATGCATACACGCACCCTCACACTTCTTATGGATCATCCACACTTTCCTACAACCCGACACATGCATACACAATCCACATTTCATTCTCTACATCTCCAACATAGTCACAAACCCCTTCCCATCTATCGTTCATGAATCAATACCCATGGTAGCTCTCAGATTTCCAGGCTACCACCAGACTGTTACAAAACTCTGTGACAAAATTGATGACATTATCTTGCCACGCATGCATCAGAACTCTGTAAACGAAGCGCGTCCTATCGCCATGGACTGTAATCAAAGACATAACTAAATGGAGGAACACAGTCACTTGGTGGTGCAGTGGCTTGCCGCAAGCTAGGGCCATACCCTATGACTGTCAGTGGGAATGACTTGTGTGTGTAACCTTTTGCTAACGACACACTAATGCTGTTAGCGAATTAGTCGGTTCTGAAACTGGATTGCTGATTTGTGTAAATGAAAGAGCTGGACAAGGATAAGAGGGCAGAATGGATAATCAGAAAAGTAACGTTTTATCTCTTTTTGAGTCTCATTCTCCCCCTCTCTCTCTCTCTCTCTCTCTCTCTCCTCTCTCTCTCTCTCTCTCTCTCTCTCTCTCTCTCTACTCACTCTCTATCTATTTCTATCTATCTATCTCTTCTCTCTCTCTCTCTCTCTCTACCTCTCTTCCTATCTCTCTCCTCTCTCCCTTCTCCTCTCTCTCTCTCTCTCTCACTCTCTATCTCTCTCTCTCTCCTTCTCTCTCTCTCTCTCTCTCTCTCCTCTCTCTCTCTTCTCTCTCTCTCTCTCTCTCTCTCTTCTGCTTCGTTTCTGTCCTTCTCTCTCTGTTCTCTGTCTGTCTGTCTGTCTGTTCTCTCTGTCTTCTGTCTGTCTGTCTGTCTTCTCTCTCTTCTGTCTGTCTCTTTCTGTTCTCTCGTTTTCTCTCTTCTTTCTTCTGTCTGTCTGTCTGTCGTCTGTCTGTCCTCTTTCGCTCTTGCTCTCTCTCTCTCGCTTTCTCTCAAACACACACACACACACACACACACACACACACACACACACACACACACACACACACACACACACACACACACACACACACACATGCGTGCACGAACTCATATTACAATTCTTAAGGACCAGCCACACTTTCCTACAACTTGACACATGCATTCACAATCAAACCTTTGATTCTATGCACCTCCAGCATATACGCACGCCTCTTCCCGTCTACCGTATATTAAACAATACCCATAGTAGTTCTCAGATTCCCAGGCTACCACCAGACTGTTACAAACTCTGTGACAAAATTGATTACCTTATCTTGTCACGCATGCATCAGAACTCTGTAAACGAAGCACGTCCTAACGCCATGGACTGTAATCAAAGACATAACTAAATGGAGGAACACAGTCACTTGGCGGTGCAGTGGCTGGCTGCTAGGGCCATACCGAACGACAGTCAGTGGGAATGACTTGTTCGTATAACCTTTTGCTAACAGCACGCTAATGCTAATGAGCCAGATCGATTGATAGACAGATATACAACTACATAGATAGATAGATAGATAGATAGATAGATAGATAGATAGATAGATAGATAGATAGATAGATAGATAGATAGGCAGACAGAGAGACAGACAGACAGACAGATAGATAGACAGATAGATAGATAGACAGATAGACAGATAGATAGATAGACAGATAGATGGATAGATAGATAGATAGATAGGCAGACAGACAGGCAGACAGACAGACATATAGATAGATAGATAGATAGACAGATAGATAGATAGACAGATAGATGGATAGATAGATAGATAGATAGATAGATAGATAGATAGATAGATAGATAGACAGATAGATGGATAGATAGATAGACAGATAGATAGACAGCTAGATAGATAGATAAATAGATAGAATTGATAGATAGATTGATAGAGAGAAAGATAGATAGATGGGTCGGTCGATCGATCGATCGATAGATAGATAGATTGACAGACAGAAAGAGAGAGAGACAGACAGACAGACAGACAGACAGAGAAAGAGTGAGAGAAAGAGATAGTTTCCTTGTGATTTTTATGTACTACTGACAAAGGTATGCATTTATAATCAAATAGTGAAATCAGCTTCCAAACAAAGGGAGAATGAATTTGACGACCAGTTAAACAAACAACGCAATCCAGTATTGCTTATATACATATGTGTGAATATATACAGGGTGTTTCAAAGAGAATACGCCAAAATCATCACGTGATGTGTCAAAAACGAAAAAAATTACAAACCTCTAGCATGAACACATGTGTTGTATATACATTCAAGTTTCATTTCATGTTTTATAAGTGCTCAATGTGGCCACCACCGGCAGCGCGGACAACATCAAGCCGATATGAGAATTCCTCCCAAACGCGCCTCAGCATGTCACGGTCCACCGTGTTGATTGCAGCTGTTATTCGATCTTTCAAGTCATCGATACTTGCTGGAAGTGGTGGAACATAAACTTGGTCTTTAACATACCCCCACAAGAAAAAGTCACACACAGTGAGGTCCGGGGATCTGGCAGGCCAAGCACAGAGAGCAAGGTCTTTAGCACCTCTCCTCCCAATCCATCGCTGAGGCACGTTTTCATTCAGATAAGCTCTAACCCCGAGATGCCAATGGGGTGGTGCTCCATCTTGCTGAAAAATGAAGTCATTCGAATCTGCTTGCAGTAAAGTGAATAGCCAGTTTTGGAGCATTTCGAGATAGGTTTGTCCTGTAACGGTGTTTCCTTCAAAGAAAAAGGGACCATAGACCTTGTCTTGAGACACAGCACAGAAGACGTTCACTTTAGGGGAATCTCTTTCATGCTCAACAGTTTCATGTGGGTGATCTGTTCCCCAAATGCGCACATTGTGACGATTGACTGTGCCGCTCAAATGGAAAGTCGCTTCGTCACTAAAAACTAAACGTGAAAAGAGAGTTTCATCACCTTCCTCCATCTCCAGCATTGACTCACAGAATGTCCTCCGCATCACCTTGTCATCATTAGTAAGTGCTTGGACGAGGCTTAGTTTGTATGGTTTCATGTGTAATCGTCTCTTTAACACACGCCAGACAGTGGTATGAGGGATGGCAAGCTGAAGACTTGTTCGACGTACGGACTTACGTGGGCTGCTCTCAAATGCATCATGAATCCTCTCCACTTGCTCCTCTGTAACACGTGGTCTTCCAGGACTCTTTCCTTTGCACAGACACCCACTCTCTTTAAACTGTCTAACCCACCGTCGAATGCTCTCACGATGGGGCGGATCAATGCCGAATTCTGTTCTGAAAGCACGTTGCACCGTGACAATGGCGTTTGTTTTCGCGAACTCAAGCACGCAAAACGCCTTCTGCTGAGGAGTCGCCATTTTGATTGATCTTCCCACAATTCAGCTGCACCGGAAGTTATACTAACGACAGCGGTGAAACTGACACCCAATCAAACTTTGATAACTACTCTATCAAATAACCACTGATTCAGTCCACTACAATGCTATACACCTGAAAAAACTGCGTAATGATTTTGGCGTATTCTTTTTAAAACACCCTGTATATATATATATATATATATATATATATATATATATATATATATATATATATATATATATATGTATATATATATATATATATATATGTGTGTGTGTGTGTGTGTGTGTGTGTGTCTGTCTGTCTGTCTGTCTGTCTGTCTGTCTGTTGTCTGTCTGTGTCTGTGTCTGTGTCTGTGTGTAGTGAACCTGGTGTCTTGAACTAAATTACTGAAGGTAAGGTATTTCACGTACCGTATCTGGCACTTATAAAGCATTTTTAAACCTGTTTTTTCTTTCCCATATCTTCCTTTTGTTGTGGTACTAGATTTGGAACAGAAAAAAAGTGTTTCATGCCTTTGCTACCGGTATGTATGCTAGATTCCATGTCTTGACATGTTCTCCCCACCCCCACCCCCCACCCCCCATATTGACGTATTGATAAAAGATAAGAAAAAATGTCCAGTGCAATGCATTACCTAGCCTTGTCCGGCAGTATGTACATGTTTCCATCTGCATTAAAGCCACTATAAATTACGGGATAATGGAATAGGGAAGCTTCTGCTTTTCTTGTCACAAACATTGCATTTCTGCATTTCCCAATGTAGTTGCATCTGCACTGTCCAAGTGTAGCCGTATTATAGAACCATACTTGTGCACTGCCTGGAAGATAGTAAGATTTGAGGAACAAACACATCGAAGAGAAGGAGGAGGAGGAGAAGAAGAAGAAGAACAACAAACAACAACAACAACAAAAGAAAATAGCAAAAGAAGAAGAATGATGATGATGGTTATGATCACACACACACACACACACACACACACACACACACACACACACACACACACACACACACACACACACACACACATACAGAAAGAGAGAGAGAGAGAGAGAAAGAGAGAGAGAGAGAGAAGCACAGAGGGCTGAATCGTGAAAATTGTGCGTGGTGATGCATTATCAGAGCAGCAATACTCTAGAAGAGCGAAAGAGAAAAACAGAGAGAGAGACGAGGGAGGGAGTGGTGAGAGACAGAGAGGGAGAGAAGGGGAGGTAGTGATAGAGAGAGAGAGAAACAGAAAGAGAGAGAGGGGGAGAGAGGGGGAGGGAGAAAGTGATAGAGAGAGAGAGAGAGTTACAGTGAGATGGGGGAATGTTGCAATAGAAGAAATAACAGATTCAGTCTGGTAGAAGAATGAGCATCTTGACTTTATAAAAATAAGTTATAACATATTGATTGAAAAAAAAGTTAACGTGAAGAAAACAAATAACGATTGAAAACAATGTCTCTAAAAAGAAATAAATGACGATCATGAGGTATTCCTGAATATTTTG
>CM060307.1:39304779-39309779 GCA_030674185.1 Monoplex corrugatus | reverse complement strand
GAATGCTAAACTCACTCCACTGCATGAAAACGATGCGGTACTTGTGCCAGTCAGTGAATTTGACCGCGGTAGGTTAGATTGCAGAAATATTCCAGGAATTATAATGAGTGTCAACCACGACAAATACAAAATCGGAACAGAGCACGGCGTTTTGGCTGCATGGTTGTCAAGGAACCAAGTACTGAAAGCAGACTTTCCGATCGTCACCAGAGAAATGGTTAAAGAGGACGTGGTTTTGCCGTTCCGGCGCATTGCTACACTACACTCAAGGCATGGTGGACAAGGGTTCACCAAGTGCTCGTGCAATGGATCGTGTGTCACAAAGAGATGCCTGTGTCGGATGAACAAAACACTGTGCCACAGCCACTGCCACCCTAACAACAAAAAATGCAAAAACAATAGTTAAAAAGCACATTCTCCTGAGAAAAAACAGCTGATGCTAATCATTGAAAAGCATGGAGTTCTGAAAGAACTGTGGCATTTTCACCCCTAATTGACTTCTTTCAATTTTTATAAGAGCATGAACATTTATCATTTATGTCTTGTAATGTTTAAAAGGTATGAGTGCCTAATTTGTAACCTAGGCATTCTGCCTAGTCTACAGATTAGGCTGCCTAGTCTACAGATTAGGCTGCCTAGTCTACAAATTAGGCTGCCTAGTCTACAGACTAGGCTGTCCCCAAAAATCAGTTTACAAGTTAGGCAACCCCTTTGCCTATTTTACATGTTAGGCAAAGTGACTGCCTAGTCTACAAAGTAGGCAATCATACGAGTTAGGCACGACATATACATTTTCTAAACCGATATATCCTTTTGCTGAAAAAAAAAATCTCGGAGAATTCCCTTCTTTTTCTCAAACATAATTTATTTCAGGTTATGCATTTCGGATACATCTCAGATGCAAAACCACACCGCAAAAAAAAAAAAAAAAGAAAAGAAATCACACAAATAACCTTTCCAAGTTTAAATACACATGACAAACAGAATGTGTCATGTGAATCGAGTGAATAAATAATCCAGGGTTTATAATCGCTAAGTGAAAATCAAAATCATATGAAAGACAGCTGATTTTTTTTTAAACCCACGAATAGTGACTCATATAAACACATGCACATTATGAAGCAGATCGGAGTTGAATATGAAACAGTTATTCTTATTATATTAAAAAAGTAAACAGAGAAACTCACAACTCTCAATTGGGAAAGTGCTTTAAGCTCACTGAAACCTAAGAACGTTAGGAGTCATTTAGGGGTCATTACAGGGTAGTCACAAATAAACTTAGCGTTGCTACCGTTCAGTTTCAGTGTCTGAAAGGTAGCAATGATAAGTTTATTTCTCACTACAACCATGCCACGTTGAAAACACCTTTGCTACAAATACAACTGCATCAGTCAGATTTACCTGCCCCTACGTATTAATTCCCTAGTGAATGACTAAGTAGGAAAATGTAAAGTTTGAAAGAAATGTTATTACCTCAGAGAATCTGTTTGTTAGGTCTTTTATCCTATTTTCACCCCCTATCACGTTATAGTGAAACTAATCTTTATGGAAATAAGAATCTGTTTGTTAGGTTTTTTATCCAATTTTCACTTCTATCACATGATGATGAAACTAATCTTCATGGAAATTCAACGCAAATGTATGCATCTCTTCTCTGGAAATCGGTCAGTGTGTTAACATGGAAAGGGTCCATGCATCATCACGTCTCTTTCATATTAATGTTTTTGCTCAGGTCACAGAGTGCTTTCGTCTTTTTGTTCTTTTCTTTCTTTTTTTTTTTTCTTTTTTTTTTTTGGGGGGGGGTTGATTATTCCAAGAATATACTCAAGAGGTCATGTGTGCACCTGTCTTCCGAGGTTGTTTTTTTTAAGGTTACTGAGTACGACCAATTGCCTATGCAAATCCTATAATTAAGTTTGTTATGTAAATCATGTAAATGATATTTACGTCAGGTCCCATTGTAACAAACAGAGGCAAATCTTAAGTTGTTGGCTTTTTTTTTGTCTCTCTCTCTTTTTCTCCCCCCCCCCCCCTTTATTTCTTTTTTTATTTTTTATTTTTTACATCTTACTGAGATCATTTTCTTTTACAGGAAATGTATCATTTTGTTTGCTTTTTTGTTGTTGTTGTTGTTGTCGTCGTCATCTTTGTTTTTGTTGTTTGCTGATTTTGCAGGCAGAAACACACACACACACACACACACACACACACACACACACACACACACACACACACACACACACACACATATATATATATATATATATATATATATATATATATATATATATATATATATATAATATGTGTTTATCTATATCCTGATTTGTACTCATTTAATTCAATTTTATTATTTCGTTTAATGTTTTTCTTTTTGCGGCTGAGGGTAGGAGAGGGGGTGCATGTAACAAATGTACTCTCTCTCTCTCTCTCCTTCTCTCTCTCTCTCTCTCCTTCTCTCTCTCCTCTCTCTCTCTCTCTCTCCCTCTCTCTCTTTCTCTCTTTTTCTCGCTGTCTCTCTTCCAAACTCATCAATTCTGAGTGTACAAAAGTGTAGGAATGGGAGACATCACACGATCGACCATGGTATCCCCACAGTGGTTTGGGGTCACCACCCCTAGTCGACAGACACATCCCTCAAGACAGCACGAGTGGTGTCGTTCCCAGGTTGCTCTCTCTCTCTCTCTCTCTCTCTCTCTCTCTCTCTCTCTCTCTCTCTCTCTCTCTCTCTCTTCTCTCTCTCTCCCTCTCTTTCCCTCTTTCTCTCTCTCTCTCTCTCTCTCTCTCTCTTTCTCTCTCTGTCCAATCCTAAAACGTAAGCACTATAGTTTTTCCCCTACATATTTTCTCAGGCACTGCCTGAATGTAGTCAATGCAGAATAGAAAGCAACCTTGGTTTGAGTTTTGTGAAATGATTTGCCTTTAGAATTATGTAGTGCCTTTTCGCCCAATGATGAGATCATCTGCAAGACAAGTTTGTGTCATACATTCTCATGAAAGTTTCAGTCTCAGTTTCCAAAATGTCGTCTCCGCGCTGGAAACGAATTCCATATGCATTAACGTCACAGGTGCTATGTGTATTGATGATCATGGCACAAGCCTTAAGCCTGCACATAAACCCATGAGCATAGCCAGTTCCTGAGGCCCTGCCTAGCCTATGTTTTACCTAATCTATATATTATACTGGTATTTTATCAGCCTGTCACTGGAACGATCTTGGTTACATGTAACTGATATGTGTTAAATAAGGTAAGGGCGCATGACCAGTGTGTGATGATATCAAGTTGTTAGTATAGTCAAAAAGGGCACAAAGTTTCCTTTCCTATGGGATGACGTCCCTAGGGTTAGAAAGAGAGTAACAACTGCCATATGTCAAAACAAAGTCTCAAACAACAAAATAAACACGAAACCTAACCTCGCAACAGTGGTGGCCTTGTGGAATGTCCTACTGACATAATGTTTTTCTTGAGAAAACGTAGGACACTGTTTGGGAACATTTCTGAATAACCACTATCAAAAATATATATTTTGATTATTTTCAATTGCTATGGGCAGAAGTTGGAAGTTGATATAAAAAGCTTCACTTGGATGTATGGAACGTTTGCCGTTATGTAGAGAGTTGAATTGTGGTTGAAGTATGAAATCAACCAATTTCTGGTAACATCAGGGAGGTTATTGTTGAAAGGCATCGCCTTAACTCTATTGTGACTGCACTTGCCACAGCTGAGCTCTCCTGCTGGCCTAGAGCTGCCACAGTGAATAACTGAGAACTGTCGCCTTTGAGCCATTTTCCATCGATTTTGGACAAAGAAACCGGCAAAACGTAGCTGAAGCGTTCAACGGAAGTTCCTTCCACAAGGGAAGCAACTCCAACTACTGAATCATTAGCATAACAAAAGTAGAGGGAGTTATATACCTAGACCATCTGTTACTATGATCGAAGTAGCCCGTCCTCAGTGAGAGCTCAGCTGTTACTTCAATCGAAGTAGCCCGTCGTCAAAGAGTTAAATACAGCAGCTTATAATTTATTTCTTCGTGTTGAATTTCATTGTGAAACATATCGTGCACCTAAAAGAAAAGCTCAAAGAACAGGTTGTACCTAAATTCTCTGTTTAATATAGACAGGCCCTTGCTACTTTTCTGAGGCTGTAGTTTCCTTCGATTGCGTGCAACGTATGCCCCCCTTTCTGAGAACGGGTGATATATAAACTGGTGGATAATGTGGGGTTCCTGTCGGGATCACCTGGAATCGTTTACATCTTCAACGTACGGTTCTGTGTAGTGCGTTCTGTCTCAGCTAGTGTACCAAGTCACACTGTATGGAAGCATCGATCAAAATGCTTGTATTACACCGTGTGTATGTAGTTAACAAAAAGACACCACGAGGGCGCGGATGGGGTCCGGAACACCAATGCCTCACCACTCTCCGGATATTCACCTCCCAAGCTCCCGACGCCACTCAATAGTCATTCCATCAAGCAAATTTTGGGGTGGGGTGGAGGGTCTATCCGTGCGTTGCATGGCCCATTCGGACCCAGTCATCAGTTACCTTGCTTGTAAACCAGAGACATAGCCACACAACGCGCACCAACCTTGTCTAGCCCAGCCTCCGGACCAACAGAAAATGGAATACCCTCTCTCTCGCGCCCCACTGTGGTTTTTATCTCTCCAAGTTACGTTGTATATATCTATCTTTTGATATATATATATATATATATATATATATATCTCTCTATATATATACTATATGTATCTGTATGTGTATACATATATTTGTGTATATGTGGATGAGTGTGTATGTGTGTCTGTACGTGTATAAATATGTATCCATATGTCTGTATATGTGTGTATGTGTATTTGTACGTGTACGTTTAAAGCACATGTGTGTATATATGTAAAAATAAAATCCCCGACTGCAATTTTTCTAAATTTAAATCTAATTAGGTATGATATACATTAACCACTGTATATGTGTGATTGTACATGAAATCATCGTTGCG
>CM060307.1:39297279-39299779 GCA_030674185.1 Monoplex corrugatus | reverse complement strand
CAATTATTTATTGAATGCTTTTGCATTAACTTACCAATTGTGACTGATTCTTTGACACACTGGTGAATCGTATGTATTGGTTATTCGTTGATTTGTTATTTATGCTTGCATGCATATATTCTTAATTGCAGACGTGTTAAAATTCATTCAATTAATCGTACATTCATTCATTCATTCAGTTAGTTAGTTAGTTAGTTAGTTAGTAGTTAGTAGTTAGTAGTTAGTAGTTAGTTTGTTAGCTAGCTTAGCTAGTTAGTTAGTTAGCTAGTTGTTTTATTTTCATTCATAATATAATAATAATATAATAATAATATACAATATTTTATATAGCGCAAAATCTTGATAAAATCAAATCTAAGCGCTAAAACAGACACACACCACGCCACACACGGCACGCACACACACCACACACCACACACACACACACACACACACACACACACACACACAGCCGCACACACGCACACGCACACGCACACGCACACGGCTATAAATGGGGAGAAAGAATAAAAGCAATGGAAAATTATAGAGAGCATATTATATACAATTATATATTACAATGTGATTCCCCTCCGAGTGGAGACATGCTGCAGAGGGGATTGAGTGAGGTCAGGATTTTATGCAGAGGAGAAAAGGTGAGTTTTGAGAGCGGACTTGAAGGAGACAAAAGTAGGTTGCTGACGGACTGAGAGAGGAAGTTTGTTCCAGGAAAGTGGACCAGAAACAGAGAAGGCTTGTGGACCATAGGTATTGAGCTTAGTGCGTGGAAAGCGAAAAGTCAGAGGATCGGAGGCAGAGCGGAGGGTACGTGAGGGAACATAGATCTCAAGTAGGCTTGACAGGTAATCGGGGGCTGCGTTTTGTAGCACATGGTGTCTAGTTTGTACTGTATGCGCTTTGATACAGGGAGCCAGTGAAGTTGTGCCAGGAGAGGAGATATGTGGTCAGCTTTTTTCTTTTTTAGTACAAGGCGTGCAGCATTGTTTTGAATGCGCTGCAGGATGTGAATGGTGGAGGCAGGAAGACCAGACAGGAGTGAATTGCAATAGTCAATGCGAGACATTATGAAGGAGAGAACGAGTTTTGCAGTTGTTTCGATAGAGAGATACTTCCTGATCAGGCTTATACGATGGAGGTGATAGTAGCAAGATCTGACAGTTTGAGAAACAAACTTGTTCATGGAGAGGGTAGAGTCAATGCAGACACCAAGGTTTTTAGCTGAATCAGAAATTGGGACTGATATGTTACATAATGGGAGAGAAAGAGGAGGCAGCTGAGAAAGTTTCTGACGGTGCCAATAAGGATAGCTTCTGTCTTGTCATCATTAAGCTGAAGTTTGTTGAACGTCATCCAGTTCTTAATGTCCGAGTAACACTCAGTGGTGCGAGTCAACAGGCGCTGTATATTGTCTGGTGTGTCACTGTCTAGAAGTTGGGTGTCATCAGCATAGAAGTGGTGTTTTATAGAGTGGGAGTTGATGATGGTGGACAGGGGGGAGGTGTAAAGAGTGAAAAGAACAGGGCCAAGGACAGATCCTTGTGGAACACCACAGGTCAGGTATGCAGGTTGAGACTAAGTGCCATTAATGAGAACAGTTTGTTTTCTGTTTGATAGATATGAAGTGAACCAGGAGAGACCAATGTCAGAGATGCCAAAAGTATGATGAAGTCTAGAAAGGAGAATACCATGGTCAATGGTATCGAAGGCTGCAAACAGATCAAGGAGTGTGAGGAGAGAGACTTTGCCAGTATCAGTTGCAAGGAGGAGATTGTGGAGAATGTGTAGCAGGGGAGTTTCAGTGCTATGGCACTGGCGGTAGGCTGACTGGAAAGGATTGAGGAGATTGTTGGCAGACAGGTGAGAGTTCAGCTGGTTGAGGACAACTTTTTCGATGAGTTTTGACAAGAAAGAGAGATCAGAGATAGGCCGGTAATTTTTCAGTTCATTTGGGTCTAAACTGCATTTCTTGAGGAGAGGGTGAACAATAGACAGACTTGAAAGAATCTGGGACAGTTCCAGTTTCAAGAGAAGTGTTGATGATGTCAGTGATGAATGGGAGGAGAGTAGGGAGACAGTCAGAGTAGAGAGAACCTGGAAGAGGATCCAGTTCGCAGGTTTTGAACGACATGGATCTGATTGTGTTGAGAATTTCTTCTTGTGAGACTGGGGTAAAAGTAGTAAGAGGTGTGCCAGAGAAGGAAGGGTCAGGTGGGCATGGTTGACAGGTTGTCCTGTCAAGCCTGTCACGAAGAGTTTGTATTTTGTGGTGAAATACTTGGAGAATACAGATGGAGTTCTTCATTTGTGTGTTTTGTTGGGAGAGGTAAATCTTTTCGTGTGCCAAGGAGATGATTCATGGTTGTAAAGAGTTCTCTTGAAGAAGAGGCATTCAGGATTTTGGTTTTGGAAATAGCTTGTTTTTGCAGATGCAATGAGCGTGGATACTTTTGTTTTAGAGGCTTGGATTTGCGCCAGCGGCGCTCTGCTCTGCGACGGGCAC
>CM060307.1:39287279-39292279 GCA_030674185.1 Monoplex corrugatus | reverse complement strand
GGCATGCAGATCAGTGCAGAGAAAACCCAGTTGATGACAAATAATACAAATGGCATCAGCACTGACATTACCATAGACAACAAGAAACTTGAGACCGTCCATAGATTTAAGTATCTGGGAGCTATAGTATCAGATGAAGGATCAAAGCCCGAGGTACTTTCCAGGATTGCACAGACCACAGCTGCAATGACCAAGCTAAAAGTCATCTGGAACGACAAGAATATCGCAATCGGTTCCAAGATCAGACTGATGCGTTCCCTGGTCATGTCAATATTTTTGTATGCCTGCGAAACATGGACCATAACAGCAGACATTGAAAGAAGGATACAGGCAATGGAGATGAGATGCTTCCGCAAACTCCTTGGTATCTCGTACATAGATCATATAAACAATAAAGAAGTGAAAACCCGAATCGAAAACGCCATCGGGCCGTATGAAGACCTCCTGACCTCAGTGAAAAGACGCAAACTGAGGTGGTACGGGCACGTCACACGATCATCTGGACTGGCCAAGACCGTCTTGCAGGGAACAGTTCAGGGAGGGAGACGAAGAGGCAGACAGAGAAAAAGATGGGAAGACAATATCAGAGAGTGGACTGGCCTTGAATGGAATATCATTCTGCGGAAAGCTGAGGACCGTGAGGAGTGGAGGAAGTTGGTTGCAAAATCTTCAATGGTGCCCCAACGGTCAACCAGACTACGGGACTGATGATGATGATGATGAAAGTAGAAACTCTTCGTGTGACATGAAAACAGATTCCGGTTCCTGCAAAACTAAAACCAGTGTGGAGCGATCATTCAAAACAAAATTGTGTTCTGCCATTTTAGAATGAATGAAGTAGCATCTGTTACTGTGACACGAAAACAAACTCCTGATTCTTGCAAAACGAAAGCCAGTGGTGAAGTGCAGATAACGTAAAGGAGGTAATGTAAGAGTTAAATGGTGTATCGTCCGCAGTCGTACGCAGAATCTTATTGATTTCTGCTTTAGTTAACCCTTTGATTCCTGCACCCTGTCCACCAGTATCCTGCATTGTCAACCGTGCCAGCAAGGCAAAAACTTAACCCTGTAATTCCCTCACCCTATCCACCAGCTTCCTGTGGAAATCTGGTGGATAGGGTGAGGGAATCATAGAGTTACGTTTTAGCGGTTGATGGATAAGGTGTGGGAGTCAAAGGGTTTAAATATCCTGTCTGACTTAGATCAGGAGAAATTGGGCACGGTTGTTCAGCTGATCTTAGATGATAAGTTTGCTTTGGGCCTAAGCAAACTTAGGAAAGACGGAGTTTTTAGCGTGTACACTTAGAAATCAGCAAGACTATGAAAACCGATTTCCTTACAGTAAGAAAATTCTCACCGATAAGCACACTTTTGACGCTCTAACATCCGCTATACAATCACGATCTGGATAGTACATGTGGAAATTATCACTGTCGCGTGAAACTGACAATCTGCTGTAAGATAACTGCTGCTCTTATCTGCAGGTCTCTTAACGATAATGACGTTTATAAGGCGCCAAATCTTGATACTAGAATCAAACCAAAGCGCGCACTCTTATCATCCACCAAAGCAATCACCAAACAATGACCAAAACTCTAGAGTACAAAGCTCATGCAAACAGGGACGAAATGGGGTAGGGGAGGCAGGAGGGGAATGGGGCAAAAGCGTGGGCACATGGAGGGTGAAAATAATCGCTGGACAAATGTGTATGTCTCCAAGCCAAACTAGAAGGAAGGCAGAGTATGTTAGTGTGATTGTCGAATAGACAGAGGAGAATTGTTCCTGTTGTGTGGACCATACCCAGAAAATAGAGCTGCCACCGATTGTTAAACGCGTGTATCAAGAGATGTGTAAACAAGTAATATCACAAACAGAACGGAGGTCGGGTAGAGATGCGCATTTGGGTGTGGTCATAAAGATATACGGGTATAGTACCATTAATACATTTGTAGCAAAATGTATTGGAGCTGTATCAAACTCTTTGAGAAAAGGGCGACCAGCGAAGAAAGTAAAACAAGGAAGTGACATAATCATGCCTCGTAGTGCAAAGGGCAAGACAGGCTGCAGAATTCTGAATATGCTGGAAGCATGCAACAAAGGAAGCAGGCAAGTTAGAGAGCAGAGAGAATTATAACAATTGATGCCAGACAAGATAAGATAAGTTGCATATTTAAATGCTTCTGAAGTTGAAAGATAACACCGAACAGAACTGAAACGTCGCAGTTGACAGTAACAAGACTGACAGGTTTGAGTGACGAATTTCTGTATAGAGAGTTGAGGATCAAGAACAACGCCAAGGTTCTTGACTGAATCAGAAGTGACAATAAGGTTGTCACATAGTTGGATAGAACACACTTTTACGGCGGAAAGTTTGTGCTTTGTGCCTATAAGCTTTGATTCAGTCCTATTCCCATTCAGCTGTAGCTTATTCTGCGCATCCGGTTCTGGATCTCCACGTAACAGTTACAGGGTTCTTAAAGAAGAGTTGAAAGATTTTCAGACCATGCTCTGTTGTAGATCTGGAAGTCAGTAGCATAGAAATGATATTTGATGTTATGCTGATTGATGATATTGCAAGCGGTGGGAAGTAGAATGTGAAGATGATTGACTATAGTACAGAGCCCTTGGGACCCCATATACAAGATTAACCTGCTGGGATTTAGTCTCATTTGCCACCACTGACTCAAAGCAGTTAGACAGGTATAAAAACGTAAACCACGAAAGAGCAATACCTTGGATTCTGAATGTGTGCTGCAGTTGAGAGGAGGATGGGGTGGTTAATGGTGTCAAAAGCAGCAGAAAGATCTAAAATGATACGTACGGACGTTTGGTCACAGTCAGCTGAAAGTAACAAATCATTCATCATGTGAACGAGAGCAGTTTCGGTTCTGCAGTCAAAATAGTCATCTAATTGAAAAATATGTAAAGATTGTTGACTGAGAGATAATTATTTAGCAGTTTCAAAACCACTTCCTCAAGGAACTCGAAAGGAATGGCAAGTTGGAGACATGACAATATTTTTTGAGAATGGTTGGATCGAGATTATTCTCTTTCTGCAGAGGGAAGATGGGACGCATTAGGGAAGAAGAGATGTCTTGATGATATGAGTTTGGAATGGAAGAAACCCAAGAAGTGTTTGTAAAAGGAGAGAGGCAGGCATGGCGTCAAGTTCACAAGATTTGAACAACATTTCTTTTAGGATGCTGGCGATCAGAGTTTCAGAAAATGGTTGAAATTCAGTGGGAGGCATCTGAATGAAGGATCAAGACGAGATGGAAGAAAAGAGGTTTTGTCTAACATGGCTCGAAGATGGTCAATTTCAAAGAGAAAAAAAATTGAAAGAGTCTCTAGCAGATATGAGGGCTTATGTTAGAGAGAAGTGGAGAAGACTTAGTGGTATCGGAAAGATCAGACATGACAGAGAACAGGTGATATGTAATTATAGATACAAAGACCTTGGTAGAATGACAGCACCTGGAGTCCGGAACTCTGCCGTTTTTGTTTTCTTTTCTTTTCTGGAATGTTTAATTAAATCAGTGCGGCATGTTGTTTCTTTTATTCTTTATTCCATGACAATATTCACCTATTTCCTTATTTCATGATGAAATGTATCTATATATTACAACAGAACGTAATTACATAAACACTTTACCAATATATTTCAGGGCTATTCTTACTGGTTTCCGTTTGAAGTTCGGGATTGATATTTCCTGATCAGAGTTTTGGGATGAAAAAGTAATGATATAGCACACAGCGACTACTGATTAAATACTGTATCTTGTAATTCAAGAACGATTACAGAAGTGTCTGTCTGTGTGACACAAACACATAGCCCAATCAAAACACATTTAAATCCGGTGGTGTGGTGCAGATAAGATGCAGGAGTTATTTTACAAGTTATGTAGAGAACCGTACACAGTTCTAAATGGAATCTTATCGATTTCTGTTTTAGTGAAATTCCCTGTCTGTCTTGCATCAGGAGAGGTGTGTATGTGTGGGAGGGGAAGTTGGGGGAAATTGTAATTGCTGTGTGGAACTGTTACGTTCTTCTGGTGGATTGCGGCGCTTTTGTCTTTGGCCTTCTTCTACACTCACTTTTCATTTGAAATGGTTCTATTGATTTTGTTTGTTTATTTATTTTTGTTCATTTATTTATTTATTTATTTATTTATTTATTTATTTACTTATTTATTTATTTATTCATTCATTTATTTATTTTTGTTTATTCATCTATCTATCTATCTATCTATCTATTTATTTATTTATCTGTTTGTTTGTTTGTTTGTTTGTTTGTTTGTTTGTTTGCTTGTTTAACCTGCCTTACCCCATTCCATTTTTTAAGAAATGTTTGTAACTGTTGTATGCACATGTACTTATATTTTCGTCTCTGCTTGTTCCATTTTTTATTTGGTTGGTTGGTGATGGGGTTAATGCTGTTTGTTTTCGTTTTCGGTTTAATCGACTTATGGTTTGTTTCTTTTTTGTCTGTGAAACTACATGTTGTGAGTTTGAGAGTTTGGAGTTTGTTCAAGACGAATTCATAGCACTCAGAATAACTCTTTATGCTTTTTATTCAAATCTAATATCAAATATCTTGCAGAATCATCGATTCTAAGCAATACCTCATACGCCGGGAAGATCTTGGCATGGGGATGAGGCTGGTGAGAGATCGGGACCTACAAAACACTAAGGTGACGCCATTAGAGTGATTGTAGACCATTAAGACGGAGAGAGGCATCCAGGAGTCATGACGTAGATGCGGCCAGGCCCCTTTAGAGTGTCAGGAGTTAAGGGACGAAACACTTGCTTGACGGGGGCTTCTCCTCTGAGGACCTTCCGCTGTCTAGTTCTCCTCAGAGTTTCTTACTACTGGGTAGTGAACTGGTAAAGTGTTTAACTTTTTCACATCGTAACGCTAGCCAGCTAGTGTTCTCGCGGAGAACCGCAGGCGCCTGGACGCTAGGTGTATAGCGTTCAGCAAGCTCGCCGCTGACAACGTA
>CM060307.1:39257279-39282279 GCA_030674185.1 Monoplex corrugatus | reverse complement strand
ACACACACGCACACACACACACACACGCATGCACACGCACACACACACACACGCATGCACACACACACACACACAACACACACACATACTCACACACACAAACGTGGACACATTTAGATGTGAATATGTGCTCACCATTATATGTCTGTGTCCTATTTTCATAATCTGGTTTTTCTTTCTTTTCAATGTTGTGCAGTACTTTATTCTACGTTAATTTGGGGGAAAAAAGACTAGCTATAACAGATATATAAGTTGGCCTACTTTCTAGTGTCTATACGCTGGAAATTAAAATTCCATTTCACATCATTTCATTGCAGTCCCTCCATTCTCTGTTTCTGTCACTGCGTCTGTCTGAGCCTCCTTCTGTCTGTGCCTCCTTCTGTCTCTGGCTCTGTTTTGGTTTTTCTCTATCTCTGTATCTCTGTCTATCTCTGTCTCTGTCCATCTCTGTCTCTGTCTGTCTGTCTTCTCTCTCTCTCTCCTTCTCTCGCTCTCTCCCTCCCTCTCTTTATCTTTCTCTCATACATAACTAAAGCTGGTGTGTTAGCAATGTTTACAACAGTTACGATAAGCAAGACAAACATTTCAGTTATTTAGTCATCACAAGCGAAGGAACATTACTGTTATGGCTTGCCTACGTCTTCTCTCCATATGCCTTGGCCACGGTTTCATCCCATATTATTGATCTCATTTATTTTTGTTTGAGGGTGGGGGGCCTGCTTTTACTGGATTCTCTCCCAATCCTTCGCTAGCGGACAGTGCAAATTGTTATTGACAGCTACAGTTGAGCGGAACTCGTTAAACGGGTGTTTATGCGTTCAAGGGACATGGGAATGGATTGGATTGATGGCAGACGTCATATTCAATCATATGTTAGTGGGAACGGTGTGAAAGCTCATGGGATCCTATTTAGGCTTTTTGCTCTATTGTCTTTTTTTTCTGTTATACGTTTATGAAGGATAGGTGGTGTATGTTTATATTGACGTTCATGTTCACGTGTACATGTACTTGCTCGCTCTCTCTCTCTCTCTCTTTCTCTCTCTCAATCTCTCTCTTCATCTCTGTCTCTCTCTCTTCCACCCACCTTTGTTGATTCAATGATTAGTTTGGCTGAACGTCACTTGTCAGCATTCCTTTTCATGTTTAGCTTTTTTGTTCAAATTTGATATATTTTCCTGTTGTTGTATATTTTGTTTGTTGTCATGTTTTGTTTGTTTGTTTTTTTGTTTTTTTTTCACTATCAATGTTTTATTTTCGTTTGTTTATATTTTTCGAATTTATGATTTGTTTGACAGTTTTTCCCTTGTGACATACACATGAAGACAGACTGTGAAAAAGACAAAAATAGATTAAAAGTTCTGAAGTTTCAGTCATATAATTAGAGAGACACGGGATCATCCCCTCTGGCCCCTTTTATGGCCTAATGATAGGACATTGAAAAGAAAATTAGATAATGATGAGGAGATATGACTCAACTGGATTTTTGTAAGTGATATTTCTGCCACAGGAGATGGAGGGGAATATGATTATGATTGACTGCTCTAGTGGCAGAAGTATTCAACCCATGGACACTGGGGTCAAAGATGCTTTAAGAGATGAAATCGAGATAGTTTCCATAACTGAAAAAAAAAGAAATCTTTAATGGCTTCACAGGGTTACAAAATCAATACTGCCAATGAGATAAGTTTGGGAGGTGGGGGGTCAATATTAAAGGTTTCTTTGCATAACTGGTTTCTTGGCATGACTGGCAGTAATGGACAAAGCATATTTGATTCTCTCAATGATTACAGGCATTCGATGCTGAGTTTGCATGATCATTTTACGAAGCAATCCAAACTAACAATTTAGAAAATTTAGGAAAGATAGCCTGGCTACCCAGGCAAAACTTAAGTTATGTGTTCCCTGCTTTCTTTGCCAATCAAGCACAAAGGAACTTTACTAAAACATGTAACCAACCAACCAACCAACAACAACAACAACAAATCAAGAACACCAGATGAAGCAATGAATAACTAAACAAATGGATAAAAAATGAAAACAAAAATAAATCAACAGGTAAACAAATAGCAATTAGCTGAAATAAGCAAACTGATAGATAATACACATAAATAAATACGCCACATGTAATTTGTTATTCACACACACACACACACACACACACACACACACACACCAGCACGCACGCACGCGCACATATACACACGCACACTCACACACACACACTCACACGCACACACAACACATACACACGATTTAATCTTCAGTCAGAGAGGCACGTCACGATTTTCCGGGTTAAGTGGGCAAAGTGTAGGTGTAACAAGACGCCAGCAAGCACATTCTGTGCTGATCCCACGCTGAACGTGCATGTGAGACGTTTGGAAATCCGCGTGCTCTAGGGCTTTATTTTCTTGGCCAACAGGAAGAGGTGGTATTGGTGATGGACAGGGTAACTTGATGAGAGGAGTGTTGTTTCAGAATGCAAGATTAATGAAGAATCACGTTGTGAATGCAGGGTAGAAGGCGTATCGAGGTTTTGCTATCTTCATTTTCCTGATGAAAGCAGTTCTTTTGTTTACAAATGCTAGCTCCAAATAGTTCAATATCTCTCTCTCAAGAGAAGTATTTCTTGACAAATTTGTTTGTTGGATTTGTTTGTTTCATTGGTGGCTAACTTATTAAGAACTCATTGGAGTTGCTGTCTCTGTATATCTCTGCCTGTCTATCTCTATGTCTCTCTGCCTCTGCCTGAATATCTCTCTCTGTCTCTCTGTGTCTCTCTCTCTGTCTCTCTGTCATTTACGCACGACACACACACACACACACACACACACACACACACACACACACACAACATACATACACACACAAAACGCATAACACATATGCACAACACACACACACACAGATTCAGTTTGAACAAAGAGCTAACAGCCAGCATTGAATATGAATTCTGAAATCTTCGGTCAGAGGCACGTCAGGCTTTTCCGGGTTAAGCAGGCAAACGGTAGGTGTAATAGGACGCATACAAACACAGCCTGGGCTACTCCCACAATACACGTGCATGTGAGACGTTTGTGAAGCCATATTCCATAGGGCGTTGTTTTCTTTTTTCCAACGGAAAGAGGCAGTATTGGTAATGGATATGGTATTTTGATGAGAATGTTATTTGGACAAGGTCAGTTTATCATAGGTCTATTTCAGATTAATGAAGAATCATGTAGTAAATGCCGAAGATAGGTGTATCACATGTTTTGCTATCTTTATTTCATAGTGAAGCCAGTTCTTTTATTTTATAGGCTGTCTCCAAACAGTTTAACACCACTCTATCAAGAGATATTTTTGGAACATTTTTTTGGTTGGATTTGTTTCTCTATTGAAAGCCTGACTTCTTAAAAACTCATTGGATTTGCTCTCTGTTTCCGTCTCTGTCTGTCTGTCTGTCTGTCTCTTTCCTCCTCTCTCTCTCTCTCCACATACACACATACACACTCACACAACGCACACACACACATACTCGCAAACACACACACACAACACACACACACACACACAACACACACACACACACACACACACACACACACAAACAAACACACACACACAAAACAAACACACACACACACACACATGCACACGATTCCATTTGAACAAAGAGCTAACAGCCAGCATTGAATCTAAATCCTGAAATCTTCAGTCAGAGGCATGTCACGCTTTTCCGGCTAAGCAGACAAACTGTATGTGTAACAAGACGCCAACAAATGCAATCTGAGCTGCTCCCACATGCACGTGGATGTGAGGCGTTTGGAAAACCAAGTCCCCATGGACTTCATTTTCTTGGCCGAAAGAAAGAGTGGTATTGGCGAAAGACGGGTAAGTTAATGAGAGGAGCATTTCAGAATGCAAGCTTTATGAAGAATCACGCAGAGAATGCCAAGGAAAGACATATTTTAGGTTTTGCTATCTCTATTCTTAGTGAAGCCAGTTCTTTTATTTACATAGGCTAGCTTCTACCAGTTCGAATATAAAGTCTTAAAATAATACTTTTGACAAATGTGTTGCTTTGATTGTTTGTTATGTTGAATGGCTGGCTTGTTATTTACTTGATTTGTGATCTCTCTCTCTCATTAACTTCACTCTCTCTTCTTTCTGTTTCTCTCTGTTCCTCTCTGTCCCTCTCCTCTCTCTGTCCCCCTCTCTCTCTCTTCTCTTTCTCTCTCCTTTCCTTCTCACTTCCTTCTTCCCTCTCTCTCCTCTTCTCTCTCTCTCTCCCCCACCCCTCTCCATATGCTAGAATTCAGTCAGCTGAATAACGTTTACAAGCATGTAAATGTTAATAAATGTGACTGTGCAGAAAAATTTTTTTCATGAAAGTGGATATATAAAAGCATGTGAAAAAATGTTCTATGGCATTAATGGAATCACTGTATTTAATGCATTTATATATCTTGGAATTATTTAATAAAAAAAGAAAAGTTCAGTTTTACTTAAAGCTGTTTTGAATATACTAGGCAGCTTGACGAATTCGAAAGTCTTTTTGTTTTACGCTATTTCAGTCACAATTACAACCAATAGGATACAGTATGGGGCAAAAAGATAGAGATTTGAGAGAGGACTGTCAGTAGAAAAAGTATAATGTTTAGTTTCAAAATGATTTCTTTGAGTTAACTAACACGCACTCAACGACATGATGTATGGACGCGTAGAAGATTCCGATTATACTGTAATTTCCTTTATTCAGTAAGATATTGGCTAAAAGTAACCCACGTAGACGTTACCTTTTATGATTCACATGATGTTTATTTTGATTGCAGAAATAAACATTCCTGGGACTCAAAATATTTGTGTGTATTTAAATCAATGACTGTTTGCTTTTGTTTGGGATAATCAAGGGCTGCAAGATATAAATGATGTATAAAGTGTTCTAAGCAGAAAACTGAAGACCATAGATGGCAAGACTGGGATAATCATATACAAACAATTAGCGATAAGTGTACCTTTAGATGATCTTTATAAACTGATTTGAATCTTACAGTTTAACGTGGGCCTATGAACAGATTTATTGAACAAACATTAACGACATATGGACGTAGTGTGTCAGGAATTGCTACACTTTCTAGACAATATGCGGCATTATTTTAATGGATATGAATTATAAATTGTGTGATAATGATATTGAGAATGAAGTTTAGAATGCAGAGTTAAAAACAATGAACACAAGAATAGAGCCGGATAACATAACTAAAAAAAGAAAAGAAAACGCTGAAGACTAAACACAGCTGAGTTGGAATGATTGTTTCAAGGACTGCTGAGAATGTCACTATAAAATGGCATTTGCTTTCAATGAAATAAGTCTCACATAGCTGGCCGTTACAACAAAAAAGGGACATTACTTAACGGAAGATAAACGATGATTATATCTGCTGTACCACAAATCAAATATCCACAGTTTACACGAAAGACTGTAAAGTATAGAGAAACATAGAGACATAGAGTCGCTGTTAACTTCCTAAGCTTTATTCATCAATCAATGAACAATTATGATGTGGTGAGAAAATGCAGGATAAACAGTTCCAAAGTACTGAGACTGTGTGGCTTGATGTATGGGATATTTTCTGTTTTTTGTTGCTGTGTTCACAAAAACAACAACATTAATAACAACAACAAAGGAGCAGTTATCGTTTTCATATGGGTCTAATAGTGACAAACCTGCCATCTGCACAAAATGCATTTCCATGTCTACATTCACCGAAGATTCTGGCAGAAATAACATTTCGATTTAAGCATTTCTGTTTAATTAGCATGGACTGAAAGTGTTCACAACGCTTTTGGCCAAGATCACAAGAACATTAATGTGCTTACCGTGATTTACACATTCAACGTTTCTCCATGCAGAACACGGTGATTTTCAAATGCAATGTTTCTCCATGTAAAACGAAGATCTTTTCAAATAGTGGTAGCAAGAAGCGCTGGGGAGAGCCGGACATCAGAAGGTCCTCAGAGGAGAACCACCAGTCGAACAAGTGTTCTGGCCCTTGACTTCTGACACTCTAAGGGGGCTGGGTGGCATCCAGGTCATGACTCTGGATGCTCTTCTACTGTCGTCAAGAAATAGAATGACAAAAAAACAACACAAAAAAACACCTGTCTAACTACCATCTATCAATCATTCTGTCTTCCTGCTACCCAGCCACTGACTGCATACGAAACAGAACACAGCACATTTCCTTCCCTTGCCACCATACACCACCGATCTTAGTTCAACACCCCTCCCTCTTACACTGCTACACTGTCTACTCACAACATATCTCTACCCAAAAAGGCAGGAATGCAAAGCACACGACAAATAAATCAAGAGAGAGACCCAGGAGTGTAAATCAAGATAAAGTTATATCAGAGAAGTGAGTCATTCCATCTTATTGCCAGTGTGGCTAAGAAACCAGTTACCTTTCTTATAATGGTACAGCGTTAGCAAAGATAAATGATCAGTAAATGCGACATGTAAAATTAAGAAATCTTTCCCTCCCTCTCCCCCTTTCTCCCTCCCTCCCTTCCTCTCTCTCTCTTTCTCTGTGCCCTTTCTCCCTCTTTCTGCTCTATGTGAAAACAGGCAACAATATCTTTTTCCAGTGCTAATGGATATCTTGTTTATGTTGGTAATATTTATTATGTCTATCTATCTATCTATCTATCTATCTATCTATCTACCTACCTATCTATATCTATATATCTATCTATCTATCTATCCAGATAGTCACATACATAGAGTGAGAGCGATAGACAGAAAGAGAGAGGCAGGCAGACAGACAGACACAGTCACACAGACAGACAGACAGATAGATAGATAGATAGATAGATAGATCCCAGCACAATCATGCTTATGAACTGAAAAGAATAACATGTGTATATGTATGACCATGGATACACATGCATGACTCTGTCTCTCTTTCTCTGTGTGTGTGTGTGTGTGTGTGTGTGTGTGTGTGTGTGTGTGTGTGTGTGTGTGTGTGTGTGTGCGTGTGTGTGTGTGTGTATGTAAGTGTCTGCATCAGGAGGGAGGGGGAGAGGCACAAGCGTTTTCAGATCCATATCGCGACACCCCCCCCCCCTCTCCTTCTCTCAACAAAATGCAGAGGAATCTGTGACCTTTTTAACATGTGATTAAATCTGGCAGTTGCCATCACCTGAACCTTCCCCCAATGACTCTTAAATGCATAAAGACCAGTTTAATGAGTTCCGCTTAACCGTTCCTGCCAATAGCAATTTCCACTCACTGCTGTGAACACATGGAGGTAGGGGTTGAAAGAGGGTAAAGCAGGATATCCTCTAAAACTAAATACAGGGGAAAGTGTGATGAATTTGATATATAAGAAGAAATG
This sequence comes from Monoplex corrugatus, assembly GCA_030674185.1. Lineage (NCBI taxonomy): Eukaryota > Metazoa > Mollusca > Gastropoda > Littorinimorpha > Ranellidae > Monoplex > Monoplex corrugatus. The sequence goes on along the minus strand of CM060307.1, from coordinate 39,274,903 downwards.
GACACGCCATAATAACACATTTCCTTCTGCTACCGTTATTTTCAAGAGAGAAAGAAAGAAAGAAAGAAAGAAAGAAAAAGAGACAGGCAGACCGAGGGAAAGAGAGACAGACAGACAGAATGAGGGAAAGACAGACAGACATAGGCAGACAGACAGACAGACAGACGGGGACGTATATGTAAAACTAGATTCCTGGTTTCTCTATATGGACCTGGCTTTGAAACTAAAGAGGGAATACTTCTTTCCGCATGTTCCTTTTTTTCTAAGGTGGAGATAAACGAATGATTTCACTCATCCGAGTTGTAAGCTACTCTGTGACCTTACCAAGCCCAGCTCCATTGCCTTCAATCACCATCTCGATCTATCATTCTATCTGTCTGTCTGTCTGTCTGTCTGTCTGTCTGTCTCTCTCTCTCTCTCTGGCTAGCTTGCTCTTTCTCTATATGCAAAGGGGGTTCTGTGATTTGTTATGTTTTACATTATCATTAGGGGAGTGTACAGACAAGCAGATCATCATCATCATTATCAGGTGCTTTGCCACATGGCGTTGGCGATCATGGCCTTCCATCTGTTTCTATCTCTTGTTGCCTCAAGCACCTCTTCCACCAGTTTTGTCTTCAGCCGCTCTGCAAGTCAGTCCAAAATCTTCTCCCTGGGTCTACCTGGTGCTCTCTTTCCCTCCAGCTTTCCCGTTGTGACCAGGTGCTCCAATTCCCTTTTCCTCATAAAATGGCCTATAAATGTTGCCTGTCTTTTCCTAATCTTCCTTATGAATGATCTTCTTATGTCTGCCTCCATCAAGACTGTCTCGTTTGTTTTCTTTGCTGTCCATGGAACTCTCAACATTCTTCTTAGAAACCACATCTCGGCTACTTCAATCTTGTTCTGGCTTTGCTTGTTGACTGTCCACGCCTCACAACCGTATAACAGTATTGGTTCTATATAACACTCAAGAACTCTCTTCTGATGTTAACTGATAGGCAAGCAGATACAAGTATAATTATTGTTATTTTGCTTAAGGCACAGTGCGACACTTTTTATTTCCAATTTGGCCCACGTTTTGTGTGTATTAATGAATTGTGTCGTATAATAACATCGAGAAGATATTACAGAACATCTGACATCGTGAGAATTAAGAACGTCAGCTTATTTTGTATTTTGAAGCTTCAGTTTTGTCTGTGAGAGAAATTCGCTTCACGAAATACGGGATGCTTTCCCTGTCGACTGCCTGTCCCCACAGTACAGTGCCGTGTCACCCATTTTCTCTTGCTTCTTTTTTATTTTATATATTTTCTGTGACCATCTGAAGAGCCGAGTCTAATTAATGTACTCTTTGAATCACGCACAAATGCACACACGCACACACACACACGCACGCACACACACACGCACACACCATTAAAGCCCAATCGACTGCACAGGACCATATCAAGGCTATAACCATCTCAGAAAGTACATCATACCTCACTGGAGAAAAGACACAACAAGCAGAAGCAAAAAAGAATTAATGCATTCACATACAAATCGAGGGAATGCCTCTGGCATTGACCACTCCATAGAATTTATCACTAGGTATTTAAAAAAAAAGCCTCAAGACATTAAATCATACATGGGTCTAAATTACCTAAAATTGCTTTTGCACATCACATTTCCTTAGGGCCAAAAATGAATTTAATGTATGTACCCAATTATCACTTCTAGGAGAAAGCATGTAAGATTTTGCAGAACACATACAAGTGAATGGGCTAGGAAGGCAGAAAATGATAGGAAGAAATGGCAGAAAGTAAAGAACAAGAGACAAAGAAAGAGAGTAACAGAAAAGAAGAAATTCTATCACAGAATTTCCGGAAGGTGGGGGGTACTATTTATGCCGAAGGAGCCCCTGGTATCCCCGAGGGGAATACAAATATACCTTTCATCATCACCATCAACATATTATTATTATCATCATTATTATTATTATTATTATTATTCTATTGTTATTGTTATTATTATTATCATTAGAATAATTATTATTGTTGTTGTTGCTGTTGTTGTTTCTGTTGTTGTTGTTAAAAAGCTTAGTCCTTCCTTATTTCATACTCATTTAAAATTTGTTTCCTGATTGTAGATATTTTCTTTTTCCTTTCTTTTGATTTTTTTTCATTGTTCTGTTTGAGACAGTGATGACTTTTGAGTAGAAGCTGTAGAAAACAGTGCTGAGTTACAAGGGCAAAAAACGACTTATGGACAAATGGAGGAATATCGCAACTAATCCTGTTATATTACTTTATTACAGTTCTAGACAATCAGAGGCTAAGAAGACAAAACAAAGATAAAATATTGACTAAACCAAAAGCCAAACACAAACCTACAAGAGAGATTGAGAGAGAGAGAGAGAGAGAGAGAGAGAGAGGAGTGTGTGTGTGTGTGTGTGTGTGTGTGTGTGTTGTGTGTGTGTGTGTGTGTGAAAGAAAGAGAAAGAAAGAGAGACAGAGAGGGTGGGAGTGCAAAAAATAATAACTGTGAAAACTACATCAGTGTTAATTAACCTTATATTCTGAAAGACACCTCTCATGTCGTTGCCCCCTTCCATCACCGATGCCGTCTATTTCCTTTAGCAAGGAAATGAAGCCCTTGGGCACTTGACTTTCAAAACGTCTCACTTGCACGTGCAACGTGGGGGCAGCTCAGATCGCGTTTGTTGGCCTCTTGTACTCCCATAGTTTCCCGATTCAGCCGGAACCGTGTGACGTGCTTCTGAGGAAAAGATTTCAGGTTTCCATTTCTGTCTTCTTAATGATTTCAAGACTCAAATTTCAAATGGCAGTTTTTGCTAGGATTTGAGAATTTTGTTCTGTCTGAGAATGAATTTATATGATGTGATGTGATGTGATGTGATGTGATGTGATGTGATGTGATGTGATGTGATGTGATGTGATGAAGTGATATATGATATATGATATATGATATGATATGACATGGTATGATATGACATGACATGACAAGACATATAGTATAGTATAGATAGTAAGTATAGTACAGTATAGTATAGTATAGTATAGTATAGTATAGTATAGTATAGTATAGTATAGTATAGCAGTATAGTATAGTATAGCATAGTATAGTATAGATAGTATAGTATAGTATAGTATAGTATAGTATAGTATAGTATAGTATAGTATAGTATAGTAAGTATAGTATAGCATAGCATAGTATAGTAAGCATATATAGTATATCATCTTTATATCTTTTTTGACTCAATTATATATTTAATCGTTTTAGATGGGCATCATTTTTATGCAGGTACAGAGCACTGGATCCTTTTTCTTTTGTGTATTTATTTGTTTATTCATTTAGTTATTCAGTTATCTATTCAGTTTTTTTTAATTTATTTATTAATCTATGTAATTATTATTTCTCTCCATTTTGTCAAGCTGATGTTTGCAAATGCTTCACATGCCCTTTTTCACCGGTCCCAATATTTTTTTCATTTTTGATATAGAACTTAGTGGAAAACTATTCATAATTTAATGTCTGTTTGTTTTTTGTTTGTTTGTTTTTGATTATTTATTTTTGTATAGTTGGGACAGTTTGAATGTTTCTTGCCTTTATCTAAAGTTTACAATGTAGTTTCTTGCATGGATTCTTCGATTACCTAGAACACTGAACATCCACCTTTTGTGGTACTTTATGAGAACATATGGCAACTCTGACATGCATTATCTGATATAATGTTACGGGAATTGTATGATATGACATGACACAATATATTATATGACATCATGACATCATGTATTACATTAGATCATCGATTACATGCTTCATGATCTCATGTGATATGTCATATGGTATGATATACAATTTCACATCACATTTATTATGTCATGGTACACACATGCACGCGTATATATGTTTATGATATATAAATACATGTAATGAGAGAGAGAGAGAGAGAGAGAGAGAGAGAGAGAGAGAGAGAGAGAGAGAGAGAGAGAGAGAGATGAATAAATCATAAACAATGAGAAGCTTCAGAACGCTTGTTGATGTCTTTCTTGAATTTGTTTCCACTTTAACCGTTCATTATCTGCTTTTTTCTTGTACGTTCGCCGTCTGCTCTATTGTTTGGATGATGTATGTGAACTTTGTGGTGAACTGCTAAATTATGTTTAGGAAGCTCTCTCTCTCTCTCTCTCTCTCTCTCTCTGTCTCTCTGTCTCTCTGTCTCTTCCTCCTCTGTCTCTCTCTCTCTTCCTCCCTCTGTCTCTCTATTCTTCTACACGTATCGTCATTTGCTTAGGGCGCAATATGTCTTTCTGTCTAAATGACTTAAATGGTGACTGAGCTCTGCAGGAGGTTTACTTATACTTGCTCTCCCAATTTCTGAGGTGCTCTTGTTTGTTTGTTTTGCTTTACTTTATTTTATTTCCCTTTTCTTCCTCTCCGTCTCCGACATATACTCGCACACACACCTCTACACACACACACACACACACACATACACACACACACACACACACGTACACACAGATACACATTCATATACACACGCACTATTTCTCTCTCTCTCTCTCTCCACATACACACGCGCACGGACGTACAAATGCATGCACGCACACACACATACATACACATACACACACACGCGCGCGCGCGCACACACACACACACACACACACACACACACACACACACACACACAGTGTTTTTTTCTTCTTGGTTTCGGTGGCTTTTTTGTTCCGTTCATGGTTGTCATTTATGTTGTTGTTGCTGTTTTTCAACCAAACAGTCAGGTTTGACGAGCTAAAGACGTATTTCGTTTGCTTGTATTCATCCTTTCTCTATCCATGATATAGATGGTCCTTATAAGTACAAGGAAGACAATCACATGTTTCCTGTCTTGGGATTACATATATCTACATTTAGTCTACTTTACTATGCATATCATGGAAGTCATTTTCCATGTATATGATCAAATCTTGTTTCAGGTACATTTCATTTTGATTTCTAAACTGAGAATATGCTGGACACATAAGTGACTTTTGGTTTTTGGTAGGTTTAGGAAAGATTCTCCAAATACAGAAAGTGCGAAATGCACTCCACCCAAATCTGCCAGCAAGCGTGGGAAATCCGCTCAGCAGCAATAGTCATTCTGTTATGTGCACTATTTCACAGATCGTTAAAGTGCCGTTATTACTTTTTTTCTCATTTAAAGCGCCTTTGGCATCCAGCCTGCTCATTGGTTTTGTATTTTGTTCATGGTAGTGGTCACTCACCCTCATAATCGTCTTTTATAAATAAAAGCTTTAATTAGAAAGTTCATGTCTAGTGATCATGTGAACTTTTACTGCCGACTTTTCTGTTTCTGGAATTGAAGAGAGAACATTATTTTTTTTATCTTCTTCTGGCCTGTCTACTATTTCTGAACTGGTATTTTGTTTCCTTCATTTAAAAGCTCTATTTCACATCCGTCAATGGACAAGGTAAATTTGAAAAAAAGAAAAGAATATAAATCAAAACTTTAGGTGGAGGGGACGCGGGAAGGAAAGAAAGAAAGACAAAACCAAAGACATAGATAAACAAACGAACACAAATCAAATTAGACAATCAAAAAAAAAATGCAAGCATAATGAACAAAACAAAACCAAAGTAATAAAAACCAAAAGAAAAGAAGAAAATGGAAAGAAACAGAGACAGACAGACGGAGAGACATAGAGAGAAACGGAGAGACAGACAGAGTGAGAAACTCAGAGAGAGAGAGAGAGAGAGAGGGGGGGGATAAACTTAAAAATACATATGTGTATGTACAAAGAGAGAGAGGGAGAGAGAGAGAGAGAGAATAGAAATACAAAAAAAGAAACAAATACATACATATTCATACAATGAGAGAAAGAGAATGGTGGAGAGAGAGAGAGAGAGAGAGAGAGAGAGAGAGAGAGAGAGAGAGAGAGAGAGAGAGAGAGAGAAATCAACAAATCGAGAATAGAAACAGAGAAAAAAAATTTTTTTTAAATACAAATACATATACAGTGAGAGAAAGAGAAGGGGGAGAGACAGAGACAGAGAAACAAATCGATAATAGAAACAGAAAAAGAGACAAACAGAGAGAAATAATGAATACAGAATAATAATGCAAAGTGACTGAACAACATAACCAAAACAAGAAGTCAGCGACCTGCAGGGATATTAACACTATTTCGAAGGCTTATTCTCCCAAATGACGTTGAGCTGATTCGGTTCATCACTCGTGCGTGATACACACAGGATTTTGCCGAGTTCCAGAGTTGATTAACTTGACATGCAGAACGAAGACAAATTAGTGATAAGAGGACACTGACTATCCGTAAAACTTGTGTTTGTTGCACATTTTCTTTGTCTCTGTCTTTCTGTATGCCCATGTGTCTGTTTCTGTCTGTATCTGTCATTCTGTCTTCCCCTCCCTCTGTCTCTCCCTCTCTGTGTCTATCTGTTTCTGTCTTTCTCTCTCTCTCTGGCCCTCCCCCCCCTCTCTCTCTCTCTCATGCACGCACACACACACACACTCTCTCTCTCTGTGGCTCTTGTCTCTTTCTCATGCACACACCCTTTGTTCCTTTTTCTGTCTTTCTCCATCGCTCTATGTCTCTGTCTCTGACTATCCCTCTCTCTCTGTCTCTGTCTGTCTCTCTCTCTCTCTCTCTTTTTTTTTCTTTCTGTCTGTCTCTCTATCTCAACTGACTCAATGACATTAGGGTTGATGAATCATATTCTCTTACACTAACAACGAAGTTTGAAAACACAGACAGCACACACACACACACACACACGCGCGCGCGCGCGCGCACACAGAGAGAGAGACACACACACACACACGCACATACACACAGAGGAGAGACATACAAAGAGAGACAGACAGAGGTAGAGAGACAGGTGGACAGACAGAAAGATAGAAACAGACAGGGATAGGAAGCAGCAAGTAAGTTCAGGAGGCAAACCTTTGAATTTCTAAAGCACACTTTATCTTGGCGTAACTTCCCAGTTCAATGAAAAGTTTGACAAGGAAGCATATTGACACAACAAATTTAGTGCATGTCTGTGCCTGTGTCATTGTGTGCGCGTCTACCTATTTGTCTGTCTGTCTGTTTGCTCCCTCTCTCTCTCTCACTGTTCTTTTCTGTCTCTGTCTCTTTATTTCATTGTTTCTGTCTGTCCTTCTGTCTCTCCCTCCCTCTCTCTCTCTGTCACACACACACAGAGTATGTGGGGTGTGTGTGTGTGTGTTTGTGTGAAAACTTCGAGCCACATCACATTGTTTGTCAGCTTTACTCTATGCAGTAGGTTAAACACTTGTATAGAAAGTGAAAATAGACTGTTACCTAACGTGACAAGATGTTAAAAAGAGATGCGTTCAACGGGGGCTGCCCAGTTTGTCACAGGCCCAGTTTGTCACAGGCCCAGTTTGTCACAGTGGGTAGACTACTTGCTACCTCCATGCTACCCTACCCTATCTTCGGCCTGCACCAAGTGTAGGCTTGGGCGGGTTCGAAACCGGGTTCGAATTGGTGGTGTACAGATAGTCCCTCTAAAATGTCAGTTCAGCTTGTGTTGTTCAAAATTTCTTCCTTTTTGTATGCAAATCAATGCAAATTACTCTGTAAAAATTTCAACAATGAATGTTCTTTGGTTAAAAACAATTGAAAAATAAAATTCTATTCATACAATCAATCAATCATTCATTTACTGTTTTTGAGAGTGTCAGTGATAACTTCCATCATGCAGGGCACAGTCGAGGGTGGGCGCAAGCGAGGACGACAAAGAAAGAGCTGGTTCGACAACATCAAAGAGTGGACGGACATGACCCAGACCCTGCCAGACCTCTTGGTGCAGGCCGAAGATAGAGTGACAAACTGGGCCTGTGACAAACTGGCATGCTTCCGCGTTCAACAGCGTAAGTACACATCAAAAAAGGAAAACAAATTAACAACAAATGGAATGAAACAGTAGAGAAAACTTCGTAATTTTGTTGGGGTTTTTTGTTGTTGTCAAAAACGATCATCACAAATGTCACCCGAGTCTGATTAACACCTGGCAACGTAAAAATAGTGGAAGCGGTGCACACAGGGTCAAACCAACCCATACAGCTATATAAAAAAAAGTAACAATCACAGTTTTGATGTTTTGACAAGGCAACATTGGAGGCAGACACAAGAAGATCATTCATAAGGAAGATTAGGAAAAGGCAGGCAACATCTATACGCCATTTTATGAGGAAAGGGGAATTAGAGCACCTGGTCACGACAGCAAAGCTGGAGGGCAAAAATATTGGATGGACTTGCAGAGTGGCTGAGGACAGGGAGGGTGGGAAGTGTGCTTGCAGCAACAAGGGATATATGCATATGGAGGGCCAACGCCATGTGGCAGGGCACTTGATAATGATGATGATGATGAACATTGAACTCCTCTAATAGAGCCTAGCTGCACAAACCTAAGAAATGAAAAAAAAAACGCTACCTGTGACAACGCTTTTCCTCAGATTGTACTCGGTAATCGTTCACTGATCTTCCATTCGGAAACAGTGCCTCTTATCACGTTGTCCATTCCAGTACCAATACCATGTGTTCCCTGTAAACACGGACATCACGCCCTTAGGCACCTGCCTTTTGAAGCACCTCTCCCTTGCGCGTGCAACATGGGGGCAGCTCAGACAGCGTTTTAACGGCGTCTTGTTTCTGTCACAGGTTGTCCGCTTCATCTGGAACACAGTGACGTGCTTCCCAGGGAAGGTTTCAGGATTTCCATTAAGCGGTGAGTGACCGTTCCTTTTTCAAATTAAGTTTCAGTTCTGGGATTTTTCTGTGACGTAAGTTTTTACATTAAATGAAAAAAAGCAGATTAAACAAACAGTAGCGTTCGAATACTACAAGAATGAATTGTGGGAGTATGTCACTATAGATAGTGAGAGTTGTGTCTCTCTCCCTCTCTCTGTCTCTCTCTCTCTCTCTCTCTATCTATCTATCTGTCTCTCTCTCCCTCTCTCATTCTCTCTGTCACTCACTCACTCACCCCAGTCTTTCTCTCACTCTCCTCTTTCTCTTTTTTTCTGTGTACCTGTCTCCTCCCATCTTCCTCCATCTCCATCTGTCTCTCTGTATTTCTGGCTTGCTTGATCTCTCTTTATGTACATGGGGTTCATGATTTATTATAATTATCTTGCGTTGCTGTTAGGAAAACAGGTAGTCAAGCAGATGCCAGTTGACCTGTTATTTATAATTTATCATTCATTGGAGGAAGTGTATAAATGTTGTATAGGTGTACATAAGCCGAATTGGCCAAGTAGATAACCAATTGAATGATCCAATATTTGCTTGATTTAGTGATTGATTGATTGACGATTACTTTAAGCAATATACAATGAAAACAAACTAGGTAGTTTACTGTATGAAACACAACAACTATGCGTTCTAAACATGCAAATAACAGAAAAGAAAATGACTTGCTAATGTCATGTAGTTTTTATCTTTTCATCTGTAATACTCCCTCCGCTTTTTAGACTGATGACCAATTACGATGACACAGCTGACTTCTTGCAGGTTGCTATGGAACCTTTTCTGAAGCCAAAGTTCTGGATGCATTGAAAAAGGATATTTCAGACACAGGCAACGTCAGATGTGTTCCACCCGGATCTATTGGCAAACTAGGGAATTCAATTTCTCAAGAGGAACTACGGTTTTGCTTCCTTATGAAGTCATTTTCAGCCCATCAAAAAAACACCATCAGTTTCTTTCTTCATCGTTTAGAGCTTATCGGTTCTGTAACTTTGCCACCAAAGAAGTAAATCATCGTTTTATAATATTTTTCACGTTTGTGGATTACAGCCAAAAGGTTGCAAGTGGCACATCAAATGATAGATTGCATATTTAATGTCATCGTTCTTTCTTTTCTTTGATACATACCCTGCGAAGAAAAATTCTGGATGTGGTTCAATCTTTCCACATCTTTATCTAAAACATTATACTGGTTTACTGTCTCTCTCTCCATTTACGTCTACGACTTGAGAAAGAAGTAAATTCAATTCAAAATCACTTCACAATGAAGAAGAAAAGGAAAACAAATTTAAATATGTATATATATATATAATATGTATATATATATATATATACACATATATACATGTATACATATGTATATATATTTGTATATGTATATATATATATACATATATATGTGTGTGTGCACGCGCGTGCATGTGTGTGTGTGTGTGTGGTATGGTAATAAAGGTCTCGAAGTCGTCTGAATGTGCCACTCTCCCCTGAACTTAGAAATGAACGCTCACGTCTTTGAAAGAAATGAACACCAGAACTTTGCACAGACACATACCAGCGAAATGTGAGACCATTTCTGGCTGTACAGCTATTTACGTAGACAGAATGGAAGTTCACCTCTGGAAGACAATCACCGTAAGTCAGACAACAGTTCCATCAATTCGTGTAACTCGGTGACACCGCAGTAATTATGATTCGGTTCCAGTGGCAAGCATCACGTGGCTGTCATGATTTCAGTCACACGTGCAGCATTGGATTGCATATTGCGGGTGTCCAACAAAACGGCCTCTTTGCAGTTCAGCTTCACTTTAAATCTGAGAACAACAGAAGCCAAGCAGCTGAAGCAATATTAACAGGCAATTGGATAGGCGAGCATTCTATAGGAAGTTCCATTCAGTTGTAAGTCAAGTAATTGTTGTGTGTGTGTTGTGTGTGTGTGTGTGTGTGTGTGTGTGTGTGTTTGTGTGTGTGTGTGTGGTGTTGTGTGTGTGTGTGTGTGTGTGTGTGTGTGTGATTCCTCAGAAGTGAGAGCACTGTAAACGAGCTCTCAACATTGTTACCTGTTTTTACTGCATCAACCATTTTGAGACATTTGCCATTGCCAGGATGTGCATTTGCTGTTGTAAAGTGACAACGTTTCTAAAAATGAGTTAACCATTATAACAGGAAAGCAAGAAAAACAGTTTGTAGAATGGTTAGATCTCGTTTCAAACAGTGGTCAAGGATGGCTGTAAAAAATGACATCGGGTGCATTCAGTCAAGAAACAAAGCGACCATCAATTAGGTACTTATCCAAGCATGAGATAATGTCAGTCAACCATCGGGACCATTAGTGGAGATAGACTCGTTGATCCATTGCCAAAAATGAACTAAAGGTCGTAGACATAATATCTACACAACTGGTTATATTTCTAACGTTGTGTCATTGCAAACACTTCATATATAATCAACTTTCTCTGGGATATTCCATTTAAGCATTAAACTATGTATTACTTGTACACATATTCTCTATACGCTTGTAGAAAGGTTATCTTCATATCAACACATGGAACAGAACTGGAACCTTGTTCTCGACTTAACTATTTTTTACCCTTAATCATACTAGATTTCCTGGTCTATACTAAATGTGACCATACATGTCCATATCACCATACCTCATCTTTACCCCATCTCTCACATGCAGATAAAGACCTAATGAGTCTTGTGACTGAACCCTGCGATGCCACCGACTAAATCCTTGCCTATGACCCTTCAATGCATGAGCACCAATCTAATGAGTTCCGCTCAACTGTTGCTGTCAGAAACAATTTTGCTCTCTTTGCTAGCAAGGGACATAAGAGTTGCACTAGAATCTGGTGAAGAATACGATATATATCTACCTATCTATCTATCTACACACACACACCACACTATATATATATATATATATAATCTATATACTATATAAATAATATAAATAATGTGTTGATTGTGTTTTGTGTGTGTGTGTGTGTGTGTGTATAATACATACATATATACATTCATACGTTAACAAAAACATACCTTACAGCCAGTTCCTGAGACTTCGTTGCCCGTGTTCTGACCCTGCCACCTTCATTCGCCGCTGTGAGGAAATGTCACGCTACTTTGCCCGCCAAGGATTCAAGTCAGGCTTGCACGAAATGCCGAACATCGTGCTAGCCTCATCCCCAGATCCCATATCCTCCAATACAAACCTAAACAGACCCCCACCAGAATCCCGTTCATCGTCACCCACCATCCGTCTAAGTCATCCCTCCGTCAGTGGCTCAGAGAACTCCACTCCAGAATCCCTCACACCAGCAGCAAAATGCAGAAGGCTGTTCCCGACCAACCTGTCATTGAGGAGAGATGTTGTCGCTCACTGCGTAACCTCCTCATCCCATCCTGCCTTCGGACCCCTCCTCATCCTGATGCAGGCTGCTTCAAATGTTCAGCAAAAACGTGCATTATTTGTGAACAACATTTGATAGAAGGTGTGACTTTCAGCAGTTTCAACACCAGTGAAACTTTCAAAATAAGGCACAAACTGACATGTGAATCTACCAATGTAGTGTATCTCCTCCACTGCGATATCTGCCCGAAAATTCAATGCATAGGACAAACGAAAAATTCTCTCAAAACAAGATTCTACCAACACCGGTGAAACATCCATAAAAATTCTGGCACTCAGGTCACGAAACACTTCAACCAAACTTGCCATTCACTTCAAAATTTAATGTATCGCAATAGAAAGGGTACACTCTGAGAACCTGGACACCAGACTGGAGAGAGAATCTTTTTGGATAAACAAAATGAAAACATTATTTCCTCTTGGCCTGAACTCTGTCAACTGATGTACTGCATATTTGTCATTACAATAATCTACTTCACTACTAATTGTTCCATAAAGATTATTTGTTGTCAGCATGGGAATGCAGGCCTATACGTGGAAATGTTAGTCAGCTTTGGTGTGTGTGTGTGTGTGTGTGTTGTGTGTGTGTGTGTGCGCGCGCGCGCGCACACACACGTTCCTGAGTACGTGTGCGTACGTTTCATTTTTAATGTTTATTGGTGTCCACTGTTGACATATAACAGCGTTGGACTGGGGTGCTCGTGGACTGGGGTTTGTGCTCCTACCGCCATGTCGTCGCAGTCGTGATAGTTAGCAGTGTTTTTAAGAATTTATTTCATTATTTATTTGTTTGTTGTTTTAATCCTTTTTTTTTTTCCTGTGCCGGTTTGTGTGTGTGTGTGCGTGCTATTGTGAGTTTTTGATCATATGTGTAAGGTATGTGCTTAAGTGCGTGCGTGTGTGTGTTTGTGCGTGCGTGCGCGTGCGCGCGCTCGCACTCGCGTTTGAGGATGGATTGATCAATGGGTGCGAAAGATAGTGTGTGAGCGGGCGTGCATGTGGGTAAACATGGACAGTAAGCAATGTTTGGGCTAGGATAGTGTTTTGCACGCGTTGTATCTGATGGATAACTCTTTGTGAATTTTGAATTTGGTGAATAGTTGTTTTTTTTCGGTCTATGATTGTGTGTTAGCGTATCTTAGTCCGTGAATAAAGTCCCCTTGAGGAAGGCAGGTGTACCGCCGAAAATTTGGGAAATATTTACGTCGTTTTGTTGTCTTTTCTGTGCACATTCCGCTTTGTCTCTCTCTCTCTCTCTCTCTCTCTCTCTCTCTCTCTCTCTCTCTCTCTCTCTCTCTATATATATTATATATATATATACATGTATATGTATATGTATATATATATATATATATATATATATATTGTGTGTGTGTGTGTGATATGTGTGTGTGTGTGTGTGTGTGTGTGTGTGTGTGTGTGTGTGTGTGTGTGTGTGTGTGTGTGTAGAAATAAGTGCCTTGCCTATTTTCATGGAATACATCAATATTGATGATTATCTGCTTATACGGCATTATTTTTCTCAGAAAACGTTACTGTATTAGCTATTCACTGCCCTTATGTGTTTTCTTTATTTTCTGTCTTTTCTAAACTTTTCTTTTCTTTCTTCTGTGCTTCTTTCTTTTAATGCAAGCTATTGTAATGAAAACGGATTCACGTATATGGAGCTGTTCCAACTGCTTTAATATCGTTGTATTCCGCTTAGAAAGCATAACTAGATTTTTTTTGTTTTGTTTTGCAATATTGGTTGTGATAACAAGAAGGAAGAGACGTCATTTCTCGCTGTTATCTGATATAAACAAATGTCATGCTTTGTGGCTTGGGAATTCGACTTGAGGAAATTGTTGCACTCTTGTCTTCTTCATTCTGTCGGAATAAACATGTATTGATGGTTTGATAGCCTACTCCTCAATTGTGCCTTAATCTGGATAGTGCTGTTTTTGTCCCATGATTTATTTATATATATTACTGGTTTTTGTTTGCTTGTTTGTTTGTTAGTTTCTTTCTTTCTTTCTTTCTTCATTCTTTCTTTCTTTCTTTCTTTCTTTCTGTGTTGCCTTCTCTTTCCCTCTTTAATGAAATATTGTGAATGTAGATTGTACCAGACAGAAGGGGGAGGCGTAAGAGACGTGTTGCGATTGATAGGAGAGGGAGGAACATGTTATTAAGATAGGATGGACAGCTGATGATCAGCCATAGATGTATGTTTTGCGGGAAAGAGACAGTGTACATTTATTTACATTAGATTGTAAGTTTACATTCTATTGCAGTAAGTACGACCAAACAAATATGTATTTGACATTTGCAATACAATGCAGTGTGATACTTTTTTATTGATCCAAATGTGAAAATGGTAGTCTGCACCCATTCGCTTGACAATAGAACACTCGTAGAGGCACGCATACACAAACGCACACACACACACCACACACACACACACACACACACACGCACACACACACACACACACGTGCCCACACACACCATCACCACCACTACCATCATCATTATCGTCATCATCATTAACATCATCATTATCATCATCGTCAACATCTTCGTTATCATCATCATCATCACTGTAATATCATTTCCGTCAAAACACTCACAATACAGACAAACGTACATCATGTGTAAACGTTAAAAAATGATACAGCTATCACTGCACATAAAACAGTCTGCCGTTAAAATAAAGTGTCCAGTATGATCCATCACGAGGTAAAAGCATCAGAACAATAAAAACAGAAACTCTGCAACACGCATCGTCCTTATCAGTTTTAACAGAGCCCGCCAAAACATAGTTATTAAAGACCCAGAAAACAAATGGGAAAAGATGAAAACAATACATGTTGTATTGCATTGCGTTACATCATACATATGTGTCACACGTAAATCACACCACATAGAAACTCTTCTGTCTCGGATGCTATCATAATGCTTGGAACTGGTAGTTATTATATTCTCACATATTATCTGGTCATATCTTGATTGTTTACAATGCATATACAACATGAAGACGTGCAGCATAAAATAACTCTATGCTTTAATCCTTTGCTCTTCTCTTGCTTTGTGCTTCCGCACTAAAACTGGCGGTTTATTGTTGGTGTTGATAGCATCTCTTAAGAGTCTTCTGAAGAGCTCTATGGACAGCAAAGAAAACAAACGAGACAGTCTTGAAGGAGGCAGACGCAAAAAGAACGTTAATGAAGAAGATTAGGAAAAGCCAAGCAACAATTATAGGACATTTTATGAGGCAAGACAACTTAAAGCACCTGGTAACAACAGGGAAACTGAATGGAAATAGAGCACCAGATAGACCCAGAAAGAAAATATTGGACGGACTTCCGGAGTGGACAAAGACAGATAGGGTGGGAGACGTATTTGCAGCGAGGACATATTCGTATAGAGGGCCATGATCGCCAACGCCATGCGGCAGGGCACATGATGATAGCATCTACTGGTTTTATTCCGCAAAGGAATGTCCACATCTGCTTTGATGTCCAGCCATTTGAGATAGGTCTGTGTAGAGGCAAATGCCCATTCGTTGTGAAATATTTAGGGGTAGTTGCTGCCATTGTTGTTTTATAATTGTCATTATTTCCTAGATCTAGCGTAACTGCATTTTAGCATTTCTTGTGAGGGATAAATTATCTGTCATTGGCATTTATTGTTGTGAATCTTTTTTATAATGAATGTGAATGAGATTTATACTGGAAACATGACAATTTTCCAGTATGTATGTGTGTGTGTGTGTCTGTTTCTGCCTATATTATTTTATTGGTCAGTCTGTATGCACATACGTTTATTCAGAATGCGTAGTGATGATTTATCAACTGGTTTTAGGATGATTATTGTAAAAAAGCATCTTTTTATATAACTATTATGCGCTTCTCATAGATTGATTTGTTAATTTAAAAGTGTTGATGCGTACCAACGTGACAGTCGTCTGACATTGATTGAACGAATGAATGAATAAATGAACAGATGGATAGATAAATAAATAAATCAATAATTACATAGCAAAATATCAATTATGCATATAAAAAACCCCTCTAAACCTCTTAAACGTGTTAGATAACACGAGATTTGATAACACTTTTGATAAGCTGTTGACAAACAACTGTCTTATTTCCCACGTTTTAAGTTGAAAGAACGTGTTGTGTGTGTGTGTGTGTGTGTGTGTGTGTGTGTGTGTGTGTGTGTGTGTGTGTGCGCGCGGCGCGCGCGCTGCGTGTGTGTGTGTTTGTGTGTGTCTGTGTCTGCGTGTGATTTTGTGCGTATATATGTGTGTTGTAGGAGGATGGCAGTATTTGAAATAACAATTCGATAAGTTCCTGGTGAGTCTGACTTGTGATCCAATCTTGGAAAAAAAATGCATACTCTGCTACGAGGACGTTGCTGACTTTAACAGATGCACACCAACTCGCTCTCGCCCTCTCTCCCCTCCCACACAAATCCAAATCCCCTTTCCCCACGCACACACACGAAAAGAGAGACGAGAAATAATGACGATGATGAGAATCTATTTTGCAACGGTAGAAGTTTTTTTTTAAACTTCCCACTTCTTACATGCTGGTTGCTTTCATGTTTACAAAAAGTTAAAGCTTCTGGTATGGGTCACATATTTTTTACCTACCCATTTGATGTTCTGTATGCATGTACACAAAGAAGGTTTAGACACTGGGAAGTCTGCAGACATTGACCTGGCATATTGGAAACATTTTCTCCCCTTTTTCAACTAGGTGAAGGTTTCTAAGCGGATCAAACCACCTCTGATTGGATGTTCGACATTCACCGTGCCACAGAGAGAGAGAGAGAGAGGGAGAGAGAGAGAGATAGGGGAGGAGAGAGAGGCAGACAGACAGACACAGACAGAGACTGACAGATAGGGGTCACAGATAGACAAAGAGACAGAGAACAGGAATGAGCGAGTGAGAGAGAGGGAGGGGGGCAGGGGACACAGAGAAAAAACCTATGAGCAAGCAAGAGAGACAGAGTGAGTGAGAGAGAGAGAGACAGAGGGGACAGACAGGGAGAAAGATGGACAGAGAGACAGAGATTGACACACAGAGAGGGGGGGGGGGGGGCACAGATAGACAAAGAAAGAGAGACACAGAAAAATCGACAGAGTGGGAAGACAGAGGGTGGACAGACAGACAGACAGAGAAAAAGACCGAGCGAGCAAGAGAGGCAGAGTGAGAAAGAACAGAGAGAGATGGAGAGAGAGACATTCCGTTCCGTTTAAAGTCGATTGGAAAGAAATCAGGATTCCAGTCTGAGAGCAGAGTAATTGTCATTGGTCCTGATGCTTGCTAGCGCCACGAGTCATGAACATAGTACTTCAATCACAGGATGTCGACTGAAGGATCAGTGTCGTGTTCTTATTGCTTTCCTGTAAATGACCTTAGTGATTGTCTACTAAATACCTTTTAAAA
>CM060307.1:39147279-39252279 GCA_030674185.1 Monoplex corrugatus | reverse complement strand
GAAACCACGCGTGGCAAGATGAAGTGTCCAACCTGCAAGTTTTGAACAATGTGTGGCTGGGAAAGGCTACCACTAATGTGGTCGTAGGTCCAGTCCAGCAGATGGCAAGTGACGGATGATAATGGCCTTCAGGTATATTGATATTGATATTCATATTCATATTCACATTCATAGTCTTTGTCATATTCATAGTCATCTTCGTTTCTTGTCATTATAATGGATTTACCTTTGTGAAAGTCGGTAAATCTACAAAGCTGTGGAATAATGCAAGTGTGCCTGGGCAAATAAGCAGCCCAGTACAGAGTAGTGATGGTGTCTATCAGGACTATTGAGGAAGACTCTTGGCAAGTCCGTGCCTAAAAAACACCTGTATCGTATGACGGAACCATTCGGCAGATGTGGACTCCTCAAAGCCATATCACCCTGCGCTTCTATGATACATCTTTGGGCCATGAACTAACAGCCGAGTTATTCCTACAGAAAACCTAGAAGGTTAAAGTCAGAGGTACCAGACATGCAGGCGTCTTCTAACATATCATGGTACCAGACAATATCCAATAAAACGTAAATGTCTATGCGGTCCACACATCAGACAAGAATGGTGCTGGCCCATTCCCACCAATCTGCCCCAGCGGTCCTCAATAGCAGCCGGCAAGATGTGGATAAAAAGGTCACATTCATTGCCACGTATGGCCCAACCATGCAGATAGCGGTAAAAGAAGTAGAATAAGTATAGTTTGCCACGCAGAGAGTATCTACTAATCAAAATGGCATATTCGTTGGACAGGACATGGAAGACGGCCACATCCCTGAGATACTTATCTGTAATGGCCACATTTTTTATTTTGTTTTAATAAACAGGAGCAAACATGTCATGTAATCAGGAAGACAATTTTTGCTAAAGGCGACATAGGAACAGTTTTGATGGCAACAATTACCTACATTCAGATGATCCTATCTGTTACTGAGCCTTCCCCGCCCCCCCCCCTCCCCCTCGAGCAAAATGCGCTGGTTAAGAGGTTAGCAGAAGCAGCAGCATATAAGTTAGTATAAGAACCCCATAATCTCGAAACCAAACAAAATTTTAAAAAATCAAGAAAAACAACAACAATACACACACACACATGCACGCACGCACGCACTCACATACGCATACATGCACGCAGGTATGCACGCATACACACAAAATACACACTCACATACAAACGACAAACACACGCACGCATACACTCTGCTCCCTCTCTGCCCCCGTAAAGTCTCTCGCTCTCTCTCTTTCTCTCTCTCTCTCTCTCTCTCCCCTCTCTCTCTCTCTCTCTCTCTCTCCAGAAAGAGACAGAGAGAGAGAGAGGGAGTATTTTTGTTGTTGGTTATCTATTTTTTGACGATAACGCTAAAATGGTACGATCCGTCAAGGTTATAAGCTCATCAAAGCTAAAGAATTGACTTCGCCATTAAACACAGTGTTTTTGTTTGTTCGGTTTTCCTTTTTTTGTTTGTTGTTCAAGGCTGTTAATTAACCTTATATTCAGGAGACATGATTGATTAAAACTCCTCTGATTCCCAAACTCAATGCCGGCAGGCAGGAACTGGAAAAAAAGGCGACATTCATCGCCATATGTGACATGATCATGTTCACGGCGAGGGAGAGAAGGAGATGATTAACCTTACAGCTTGAAACTCGCCTCTCATCACGTTGTCTACTCAATCCAAAATCCGTTGTTTTTTTTTAAAGTTAAGGAAATGAAAACCTCGATCATTTGCTTTTCAAACCATCTCACGTTCATGTTTAAAATGATTAACCTTCCAGTCTGAAACTCGTTTCTCTTCACGTTGTCCATTCCATCCAAAATTCATAAATTTCTTTAAACTAAAGGAAATGAAAACCTGGATCACTTGTGTTTTCAAACCATCTCGCTTTCATGTTTAACGTGACCTTAGCTTAGGCCATGTTCGTTGATGTCTTCTCTATCCTGCAGGCTTCCTGCCTTAACCAGAATAGCGCAGCGTGCTTCATTATGGAAAACGGCTAGTACTTTTTGTATTTTCGATGACAGAGTTTTTGTTTTCTTGTCTAGAGTCAAATTTAGATTATTCTATTTTCCTGAAATGTTTGATTTGATAACAGATTCAATCATTCTGTCCTTGAATGATTTCTTGGAGTCTCTCTCTCTCTCTGTGTCTCTGTCTCTGTCTGTCTGTCTGTCTGTCTGTCTCTCTCTCTCTTTCTCTGCCTCTTTCTTTTCCTTTCTTTCTATTTGCTCCTGTGTCTGTCTGTTTTCACGTTTTATCAACTGTTCATTCAACGTCTTAATTTCCTTAAACTTAAGAAAGAAGGGAAGCCATGTACTTTTTTTCTCCCTCTACGTCACTGTCCTCTGTCTCTCTCCCTCCCCCTCCCTCTCTCTCTCTCTCTCCCTGCTTGTCTCTTTTTCGTTCTCTCTATATCTTTTGTCATTTGTTACTTCAGACACTTACATTTTTTGTTTTGTTATAATGAGAAATGACACAATACATACTGATTTTAATTGAGACGGACATGCAATTCTATTGCTGGAAATGGAGTGTGAACATATTCAAGACAGCTTTTTTCTGTCCCATTTTTTTTGCGCGTCCTCAGAGGTGTTCATCCTACACTACTCATTCTGGTTCAACAACACATCACCTGCCCCAAGGTGATTCACTGGAGGTTTCTGTGCCAGGAAACCTACAGAATACTGAGATGCCAACTCACTGTATGGCGACCCACCAGAGCAGATGCAGCACTGTTCTTGGATCATTTCAAAGGAGTTCAACGCATTGATCATTTGTGAACACACGCTACTGGTGGAGCATCATCATCATCCTCATCATGTGCCCTGCTGCATGGCGTTTGCGAACATGCCCCTGGCGCTCCATATGAATCGATTCCTTGTCGCTGCGAGTATATCTCCCGCTCTCTCTAACCTCAGCCACTCTGCAAGTCCGTCCAATATTTTCTCTCTGGGTCTACCTGGTGCTCTCTTTTCCTTCAGCTTTCCTGTTGTGACTAGGTGCTCTAATTTCTCTTGCCTCATAAAATGTCCTAGAAATGTTGCTTGTCTTTTCGTAATCTTTTACATTAGTTATTTTTGTGTCTGCCTCCTTCAAGACTGTCTCGTTTGTTTTCTTTGCTGTCTATGGAACTCTCAACATTCTTTTTAGAAACCACATTTCAGTTGCCTCAATTTTGTTCTGACTTTGTGTGTTGACTGTCCATGCCTCACGTCCGTTAAACAGTAACGGTTCTGTGTAACATTCAAGAACTCTCTTCCTGATGTTAACTGACAGGGATTTGTTGGTAGAAGCGCGTTTCAGTTTTTTTAGTGCTGTTTTAGCTTGGCCGATTCTGCTGGCTGTTTTTAATGTGCGTCTGCTGGTATGTATAGGGTTAAAACTCATACCGCAGATTTATGCCAAATGATTTTTTTGACACAGTTCATTGCATTTGAAGTCAGTTTCTGGAGACCAATAGGTGGAGTGGAGAGATTTGTGCACTTTTAAAAAAATAAATTTTCATGGCTGTAGAGAAACAATATTAGAGGGATAGAGTTTTGGACACGAAGAATAAACCGACTGCTTTCGCAAAGCTGTAATTAATATATATGACGTGGTCGATGTTGTGGCTTCTATGTTGTGTATGCAGTTCCACTATTTCAAATTTGAGATAAACCGTGATTCTGGCCATGTTAACCACTTGCAGCATACTCTCATACCAATACAGATATCAAAATCAAAACTATAGTATTATGTACAGTATTGTTATGACTTTCCTACTGTCATTAAAATCCTACATATTTCATTGATTTCCTTATCCTACTGATTGAAACATTCGTTCACAGCAACAAACGTGTCCCCCCTCCCCCCAAAAAAAAACAACAACAACAACACACAAAACAGAACAAAACGAAAAAGCAAAAAAGATGATGATGATGATGATGGTGGTAGTGATGATGGTGGTGGTGGTGATGATAATGATGATGATGATGACTACCACCATCATCCTCATAACGTTGAAAAAAAAAAGGGGGGGGGGGAGAGAGAGTGAGTGAGAGAGAGAGAGAAAAAAAAAGAGAGAGAGAGAGAGAGAGAGAGAGAGAGAGAGAGAGAGAGAGAGAGGAACAGACCGATAGACAGAGAGATACAGAGAGACAAAGAGAAATTAAGACAAAAAAAAGAGCGAAAAAACGAGAGAAGCAGTCAGGATAAACAAACAAAACCAACCAACCTGACACAAAAATCTACTTATTTCATAAGCCCACATCTTTCCATCTAATTTGTGATTGAATCTGGCAGCTGCCGTCAGGCAAATCCTCATTCATATTCTTTAAAACGTACAAAGATGCGTTTATTGTGTTTCACTCAATTCTTGCTGTCAATTACAATTTCCACTGTGTGATAGAAATGCGTTGAGAGAGAATCTATTAAGAATGGGACCAAAAAGTAAACTGCATGATTGATATAAGATGGAGTCTGGGGTTTGGAGCTTGTTCAACAGGGATTCATCGCACTGGGACAATTCCATATGCGTTCAACCCAAATCTGCCAGTAATTACTTGGCAGACTCCCTGAGCCTGCGCAAAACCCTATGCACTGGCAAGGTCTTGAGCTGAGGAGCGGAAAGAGGGAGAAGTGATAGGGGGGGGGGAGGGAGAAAGACCTATGAAACATTAAGATGACACCACCAGAATGATAGAGACATTAAGATTCGCAGCGAACAGGCCAATTTGCAATGTTGTGGGCTGGGACTGAACTCTACATACCAGACCCTGATTCCATGGCACTATGAAATGAACCAACCAGCCCATAGATTCATCATCATCATTATTATGTGCCCACGGAGTATAAGCTGGAAATATGATCAAGTTCATAATATAGGAAAATAGGGCCGAGCCCTTCTGTTTGTGTGTATGGCATTATGATTAAAGAAAACTACATGTCTCACCTGTCGGTGTCCGGGTTCAGAATTGGCCGCTGCACATCTGGACACCAGCATTGCCTTCCAGGGCTACTCTGTCTTGACTTGTGTTGACAATTTCTTGAATATTTAGGCCACTGATGTTGGTTATGCTCTCGATGTATGACACTGGAGGTCTGCCTTTCTTCCTTTTTGCCTGTTTTTCCTTAAAAGACGATTGCCATGAGGTCCGTGTTCTTGTTGCGTGACACATGGGTCAATGTATTTTAATCTTCTCTTGTTGACGGATAAATTGTTAGGCGAAGGCAGAGTACTGCACAACAATTTGACTTCGACTTCATGGCCGTGGCCAGAGGATTTCCAATGTAACAATGGTCAAGACACCTGCACGTGCATTGCGCCTGAGGAAGTTAATGGCAACCCACCTCAAGCAATTTTGCAAAAAATGCACATGATTATAGAAAACACTAAATCATAATGTGCTGATATAAACATACATTTGGGGTAACGCGTGTCTACTGCTCACAGTTGTTTTAACAAGACAACATATGAGGTGGATATATCATTACAATTCATTGTTACTGCACATCGTGTTATAACAGTTCATCTGGGAACGTCCCACTAGTCCGAGGGTTCACTAGTCCGAGGGTTCCTAGTCCGAGGGTTCAGGGTTCACTAGTCCGAGGGTTCACTAGTCCGAGGGTTCACTATAGACGCTTGATTTTCCAGTTATTATACCGCCCCTTAAGAGGCGGTATATAGGTTTCACTGTGTCTGTCTGTCTGTGTGTGTGTGTGTGTGTGTGTCTGTCTGTCCGCAAATAGATATCCGATGTTTGAGAACCGATTTTAATGAAATTATGTGTGAGGCTGTAGTACAACCCAGGCTCGATCCTCTCCAGAATTCAGGTTGGTGGGATATCTAATTGACCCTCACGGGCAAAAGGAAACCCGAGGTGCTATATAATATGACTAAAAACTGTAGGCAGTTCGATCTCGTAATTGTCCAGTCGGGGCGGTATCCTGATAAATTTAATATCTTTCTTCAGTCAAAATATAAAACACCACATTATCTTTTTGAATGAAAACAACTCAGTGTTTTTATTGGAATATTCTTCGATTTGGTTCCCACAGCAGTGAAAAACACACGCACGCACGCACACGCACATCCACGCACACATACACACACAAAATAAAAACAAATCAAATTGAATATCCTTTGTTCATTCAAAAATTAAACACAACATTGTCTTTTTGAATGAAAATAACTAAGTTTCTTGGGGGAAAATAGTCTGAGATGTGGTTTCCACAGCAGTGAAAAAAAACAAACCCACAAGCAAACAAACACATACACAAACACACACAACAAATGCACACATACGCATACAAGACGCATGACTATCCAGTTTTATATGCATAAAATGAAAAAAGGAAACCCCTTTTCAGTTGAAATAGTAAGCAATGAGAAATGAAAACTGCTGGGTGTGACTTTTGATTTCACGGTATAACCTTGCTTCGGGAATCAAAGATTCTCGTTGTTGTTGTTGGCAAGATAGAACCTCGATCAGTAGTGATGCACCAGATGGCTCACAGCCCGCCAATAACTGTCCACGTCACGAACACCATGACGATACTCTTCTTTCAGAGCCAGGAGTCGTCCTTCCAGGAGACGCCATCGTCGCTGACGTCTTGTTGGGTGACCTCCCCTGTCCATGCTGAAGATACCGCTTTCAGTCGATGCCTGGAGGTCTTTTAGATGTCTGAGGAATATCCTATCCAGAGGTTGGGATGCCGTACGCCTACTCTGTTATTTCACGAGCGATGAAAAGACTCAGCGTTGTTGTTCGTTCGGCTATCCATGTTCCTTTCGTAAACATTCCAGACAGGAGGGGGGAATTGACCAACAATGTAAGTGTTATGAACAGAATTGAAGAAGTCAAACAAGGCAGGGTACTGATAGATCTTCCTTCGGGTACCAGGTAAATTCCGCAATAATGTAAAGTTGTTCCTCACCAAGGCCACTGGTAGAAATCCTAGAGCCATGACTTTGCGGAGTATTTCCTTGAGATTTTCATCTCTTTTGTAGGCTCCTGTGAGTCCAAGTTCTTGGATACGGCGCCATAAGGACTGGTTGAAATGGAAGTAGCAGAGTTCCGTCCGGGTGTTGGGCAATTCTGTCTCCACTGCAGTTATGAGTGCTTGCTCGAAGTCCATAACAATGGATGAAGGCTCCCAAGTGTGCTCTGTCAAGCGCAGCACTTTACGCTTGACTGCTTGCAGGATCTGCCGGTAGTCTCCAATTATTTTGTTGGTCATCAGCACTGCGAGAAATGGTAAAACGCGCCCATGGTAATCGCCTTGAATCACCAGCATTTGGCTGTATGGTCGAGGACACGTCTTGAACGTGGCATCCATGTATAACAGGTTGCACTCCGTCAACTTTCTAATGTTTTCATGTGTGCCGAAGATAGCTGTGCCCCAGTCATTGTTTTGTTGGAGCATGAATCTAGATCCGCGCCAAGTTTCTTGCCATGGTCCAAGGAATTGTACTTCTTCAACTTCTGCAGGAATTTCCGGAAGGTTCTCAGTCTTAGTTCTAGACATCTGAGACCTGATGGAAACGAAGTCCGGAACCATAGGAGGCCTGTCTCCCCCTCCTTGTCCGACTGCTTGGTGAGCTGCAGCGACTTGTTCATCATAAACTCTTTTGATAGGCTTTGTGGGATTGTCTCTGATTTTCTGTTTTGCGTCGTTCAGAAACTTGTCCTTTTTGATCTGATCTACGTCAGAATCATGAATGTGTCCCATTTCCTGGTAAATTATCCTTATTTGAGGATTTTCTTCCTCAGGATCAAACAGATTAGTTGTGACATTGGCCCTACACGTCTTTCGCCAACAGCGCCAAAACATGGTGGTTTGATGTTTTTTATTCAGTTGATACTTATGGTCTCTGTGTATCAGTACACGACCTCTTCCCCTGGAGCCAACAGCGATCCAAGTTGCCATCTTAAACGGCTTGAAGAAGTTTACCTTTTGAGATTCCTTCTCGTTTGGCTCTGAAAGTTGTATGCTTAGCTTACTCGGAGAACGACAGGAAGCAAATGAATATTATTGCGCAAGAGGATTCTGCGCAAGTCAAAGATTGTCTAGCATTGCTTCCCTTGTCACTTGAAAAATAATTTTTATTAGGCTGGCGCTATTGGGAGTCAGCTCCGAATAGCGCAATTTGCACTATTGGGAGTCCGCTATGAAGGTAGCCTAACTGTACTGAGTTTAGTACGGAAGGACGGAAATTTAAAGACTAGTGAACCCTCGGACTAGTGAACCCTACCCGTTCATCTGTGTTTCACATCATGGCGGTAGTGGTTGATACGTGTTCGCCTTCCATGTGCCTGCCTTTGTTTTTGCATGCTCTTATAAGCATTTTGTGAAGCATAATGGTCTTGTGAAATGACGCACACTGCATGTATTCGTTATCTTTCTTTTTCTTTTTTCATTCTTCTTCTTCTTATTATTATAAATGTTTGTATTCGTTGTTGTTATCATTATTGTCATATTATTATTACTATCATCATCATTACTGTTGATCATCATCATTATCATATTATCTTTATTACTACTACCACTAGCGTTATTATCAGTAGTAGTAGCAGTAATAGTACGTACGTACCTGCATTGCCTGATGTGAATAAACAGTAATACACAGGGACCATGGATACACACACACACACGCGTGCGCACACACACAAACAAAAAACAAAGAAAGAAACAAACAAATAAACTAATTATTCATTGTTATGGCACTTGCAAACTAATAGTAACACGGGCGATATAATGGAAAGAAAACCTGATTATTAGTCTGTGTGCATATTCATCTCACAGAATTGGCATGTGTTTTACCCATCATTATTTCTTTTTGCCCACGTTTACTTTCGTGAGTGGTGCAGGGTAGGAGGTTCGCGTCTCTGTGTGTGTGTGTGTGCACGCGCGTGCGTCAGTGAGTGCGTGCGTGTGTGTGTGTGTGTGTGCGCGTTTGTGAAAGTGTGTATACCTATGTGTGTGTGTGTGTGTGTTTTCCGTTTGTTTATTTCTTATTGTTTTGAAATGGTACCGCTATTTTTCTCAATTCACCACTACAACGTTAACTGAATATTTGCTAGTTTTCGTATACATGTGACCATTACCATAACATCATGAAACACGTTTTACACCACGTTGTCCTTTCCATCACCTTTACCGTCCCTTTCCTTTATGCCCCGTTTACACGACGTGCAACTAGCGTGCAACTAATCGGTTGCACTACCATGCAACCTATTCACAACCCCAGACGACTCCAGGCAATAGGTTGTCTGGAGTTGTCATTTTTCGGTAAAATCCCATTTTTAGTTGTACGTGTAGTTGCACGGCCGAAAATAATGTCCTAGAGCGATAATGTTTTCGTAGTTGCATCAGTTGCACGGCCCCAAACGGTTGTGTGGAGTTGGGAACACTTTTACACGAGTTGCTTGGAGTTGGCTGGGGTTGTAGGCAGGAAGTAGTTTCGCGCCACGCGTGCCTCCGTGACACACGCAGCGCGAGCCTCAAGAAACGGCGGGAACAGGGGAGGAGCCTAACGGTTGCACGTTTCCTTTTACACGAATGCAACTCCACACAACTTTGCGGTTGCACGGCTCCTCGTGCAACTGGTAAAACCCAGTGGTTGCACGTTAGTTGCATCCCGTGTAAACGTAGCATTATCAACACCTTTCGGCACTTATCTTTCAAAACATCTCACTTGCACGTGCAACGTGAAAACTGCATATATCGTGTTTCTTGGCCAGCTTATTTTCCATGCATTTTGCGTGCATCATGTGGAGCAGTGTGACGTGCTTCCGTGCGAAGATGCCAAGATTTCCGCTATGATGGACATGTCGCTCCTTACCAAAAACCCGCGAAACCTGAGCGTGCTATATGAAAACGAGTGTCAACAAGTCGGCCGGCCATGGCAACGAGTTGCAGAACTTTTCGTAGCAACATCGCTCTGGCCCCAGAGGAAAAAAAAGACACAATATCAACAACAACAAACATCAAACAGTCATTTAATAATCGCCCAGCGTGTTCTTGTTGATGTGCGGGCATTTTGAGTCAATCGTTGTGATTTGAGGATTTGACGTCATGTACTGATTTACATCAATATTGACTACACACGTGTAACAAGATGCATTTTGAAGATCGAGAGGTGTTTTTGGCTCTTGACGTCTTTTTTTTTTTTTAAATCAGTAGGGATAACAATAAAAATTTGACAGAATAAAAAAACAAGAAAAACAAAGAAACAAAAACTTTCGCAAAGTTGTCAAACAGATGATCTAGTTTCACGGATTTCGATGAAGAATGACACTGCAATGATGTGAATTCTGTTCCCCGTTAAAGATTCAGGTTTCAGTTTATGTTTACGTGCTGATACTTGCGAAACTATGGTATTGTTGGAAAGTGCTCTTGGAGGGATTTCTGGAAGTTACTCAGTTTGAGTAATCACTCTGTCTTGGTGTGTTTGTCTGTCTTTATAGGGTCACCATCTCTTTAAGAGACCTTACGTTTTTATGACAGTAATTGTATATCATGGAAAGTATTGTTTTATTTAACAGAATCATTGAAAAGGAAACAAGTGATCGTTTGGTGCTGTTGTATTTACTAATTTTAAATACTTGGAAGTCATTGATTTGATTATGTTCCCAGTTTAACAGCTTGGGAACGGTCATCTCAGACGGCAAACGCACGTCAAAAATAGCCAGCAGAACTGGCCAAGCTAAAACAGCATTAAAGAAAATGAAAAGCGTTCTTACCACCAAATGCCTATCAATTAACACCAGGAAGAAAGGTATTTTTTTATCCCATTATTTTCTACGCCACCTTAATTACCACAGAAGCTGGAACAGTTTTTATAATGCAATGATGATGATGTCAATGAGGATGACAATCATGATGCTATGGAGTTCCTCTAGGGAAATGACATAAACAGAAGCAATTCAGGTTAATTTAAGCCTGTTTTTATTAGAGCATGTCTATGTTCCCCCAGGTCTATGTTCCCCCAGGTCTATGTTCCCCTAGGTCTATGTTCCTCCAGTCATACCATGTGTCATGTCATGCCATATGTCATATGTCAGGTCATATGTCATGCCATATCATTTCACATGTCATGCCACACGTGTCTTGTCACGTGTCATGTCACGTCATGTCATATCATGGCAAGCAATGTCGTGTTATATGTCACGCTATATATCGTGCTATAAGTCGTGTCATGTGTCATGTCATATGTCACGTCGTGTCACGTTCTATGTCATGTCATGTTTCATGTCATGTGTCATGTCAAATTTCTAGAAATTTCGAAGTTCTGTCCTGATGTTCCCCCAGGACAGAAATGTCATTTGCCATGTCATGACATGACATGACATGACATATGACATAACATGTTATACCTGGGGGAACATAGACCTGGGGGAACATAGACCTGGGGGAACATCGGGTGCCTCCCGTTTTTATGTTTTAAGTGTCCTTAGTTATGCTTAAATTTGTATTCGTGTATCTGTATGATTTTTAAACCCATTGTGCGATAAATTGGATGGAGTGGTCAATACCAGTGGCATCTCCGTAAATTATGTGCGCGAATGCATTGATATACTCCTAATCATAATTTAAGGGCCACTTCTTCCTTCCTCTCTAATCTTAAGTTGAAATAATTGACAATGTTTAGAATTGATTCTATGTTTTATTTCATCATTTCCACACCTGTTTTGGAAAAAGAAATTAGCACAATGACCCATTAGTGAACAGCACATGCATTTAAAGGAACATCCCCCCCTTTTCAAAAAACAGAAAGTGTCAGATTTGGCCAATCTGTTTTCAATATCGCGTGTGTCCGCCCCGAGCCTGGATGCATGCTTCACAGCGCCGATGCATCGACCCCACAAGGGTACGGAGTGTGTCCTGAGGGATGGCCGCCCACTCGATCTGCAGGATGTCGACCAGCCTGGCCAGGGTGCCCGGTGGGGGGTGGTTGTCCCTGATGCGCCTCCCGAGCACATCCCAGAGGTGTTCAATTGGGTTCAGGTCAGGTGAGCACGCTGGCCAGGCCATACGGACGACTTCATGCTGCTCCAGGAAGTCGGTCACAAGGCGTGCTCGATGCGCAGGTGCATTGTCGTCCTGGAAGATGGCGCCTTGACCAAGGTCCACAAGCGCAGGCAGTGCCACGGCCGCCAGAACCTCGTCCCGGTACCGGACCCCGTTCAGGATGCCGTCAATGGGGAGCAGGGGGGTCCGGGTACCACGGCTCATGCCACCCCACACCATCACCGACCCGCCGCCGTACCGGTTATGCTCTTGGACAGTGGCGTCAGCGAACCTCTCCCCTTGACGTCGCCACACCCGAGCCCGGCCATCGTTAAAGGTCAGGGTGAACCTGGACTCATCCAAAAACAAGACCCGGGCTCACTGTTGCCTTGTCCAGGTCACGTGCTCCCTGGCCCAGGTCATGCGGCGCACTCTGTTGACCGGTGACAGCACGGGTCGGACGGCCGGTCTCCGTGACCTCAAGTTTGCCTCATGTAGCCGTCTTCTCACCGTGCTGCAGCTGATGTTAGCACCTGTTGCGTCCCTCAGCTGACCCCTCAAGGTCACCGCAGTGGATGCCCTTTCCCTCAGGACGGAGAGGGCAAGGTAGCGGTCTTGCTGTCTTGTCGTTACTCTGGGTCGACCCGTGTGACGCCTTTCCTGGACTGCTCCAGTCTCATTGAAGCGCTCCAGCAGTCTCTGGATTGTGGAATGCGACACTTCAAGTCGTCTAGCAACTTCCCGCTGCGCTAGGCCTTCATCAAGCAGAGCGAGGGCTCTCCCCCGCTGCTCATCCGTCATCCGTCGTCTTGCAAGCATGGTTAAAACGAACCAAGAACGGGTCCTTTTTATCCTCGTCTGCGGGCAACTTTGGCTGGAGTAGTGTTCAAAAAGGGCTTGCCTTGCACGTGCAAAGCGAATTTTGTCGCTACCTTGCCTGCGTCGTCAGAGAGACCCTGCTGAAGATTCGACAATTTCGTGTGGAAATTGTCTTCCTTGGGCCGCCCATTGCAAATCGGCAAATCCCCAAACACGTGCCAAAAGGAAACTGCAATTTTGTCTGAGCTCTTATCCATTCAGTTACGGCAACGAATTGGAGAAAAGAGTAAGAGAAAATAGGTTATTTCTCATTTCAAAAATTGACTCAAAAACGTTCCTGGCCCTTCAATAATGACGTGTAGTATATGTGTACTTAATTTTCTTCTCCTTTTTTTTCCTGTTGGAAGTATTATATAATGTTTTGAAACGGTTGTAGCCCTGATATCGCTGTACACAGCCGGCTGGGCTTTAAATTAAATAACAATAACAATAAACCTGATCAACCTAGGATACAAGAAACCCAGATTCCATTACTGATCGTATGTGTCTGCCCTCCCCTTTCCATTAGACCTTGAGTGGTGGTCTGATTGCTAGTCTTTAGATGAGATAATAAACTTAAGTGCAGTACACAGTATATATCTAGCGCACGTTGAAGATCATACGGTAATAAAAGAATTGCATCTGTTAAAATTCTGTAGAAAAATATGGTTAATGAATAGACAAAGAATACACTATAAAAATGTGACAACACACTTCGGCGATTTCCTTTCCCCCGGAAGGAGTGGCCCGTCTGTCACAAGGGGAACCTTGAAATTCTTTGTGCACATCAAAACACCACAATCCAGCCCAGTTCAGAGTTCAGTCCATCAGGTATATTAGTATCTGAAACAGTGCGCCCTTTAAGTCCTAAGCACAACGAACACATGATTATTACCGTTTTTATGCAGAACGGTGAGCCTTTTCAATTCCAGGCACAACAAGCAGAAGACAAATATTGTGAACCATGCATGATTGTTAACGTTTTTATCCAGAACAGTGCACCTTTTCAATTCCAGGCACAACTAGCTCGAGACCAAAATATCGTGAACTATGATTATTACCGTTTTTATCCAGAACGGTGCGCCTTTTCAAGACCAGGCACAACAAGCACAAGACCAAAATACTGTGAACCATATTTTTTTGTTTTTATCCAGAACAATGCGCCTTTTAAATCCCAGGCACAACAAATATATGACCAGAATATTGTGAATCATGATTATTGTTATACATTCTAATAAAAATTCCTGTGTCCACAGAAATATGACAGAGACTGTGATCCTCCTTCACTGTGCCTTCAATGGACAAAAAGCCCCGCACATCCAGGACCCGTGTCAACATCCCAAGACACCACAAGGCGTCATTTACACCTTTCACCGCCGTCTGGTCCATCTCGTCTGATATTCATGATGACCTGGTAAGTAACTAGACCAAAACTGAAAAGTGGCGGGTCGGGGGTGGGATGGGATGGATAGAGGAAGGGAGAGGGGTTGCAAGAGGGGTAGTGAGGTGGTGAGGATTTTAACTTTTATGGGGACCAGCATTGTGATGGCTGTGCCAATCTTTTCTCCATCTGATGATGGACTGACTCAGCCCAGTACATCATTGGCATCTAGAACATTGAAGATCCTCCCCTCCTCTGTTCTGAGTCGGCCTGTGTATGTCCGTCAGGGCCTTGAGATCTCCTTGTTCTGTTCGTGCCATGATATCCTTGGTCTTCGTCTTTCGCGTTTTCCTTTGTGCAAAAAAGTGGCAGAATGGTCAAGACGTTCGCCCGTCAATAACTAAATTCGCGGCTCCAGGGTTCGTTTACGCGTCGTCTTTTCTCCTTAGTTTGACCGGAAATTGAACTGGACGTCTAGCCCTCCGGAAGGATTACGAAAATCGATTCAAACTCGTGTACCTTTTGGCCTGCGCACCCTAAAGAATCCACGGCAGTTGAAAGTCGTGAAGAGCAGGACATTTGCCCAGCTGACCTGGCAAAATACTATCTCAGTTCCCTTCCCGTGAGACCCAATTAGTCTTCTTGCCTTTCTGGGCTCTTGGTGGAAAAAAGTGACAGAAGACAACTTGGGTCAAGGGTCATTTGTCGAACAGGCTTGAGTGTATTCTAACTTGGCATCGTGTGCGTGTGCGTGTGCGTGCGTGTGTGTGTACGTGCGTGCGTGCATGCATGCGTGTGTGTGAGTGCGTGCGTGCGTGTGTGTGTGTATAAGTGCGTTCGCGTGCGTGTGCGTGCATGCGTGCGTGCGTTCGTGCGTGTTTGTGTGCGTGAGACAGATGATGACGGCTTGGGTCAGGGGTCACACGCCCTACTCTGTCCTGTTCCTCACCCCACCCACCACCCCAATTTGTGTTTGTGCCCTGGAGGTTTGGTCGTTGTTGGCGATTGCTTTGGTGGTGAATGATTGGAGCGCGTGCCTTGATTTGAATCTTGAATCAAGATTTGGCGCCTTACTGTTACCATTTTTTTCATTATGTTCGGTGAAGGGCAGTCTGGATAATGTAATTATGCTCTCTTCGAGTAGTGACTGGTTGGAGATGGTGTTAGGCCAGATGATTCATCTGATTCTTCAAAACGTTTCTTGTGTATAGGGTTGACAGCTTGATAGGGTCGTTCTCTGTCATCCTCTATTATTCTGAGCCTTAAAGTGGCGTGAAAAGGACACGGTTCCGGTACAATTCCACTGTGTATTTGTATTGCGTTTGGAGGTACTGGTGAGATGACTGTTCCCAGTCATTTAAACCCTTCAACCTGTCCCATCATGCTTTGCCATCTGCCGTCACTCTGCATGAGGGGATTTCTTGTCTTTCACCGACCACCATGTCACCCAGTCCTCCAGTCATCTCACCAGGCGGCGGATGCACTTTGGAGATGACCAGCAGAGCCGGACAGGCTAAGAAAGCATTCAGCGATCTTGACGACAGATCCCTGTCAATTAGCACTGGGGAGAGTTCTTCAGTGTTATATAGATCCAATCTTGTACAGATGCGAAGCGTGGACAGTCAACACGCAAAGTCAACAAGATTGAGGCAGCTGAATATGTAATTTCTAAGAAGAATGTTAGAGTTATATGGAGAGCAAAGAAAACAAACGAGACTGTCTTGAAAGAGGCAAACACAAAAAAGAACACTAATGAATACGGATGGGGAAGGACGAGCAACATTTATAGGACATTTTATGAGGCAAGAGAAATTGGAGAACCTAGTCACAACATGAAAGGAAGAGGCAAAAAGAGCACAAGGTGAACCTAGGGAGAAAATACTGGACAGACTTGTGGCGTGGATGAAGAAATAGGGTGGGAGATGTACTTGCAGCGACAAAAGATATATTCGTATGGAGGGCCATGATCACCAACGCCATGAGGCAGGGCACATGATGATTTAGGGGAACCTTCACACGTTGTTCAGCATTCTGAGCATGTTGATGGTCTTGCTGGGACGATGCTGGATGGTGTCTGTTCATCCATCGTGTCTCCCTCAGATTGAAGACACTGCATGTCCTCTTTCAACTTCATTTTTGGCAGGAGTCGTGATTCACACTTCTGCAAATATACGTATATAACAAAATGCATTAATGTGTGTCTGTACAGACCTTGTACAAATACAAATGCGTAACGGACAAAACATTCTTTTACATGAAATTTTCTCCGTTCATGAATGTAAATATGAAATCAACATTCGAGGAAACCAACATCCACCATCTACCAAACATCACCCACCACCACCACCAACTACCACCACCACCACCATCACCCACCACCACCAACCACCACCACTATCACACCAAACCACCAACCACCACCAACCACCACCACCACACGCACAGACAATAGGACTACAATTGATACCTTCTTATTGACAGATGACTGAAGAAACTTCAGGAACTACGTCTAAGCTGGACACCATTCCAGACATCCCCAGAACGGACGGTACTGATGAGTTCCAGGACTTCTCTACTTTACAGCAAAGGACAAAAACTGACGTCTGCCTTTGTCAGTGTGGCTGACAAACCACACAGCCACACCTCTAAAGGCCCTGCATGTATTCGACGAAGGTAACTGAGCAGAACGTGTATGTGTTGTGTGTATATATATGTGTGTGTGCGTGCGTGCGTGTGTGTGCACGCATGTGTGTATGTATGTGCGTGTGCGCGCGTGTATGTATGCGTGTGCGCGCGTGTATGTTGTGTGCGTGTGCATGCGAGTGATTGTGTGTGTGTGTGTGTGTGTGTGTGTTTGTGTGCCTGTTCTTAAAAGCGCGCGTGCGTTAAGTTGCTATGTATGTGTGTAGCGACAAACTACCAAACGCCCAGGTCTTAGCATTCTCTGGTCTCCCCACCATGCACACACTGCTCAGACAATACAGGCTGCTCTGGCTTGGCCATGTGCGCCGGAAGGATGGCCGTATCCCAAAGGATAATTTTTACGGTGAAGACAAGAGTCGTCTGCAAGCGCGATATGAAAGCTTTGGACATCAACACAGAGAGCTCGGAAGACAAAACAGCGATCGCAGTAGATGGTGCTGTGGCTCCAGAAACAACTCGGGTTGGGGGAAAAGAAGATCCAGACCTTAGCTGAGGTGAGAGCTTGGTGGAAAGCAAGCTCTAGTGAAGGCAGTCCCATGCCAGCATCCATACATGCATCCAAAATGTCGCAGAGACTGCCTTTTCCGCATCGGCCTCACCAGCCACAGCGGATGTTGCTCCAGAGGCGTCAACTCGAATCGAAACGACACTAGGGCGCATCATCCATAGTCGACGTCAACTGAAGGAGGCCTACCACTACTAAAGCCTTCACATAAGCGAGATCTTGAGGTTTCCACCTAATCACCAACGGAGATTTGAACTCAGTCCTCTTGCCTAACAGGCCGTGATATTGACAAGTATACTACCGAGGAGTACAGAGATGGTCATCTGTTGTGAACTTGACCAGTTTCAGACGCTGTGTTGATTCTTCTGGTTTTATGCGACAAACACTACGAAAGCCACAATCCAAAAATCTGTATTTAAAACAGAGTATGGCCTAGTGGAAAGAGTACGTGCCTAGAAATCCAAGTTATGTTCCCATCGGACGGTGATTTTTCTCTTCCATCTACTACACCTTGAGCGGTGGTCTGAGTGCTAGTCTTTCAGATGACATACAAAACCGAAATGCTGTGCCCGAAAAGGGGTGGGATGGGGTCGGGAGTGGATGCCGGTGGATCTTTAGTACAGATGGCATCCCCACCTTCTGAAAAATCAGTGCTAGAAATGTCCTCCTTTCTCTCATTCCCTCTGTTTTTTCCTTGTTCCTTTTCTTTCTATCATTTCTTCCTATCATATTCTGCTACACTGGTCTATTGACCTATTTGTGTTGTGTGCAATCTTTCATGCTTTCTATTGAAATTGGTTATTGGTACAGTTATTAAGTACAATTTTGGCTCTAAGGAAACACGATAGGCGGAGGTAATTTTCGGTAATTTAGGCCACGTTGTTATATGTTTTAGTGTCGTTAGTGATCTTTATGTTTGTGTTCAGGTTTTGTTTTTAAAACCTTATGGGGATAAATTTAAGGGAATGATCAATGTCGGGAGCATATCTTAAGATTAGTATGCGAATGCATTATCTGTATATGATGACCCTGACAAAAAACGGGTCGTCGAGATGTGTACATTTTGCTATGGTTGTAGCACTGATATGGTTGTAGCAGGCAGCTGGGTTTTAAACAGTAATAATGATTGTAATAAACGGAGGTGCTGTAAGCAGCAATTATTTTAGGCATGTTGAACATCTGCGGCAGCAAAATTTTCCTTGGCAAAAGAAAACACCCTTAGGTAAACAAAAATACATGCATATAGATATAACAAAGGGAGGTGGCGCCGTACGATGGCGATGTGCTTTGTGTTGAAAAACCTGCGGCAGCAAAGTAGTTTTCCATGATAAAAAAACACCC
This sequence comes from Monoplex corrugatus, assembly GCA_030674185.1. Classification (NCBI taxonomy): domain Eukaryota; kingdom Metazoa; phylum Mollusca; class Gastropoda; order Littorinimorpha; family Ranellidae; genus Monoplex; species Monoplex corrugatus. The sequence goes on along the minus strand of CM060307.1, from coordinate 39,233,470 downwards.
TTAGGTAAACAAAAATACATGCATATACAGGGGTGCAGATCACGTAGAGATGGGGGTAAATCACGTAAGGAAGATGGAAATCACGTACAAAAATTATGTCAAAAGGGTATGAACACGTAAGACTTTGTCGTCTTGAGGGTATGGTCACGTAAGCATTTTTCCTCTGCCGGTCTCATCACGTAAAGGTTTTGAGCCGTGGGGGTATAGACCTATCGCTCCGTTCGCTCTAGGCGGCGGGCAAGCTAACGACGCGACCGACATCGCTAATCTTGCCCGCCGCGGCACATGCAGCATTGGGGTCGGGCATTACATTAGCGGTAAAAATAGTAACTAGGCTACGTCACACTTTTCTACAACTCTTTGCCTGCGCCAATGAAAATGCAGCGGAAACCGAAAAATCCTGTGTTGTCTGTGTCAGTGTGGAAACTGGCATGTGTCACTGTAAAGAGTTGATCTTTATTCTAATTTAGTAGAAGGCCATGCTGCTTGCTTTTTTATAATTTAATTTATTTAAACCATTAGGCCAAAAAATCACTTGGGAAAACAAAATACTGAGTCTTTGCATCGGTGGCTCATACCCCCAGAAATTTTGGCAAAGGGTATGAAAACCCCCTAAAAAAAATTATTGGGGGTATGAAAACCCTCAAGTTTTTTTAGTGGGGGTATGAAAACCCTTGACTTTTAGAAGGATCTACACCACTGATATAGATATAAAGGGAGGTGGCGCCGTGCGATGGCGATGTGCTTTCTCCATGAAGGTCAACTCCTATTTCACGTAGTAAAACTGCGTTACGTCCAGAAACAATGAACCCAATGCCATCCAATCCAATTCAGTCTAGTTTGTTCTATCAAAGCGACGAGAAATTTGTTCAACTGAGATTTTCTTTCTTGTGAAATGTTTGTTATACAGCGTAAAATGGTACATCCCTCAAACCAAGAGGAGTTCATTTTTAAACATAAACGGAAATAGTCCCTAATTTGAGTGTAGTGACCTGAAATGCTGGTTAAGTTTCCAGAACACTGTATCTGCTATTTCTTTTTGAATCTGTTCCAGATTTGTGCAACTGTGCAACCGTTCAGACTAATAGGCTTGTTTGTATGTTAAGTGCGTATGACTAATTGATTGTTTTGATCGGTGATTTTCCGGTGTGTGCATGTGTTCTATTTGTTTTTCCGGTGTATGCACGTGTTTCGTTTTCCTATGAAAGCGAGTTTTCTACAGTTTTGCCGGAGGCAGTTCTTTTGTCATAGAATGTTGTACTTCCATCCATCTGTCCGGCCCTGTCTATTGACATGTCTAATCATGCATCCACTGTCTACCTTGTATGCCTGTAACCATTTACGTTAAATCATTTGGACTTAATGAATTTTTCTATTTGTCTACTTACGTATTTTGTGTAAGTCAAGAAAAAGAGGATAAAAATAAAGATCAAGAAGAAAGAACAAGGGTAGAAGGGCAAAACCTGACATGGAGTACATTATCATTATAACATTTTCAACGAATACCAGTGTCACAACACCACAACACCAAGAGGAACAGGAAGAAGAAAATACAAAGCAGAACTACTACAAGACAAACACAAACAAAAACTGGAAAACAACAAGATCAACAAGAACAAAAACGAAGCCTTACAACACCAAGACCACCAACATGAACAAGAAAAGAAAATTTAAAAGTTGAACAAAAAGAAGACAACGACGACGACGAGACAACAACAACAACGCCAACGACAAAAACAACGAGAACAACAACTAGAATAACAACAACGAGAAATACAACAACGAGAACAACTAGAATAACAACAACGAGAACAACAACGACAAGAACAACAACAACGACGACGAGAACAACAACAACGAGAACTACAACAACAGAAATACAACAATAATAACGAGAACAACAACAACGAGAACTACAACGAGAACAACAACAACGAGAACAACTACAACTAGAAATACAACAATAACAACGAGAACAACAACAAATGGAACAATAACGAGAACAAGAACAACAACGAGAACTACAACAACGAGAACAAGAACAACAAAAAACAACAACGACAACGAGAAAACGAGAACAACAACGAAAACAACGAGAAGAACAACACGAACAACGAGAAGGACAACAACGAGGACAACGACAACAACGAGAAAAACATGACGACAACGAGAACAACGACAACGAGAAGAACAACAACTAGAAGAAAAACAAGGACGACAACGAGAAGAACAACAACGAGAACGAGAAGAACAACAACGACAACGAGAAGAATAACATCAAGGACGACAACGAGAAGAACAACAACAACGATAAGAATAACATCAAGGACGACAACGAGAAAAAACGACAAAGACGACAACGAGAAGAACAACGACGACGACAATGAGAAGAACAACGAGAACGATAACAACAACGAGAACAAAAACAACGAGAACAATAAGAACAACGAGAACAGCAAAAACGAAAAAAAAACCCACGAACTCCAACGACGAGAACACCAACAACAACGAGAACAACGACGAGAACAAACAACGAGAGCAACAACAACCAGAACAACAACAACGAAAACAACAACCAGAACAACATCAACAAACAACACGAACAACGAGAACAACTACAACGAGAACAGCAACAACGAGAACGGCAACGACAAAAACAACGAGAAAAACGAGAACAACGACAACGAGAACAACAACGAGAACAAGAACGAAAAGAACAACGACGACAACGAGAGTCACAACAACGACGACAACGGGAAGAACAACGACGACAATGAGGAGAATTACCACAAAATTGAGAAGAAAAACAAGGACGACAACGAGAAGAAAATCGTCGATGATATCGAAAAAAAAATCGACGACAACGAGAAGGACAACAAGGACGACAACGAGAAGAACAACAACGACAACGAAAAGAACAGCGACGACAACGAATATAACGAGAACACCAACAACAATGACAACGAGAAAAACGACGAGAAGAACAACGACGACAACGAGAAGAACAACGACGACGACAACGAGAAAAAACGACAAAGACGACAACGAGAAGAACAACAACGACGACAACGAGAACAAGGAGAACGATAACAACAACGATAACAAAAACAACGAGAACAATAAGAACAACAACGAGAAGAACAAAAACAACGAAAAAAACGACCAAAAAAACCCACGAACACCAACGACGAGAACACCAACAACGAGAACAACAACAACGAGAGCAACAACGTGAGCAACAACGAGAACAAACAACAACGAGAGCAACAACAACCAGAACAAGAACAACAACAACGAGAACAACAACAACGAGAACATCAACAAAACAACACGAACAACAAGATCAACTACAACGAGAACAGCAACAACAACGACAAAAACAAAAACGAGAACAACGAAAAGAACAAGGACGACAACGAGAGGAACAGCAACGACGACAACGAGAAGAACAATGACGACAATGAGGAGAACGACCACAAAATTGAGAAGAAAAACAAGGACGACAACGAGAAGAAAATTGTCGACGACATTGAAAAATAAATCGACAACGAATATAACGAGAACACCAACAACAATGACAACGAGAAAAACGAGAACATCAACGACGACGAGAAGAACAACGACGACAACGAGAACAACAACGACAACGAGAAGAACAGCAATAAGAACAACGACGACAACGAGAACAACAGCGACGACAACGAGAAGAACAACGACGAGGAGAACAATAACAACGAGAACAACAAAACAACGAGGACAACAAAAACGAGAACAACACCAACGAGAACACCAACAACGAGAACACCAACAACGACGAGAACGAGAAGAACAACAAGGACGACAACGAGAAGAACAAAAACGACAACGAGAACGACAACAACGAGAACAACAAGGACGACTCGGGGTGGGGTGGGGTTCAGGAAACAGGAGGAAACTTACAGGTGTGGGAACAGGGCGGGTACTCGGGGCATAGATAAGAGAGGGAGAGGGGAGAGGGACGGAGGGAGGAATTCTGGATGTGGGGAAACAGAGGGAGGGACTCTAGGTTGGGTGGGAGAGAACAGAGGGAGGGAGCTCTGGATAGCTTGGGGAAACGGAAAGAGGAAACTGGGGAGGAGGAGGAACGGAACTCCAGGTTTGGGAGAAAAACAGGGCGAGGGACCTCCAGGGGGTGGGAAACAGGGCGAGGGACCTCCACGGGATATGGAACAGAGCGAGAGAACTCCAGGGGGTGGGGAACAGAGCGAGAGAACTCCAGGGGATGGGGAACAGAGCAAGGGAACTCTGGATGGTGGGAGAGAGGGAACTGCAGTTTTTGTGGGAATGTTTGAGGGAACTCTGGATCGGAACAGAACGCAGGGAGGGAACTCCACGTAGGAGGGAGAACAGAGGGAGGGAACTCCGTAGGGTTGAACAGAGGAACTCTGGATGGGAGGGAAGGAACTCCAGATGGGGGGAGAACAGAGGGAAGGAACTCCGAATGGGGGGGGGGGGGGAGAAAAGACGGAACTCCGGACGGGGGGGTGGGGGGACACAGGGAGGGAACACGGGGGTGGGGAACTTTGGATAGGGGGGGGGGGGCAGAGGAACTCGAGGGGGGAGAGAAGAGGGAGGGAACTTGGGGGAAGAGGGAGGAAACTCCCGGTTTGGAGGGAAACGGGGAATACTGGATGGGAGGAAGAACAGAGAGAGAGGGAACTCAGGACGGTGGGGAGAGGGAACTTCGGTTGTTGGGAGGAGGTGGAGAGGGATGGAACTCTGGATGGGGGAAACAGGGAGTAAAATTCGGATTGGGGGGGGGGGGGAGGGAGCAGAGAACGCAGAGAAGTAACTCCAGATAGGAGGGAGAAGAGAGGGAGGGAACGCCGGATGGTGGGGGAGGGGGGGGCAAGAGAAGAGATGGAACTCTGGACGTGGTGGGGTAAGGAGGGCGGGAGAACAGAAAGAGGGAACTATGAACGTGAATGGAGGGGGAGGGAGAACAGAGGGAGGAACTCCGGATAGGGGGGCGGGAGAAGAGGAGGGAACTCTGGGCGTAGGGAACTCCGGATAGGGGGCCGGGAGAAGAGAGGGAGGGAACTCTGGATAGGGGGCGGGAGAAGAGGAGGGAACTCTGGGCGTAGGGAACTCCGGATAGGGGGCCGGGAGAAGAGAGGGAGGGAACTCCGGATAGGGGGGCGGGAGAAGAGGAGGGAACTCTGGGCGTAGGGAACTCCGGATAGGGGGCCGGGAGAAGAGAGGGAGGGAACTCCGGATAGGGGGCGGGAGAAGGAGGGAACTCTGGGCGTGGGGGTAGGCGGTGGGAGAAGAGAGGGGGGGGATCTCCGGATAGGGGGGGCGGGAGAAGAGAGGGAGGGAACTCAGGACGTGGGGGGGGGGGGGGGCGAACAGAGGGAGGGAACTCAGGATGGGGGAAACAGTGGAAAAAACTGGGTGGGTGGGAAACAGGAAGGGAACTCTGGATGGGGGGGGGTGTGTGGAGACAGAGGGAGGGAACAATGGATGGGGAAGAACAGAGGAAGGGAACTCAGGATGGGGGGAGAACAGAGGTAAGGAACTCCAGATGGGTGGGGAACAGAGGGAAGGAACTCCAGGTGGGGGGTGGTGGTGAAAAGTAGGAGGGAACTCCAAGGGGGTAGAACAGAGGGAGGGAACTTCTGGGAGTAGAAAAGAGGGAGCGAACTCAAGGGGGGTGGATATAACAGAGGGAGGAAACTCCAGAAGCGGTAGAACAGTGGGAGGGAGCTTTTGAGTGGGGAAGAACAGGAGGGAACTCGAGGGGGCTGCGGGGAACAAAAGGAGGGAACTCCAGGGGGGTAGGAGGACAACGGGAGGGAGCTCCAGGGGGAATAGTAGAACAGAGGGAAGGAACTCCATTGGGAGTAGAACAGAGGGAGGGAACTCCAGAGGGAGTAGAACAGAGGGAGCGCTCTCCAGGGGGAGTAGAACAGATGGGGGGAACTCCAGGGGGGTAGAACAGAGGGAGGGAAACTCCAGGGGTAGAACAGAGGGAGGAAATTCTGAATGGGGAGAACATAGGGAAGGCGCTCTGGGGGCGGGGGCGGGAACAGAGTGAGTGGAGTCTGGGTTCGGGGAACAGAGGGAGGGAACTTGGGGGGAAGAAAGGGAGGACACTCAGGGGAGGGAACTTGGGGGAAAGAAAGGGAGGACACTCAGGGGAGGGATCGAGAACGGAGGGAGGGTACTCCAGGTTGGGGGGAGGAGGGAACTCTGGATAGGGGGAAACAGAGGGCGGGAACTCGGGAAGGGGGAACAGTGAGGAAATAAACTCCAGTTGGGGGAACGGGGCACAGGGGGGCTGAACTCGGGGGCTGGTGTGCGGGGAACAGAGGGAGCGAACTCCAGGGGGTGCGGGAAACAGAGGGAGGGAACTCAAGGAGGTGGAACAGAGGGAGGGAACTCCTTGGGGTGTAGAACAACTCGGGAGGGAACTCCAGGTGTAGAACAGAGGGGGAGGGGGGGGGGACTCCAGGGGGAGAACAGAGGGAGAGACCTCCGGAGTGAAGAAGAACAGAGGGAGGGAACAGAGGTAGTGAAGTCGGGGGGTCGGGGTGTGGGGAGCAGAGGGAGGAAACTCCAGGGGATGCAGGGAACAGAGGGAGGGAACTCGTGGGGGAAGAGAGGGAGGACACTCAAGGGCCGAGGGACAGAGGGAGGAAACTAAAGGAGGGACAGAAGGAGGGATCTCCATGTTTGGGGGAAACAGAGGGAGGGAACTCAGGAGGGGAACAGAGTGAGGAAATCTGGAGGGGAGGGAAACGGAGAGAGGTAGCTCTGTGGGGAAACAGAGAGAGGGAATTCCAGGTGTAGGGTAGAACAGAGGGAGGGAACACCCAGTGAGGAAGAAACAGAGGGAGGGAATTCCAGGTGGGAGGAACAGATGGAGGGAACTCCGGGGCGGTAACAGATGGTGGGAATTCTGGTGGGGAAGAAACAGAGGGAGGGAACTCCGGCGGGTAACACAGGGCGGGAACTCCAGGCGGGGTAACAGCAGTGTGGAACTCTGGGTGGGAGAACACAGGAAGGGAACTCCAGGGGGTAACAGAGGGAGGGAACTCTGGATGGGGGGGGGGTGGAGAACAAAGGGAGGGACCTCTGGATGGGGGTAACAGGGAGGGAACTCCGGGTGGGGTGAACAGAGGGAGGGAATTCCGGGTGGGGAAAATATAATGAGGGAACTCTGGGTGGTGGGAAACAGTGAGAGGGAACTCTGGGTTGGGTGGGGTGGGGGAAACAAACAGAGGGATCTCCAGGTGGGGTAGAACAGAAGAAAAGGAGTGAACTCCGGGTGGGGATGAAACAGTGGGAGGGAACTCTGAGGAGGAAAACAAAGGAAAGGAACTCATGTTGAAGAAGATGAAGAGGGAAACAAAGGGAGGGGGGGGGGGCGGAGGAAGGAAACTGAGTGGGGGAACAGAAGGAGGGAACTCTGGGTGGGGGTAAACAGAGGGAGGGAACTCTAAATAGGGTGAAACAAATGAAGAGACATTTGTGTGGAGGAACAAAAGTCAAAACTCTGGGAATGGGGGGACAAGGGTGTGACGATTAAAAGGAAAAACAAAATGAGGGAACTTGGAGGGAAGTTGGCGGAAGGAAGTCTGGGAGAAGCGATGGAGTAGGAGGGGGACAAGTGAGAGGGAAATTTAAGGGGAGAGAATGTCAAGCAGGGAGGATAAGGCAAAAGGCTTTTCCAGGGAATTTCAGGGAAGGGGAGGAAATATCCAAATGGGAAGGAAAAACGGGGGTAAGAATTTTTTTTCTTCTTTTTTTGTAAGGAGAGGGTTACAGGAAGTAACACAGAAAGACAAACTATAACTTTGGAGTGGACACATTGGAGAGCACCAAAAAGAAGGGAATTCTGGGTGAGGAAAACAAAACGGAGGAATTCAGGGTGGAGCACACGATGGGAGAGAACTCTAGATGGAGGTACTAAAGGAAGAAAAAGGCGGAGTACAAAATAGGAAGTGGACCAAGGGGGAAGGATTTTAAGAGGAACGAAAACCAGGCTAGTGTGTCGGGGGTGAGGGGAATTTGGGAGGGGAACCATGGGGTGGAAATTTGGGAGAGAACCAGGGAGATATATAGGATGTAATTTTGGGGTGGAAAGAAAAGTTGGAAGGAACTTCAAGGAGAACCAAGGGGAAGGAATTACTGGGGAAGGAGAGCAAGAGGAGGAAACTTAAGACTTGTAGAGGAAGTAATAGATAAACGCTGGAGGAGAACATAACTAGTGCGAGGGAACTCTCAGGAGGGGGGGGGGGGGGGCAGATGGACAAATGTTCGGGAACAATGGGGTGGAATGGGGAAACAAGCGGGAGGGAACTTCAGGGCAGGGTGGGCAAGGGAAATAAGCTTCAAGACAAAGAGACAAAAGAAGGAAACTTCGCTGGAACTTTTGGAAGGGGGTGAGGTAGTAGAAGGGAACCTAACGGAACCTAAACGAAGGTGCAGAGAGGGAGGGATACAAGTTGGAGAGAACTTTGGGTTAAGTGGGAGGGAGGTGTACAAGTAGGATGGAAAATAGAGAGAAACAATTAATGGGGGTGGGTGGGTGGGTGGGAGGAGACTCTATGGGAGAGACAAATTGGAGGAAACTGTTCGTTGGGAGGAGTAAACAAGTGGATGGGAAGTTCAAAAAGAAACAAGGAAATGAACCTCCAGGCAAGAAGAACAAGGGTAGGGAACATTGGAGGAATTTATAGACAAGGGAACTTGGGAAAGGGAACTTCAGGAGAAGATAACCAATGAAGGGGAGTTGGGCGGGGGAGGGGGGTTACTTAAGACAGAGAACTCTGGGTTAGATCTTGGGGAGTGGGGGCACTGCGAGAAAATTTGAGGAGGGACGCTCAGAGAAAGGTGGACGCGGTTGGGAGGGGTACAAATGGAAAAGAACTTCAAGGGGAACGGCAGTGGGATGGAGATTTGGGAGAGAACCAAAGAGATGGACTCAGGGTGGGGGAAACAAAGGGGAAGGGGAATTCGGGAGGAATCAATTGGACAGAACATTGATGGGAAACAGTGGAATGAATCCAGCAATTGGAATCGTCCCTCACATTTCCCTCCCATTTCCCCGGTGGGCTGAACCAAACGGAGGAGCGTGAGGAGGAGCAAGCATATATTATTTCATATAGCAGTCTACCTCCATCTTGGAGACGTAAACACTCTAATCTCCATGGGTTGACCTCCAAGGTAGATATTTGTTGTATGAAAATGGACGCGAAGGTAACCAATAGACCTTTAAGGTCGTGTAGGTTGCTCTTTCTCTGTTGTTTTGTTTCTTTTACATCGGTATTGTGAAAATCGTGCTACCACACAGGGTTTGCGTACGTGAAGGATTCGGTATCAAGTGCTGCGTACGTGTCTGCGTGCATGCGTGCGTGTGTGTGTACATGCGTGTATGTACATGCGTGCGTGCGTGTACGTGTGTGTGTGCGTGCGTGTTAGCGCGTGTGTGTGGTGCGTCTCTGTTGCGTGCATGTGTATGTGTGCGCGTGCGTGTGTGTGTGTTTGTATGTGCGCGCGTGTGTGTGAGTGTAGTTTAGGGTGGAATTTCTATCGCTCATTTTTGAGCAGGCTGGATGGCTGTTGGATCTGAACTTGATCTCAAGTTCTGATGTCTCGAGTCCAGTTCCAGCCCGCAACATAAATAAAACTGGCGAGTTCACTGTCCATCTTTATGTTTTAATCATTCTTGCGGTGTCAGTCAAGTGTCTCATAGGTGCTGTCCTTCACCACCACCACCACCCCCACCTCCGTTTCAAGACCTTGTCAGCGCATACAGTTCTACGCAGGCTTAGTCTGTCAGACAGCACATGGCAGATTTGGTGGAGCGCATAAGGGATTGTCAGAGTGCAACGAATCCCTCATGAACAAACTCCTAACTCGGAGCAGTATATCTCAAGTGCCCTTAACAGTCCGACAAGGCTATTAATGTCTGTGTGATGTAGGTAGGTCTGTGGTGAAGCACTTATGGCGCCTTCTGGCGGATTGATACAATATACAAATAAATGAATACATAAACACGTAAATAAACAAACAAACAAACATACGTACAAAAACAATAAATAAATAAACAATTGAAATCAACCCACACAGACAGCATTCAATTAAAAAAAAACAACTAATGTGTATGAAACTATCAAAACAAAACACCATAAAATTAATCAACAACAATGAAGTTATTCAGTCAACAAATCTATTAATGGTAGTGCCAGACAACAAAATCCGTTATTTTCTTTTAAAAGAAAAATGATAAAATAGCAACAAGAACACCATCAGCACTTACACAGCAATAACAAGAGAGAAATCCATAAAAAAAAAATAATCAATCTCGGACAGTAATAGAAGCCAAAGACATACGCTTTTTAAACCAATTAAGATTGAAAAGCTGTGTGACTCAATCTGTGTGAGAACAGGGTCAGTGGAAGTAGAAACTAAGGGCAAAAAAATATGTAGTAATTAGGGGACATTTTTTTCAAAATTACGTAATTGATTTTTTTTTTTACGGAACGGTATATTATTTTAAGCTTATTTTGTGATTTTGAGCCAATTTTAATTTTGTGTAGTTTGGGGACGTCTCCAAATTACAAACACGTCCCAATTGTCCCCTACCTATACACCCGAATTACACCGTGACACTACCAGCACATTCACACACACTCACACGACCAGCAAACACACACACACACACACACATCACACACACAACACACACACACACACACACAACACACACACACAACGTAAAATAAAACAAAACACAAAATCTGTCACCACCACCATCACCATCAAAAACCAATCTTCGTCTTCTTTTTTGTCTTCCTTTTCGTCTCCTCCTCCTCCTCTTCTGTCTGTTTCTGCCTCTGCCTTTGTTTGTCTGTTATCTGTTTGTCTGTCTCTAGCTCTGTGTTGCACCCAAACGGACACGCACGCACACACACACACACACACACACACACACACACACACACACACACACACACACACACACACACACACACACACACACACACAACACACACATATACACGCAGATACAAACATACGCAAGCGAGCATGTTAGCATGGAGTCTTACCCATCCTTGCCGTCTCACTGGTAACTGCAAGTTTAAATGTCTTACCCTTGGACTAACTGCTATGCGCTGCGTTGCCTCTGCAAAAGTTATCGCCTTTTCTAGTTCGTTCCAATTTTTCACGATTCTTAAAGAACGAGAACAGTTTCTAGTGATCACTTGCTGCCGTTAACCTCTCTAACATGATTTGTGTCAAAGGGACCATTGACTGTCTGGTCAGTGTTATGTTTGCTGTTCGGCGAAGGCATTCATACAGAACATTTGCTCAAATCCAGTTTTGTAACTGTTGGTTCAGAGGGTCATCCATCTACAAAAATGTGGCATTCTGATAGGAAAGAGGACCCACATCTTCTCCATACTGTCAGTGAAACGGATAAGTGATGTCTACCTCTTTCTGTTATCTGATAAAAGTGGACATTCTATCATGTGCGTCAAGTGCTCGTGTTTCGCTTCTTTATTTTTCATAATTTTTTTTTTTTTTGCCGAAATTCTAATCAGTAGGGAGATAGTGTTGCCTTTCTGAGCTTCCGTCGAAGGTTTCTTCTCATATACGGCACTACGGTTTATTGCATTTGCAGCTATAAATATTGACGTTTTAGAGTGGGGTTTTGTCTGCGATCTATTCTGTATGCAATATCATTCATTTGAAAGGACGGATAACGTGATTGAAGGAGTGCTACCAGTAGAAAGATTGCTGTAGATCATCACAATAATAACTTAATACTGATTATAACGATAACATTGGTGATAATGAAATGATAATAGCGATAATGATAATAATAAAGTAATGACAATAATATTAAATAATAATTAATAACTAGTCATAATAACAATAATTGTCATCATCATCATAATAACAATTACAATGGCAATGATAGTAATAGTTATGTATCGTTTATTGTTTTTCTCTTCTGACAAGAAAAGCTACTTCCTCGTGGGGATGCCGGTGGCTCTTTTGGTATGAATTCTGTCCTGAGCTGGAAAATTCCTCTTTGTGTCACTTTCTTTGTTTCTGCCTTGTTCTTTTTCTATCTGTCATTTCTACCTATCATTTTCTGCCTCGCTGGTCCACTCACCTGTATGTGTTTGATAAAGTCTTACATATTTTCTCTTAGGATTGATAATTGTGTATATATGTATACATTAAGTGCATTTTTGGCTTCAGGGAAATGAGGTATGCAAAAGCAGTTTTAGGTAATTTAGGCCTATTTTTATGTATGTTTTATAGTATCCTTAGTTATGTTTAAATTTGTATTCAGGTTCTTCTTTTAATTTTCTGTGTGATGAATTGGAAAGAGTGGTCAACGCCGGGGGCATCTCCTCAGATTATGTGCGCGAATGCATTAATAGGTGTATATACTTTTCCGAGTTGTTTTGTTTTGTTTGTTTATGCCTATCTCACTGTCGAACTAAAAATGTAGTCTATACAATCGAATGTATGCACTGTTTGTTTCTAAACCTTCACATAGTAACATCAAAACGTTGGAATCCTAAGATTCGTGTTTTTATTATAATACTGTTTGCAAACAGATGGCACAGAATAATACAAAATGGTGAAGAAGTAGGTGGTATAACCGTTTGTCTCCACTCAGCCACTCACCCACTCACCCCCATAATTCACCGGCGCTATTCACAGATGGTTCTTTGATGCAGCAGCCGCTGTAAAGTGAAGTGAAGTTTAAGTTGACACGGAGTCTGGATTAGAGTCTGGGCACCGTAGATCAATATACATTTGGCTGAAACTCACTCTCTCTTTCTCTCTCTGTCTGTCTCTCTCTCCCTTATTTCTCTCTCTCTCTCTCTCTTTCTGGCTGGCTGTCTGACTGGCTGGCTGTCTCTGTCTCTGTTTGTGGCTGTTTCTGTTTCTGTCTCTTTGTCTTTCATTCTCACTCTCTTTCACTTCCTCTCTGTCCCTCTCTCTCTGTCTGGCTCTCCCCCCCCCCTCTCTCTCTCCCCTTATTATCCCTCTCTCTCTTTCTAAAACTTTGATTCACTCGAGTTTATCAACTCACCATTGCAAAATGTCAGTTTAAACTTCGCTTTACGTTGAAGTGGTCATAACAAAGAGCTATTTGTATATATTCATTGTGTAAAGCGGTTTGTGGCAGTACAAATGAATGTGTGTGTGTGTGTGTGTGTGTGTGTGTGTGGTGCGTGTGTGTGTGTGTGTGTATGTGTGTGACACGCTGTTGCGTATGTGGCTGTATTTTAGAAGGAATGCAATGAGCGAGCAACACAGCAGAAGGAGGAAGCAAGTCCATTTTCTTCTATTAGGCCGCTCAAAATAGATGATTCCCACTATGAACTCATTCATCTGTGCCCATTCTACAAGTTTCTCTCCTCTTGGTACACAAAATGAAAGGGGAGGGAAACTTGAAGAATGGGCACAGATGAATGAGTTCATATGGGAAACAGCTGGTTTGAGCAGCCTAATAGAAAAAAATGGACTTGGATGAGTCCAGGAGATAATACCAAAAATCAGATTGACTACATCTTGATTAATAAAAGATTTAGAAATTCTTTACTGTCAGCGAAAACACTACCAGGCTCAGACTGCAACAGTGACCACAATCCTGTAGTGGGAAGACTTAGGCTGAAATGAAGGAAAAGGAAACAGACCAAAAGCAACATCAAACCAAATCTTGGACTCTTAAAGACAGTTGAAGTGATACGTAAAAAATTTAACGTACATGCTCAAAATATATTTAGTGCTCTGGAAGACGCTGGTGACAGTGAGGAACAATGAGCAAAGTTGAGAAATTCGATAAATGAAGCTTGTGAAGAAATCCCTAGAATACATAGGAAGCAAAAAAGAACTGTATGACAAAAGAAATTTTAGGCTTGATGGAGGAAGACAAAGAGAAACGATGAGATACACAGGAAAATCAACAAAGAAAATCAGGAATAGGTGCAATGAAGCTAAGGAAGCTTGGCTGAAAACAAAATGCAAAGAAATAGAAGACCGACACAAAACGGATCCTCAGGGTATGTACAGACAAAGAGATTGTCCACAGGAAAAATACATGCACATTAACTGGTTGCTTAAAATTGAAAGATGGTACGATTCTCATGGAAAAAGACAAGATATCAGAGAGATGGGGAAAGTACATTAAAGACCTTTTTGAGGATGACAGAAACGAAGAACACATTATAAGAAAGAACACTGAAGAACCCCGAATCGAAAACGCCATCGGGCCGTATGAAGACCTGACCTCAGTGAAAAGACGCAAACTGAGGTGGTACGGGCACGTCACACGATCATCTGGACTGGCCAAGACCGTCTTGCAGGGAACAGTTCAGGGAGGGAGACGAAGAGGCAGACAGAGAAAAAGATGGGAAGACAATATCAGAGAGTGGACTGGCCTTGAATGGAATATCATTCTGCGGAAAGCTGAGGACCGTGAGGAGTGGAGGAAGTTGGTTGCAAAATCTTCAATGGTGCCCCAACGGTCAACCAGACTACGGGACTGATGATGATGATGACTGAAGAACCACCCATAATGAAAGTTGAAGTTAGAGCAGCACTAAAAAAGATGAAACCAGGAAAAGCCCCAGGACCAAACATTACTACAGAGGTGATTGAAGCCCTGGAGGATTTTGGTTTTGAAAAAATAACAGTCCTCCTAAATAAGATTCATGACACTGGAAAAATCCCCAAAGAAATGTCAAAATCAATTTTCATCGCACAATCAGTTTGATGAGTCATGGAACAAAAATCCTATTAAGAATAATCATGATGAGGACAAGGAATAGAATCAAAAGAGAAATATCAGATGAACAGTGTGGATTTGTGGAAGGGAAAGGAACTAGTAATGCCATATACATCCTAAGAACTATCATAGAGGGGTCACTCGAGATGAATAAGGATTTATATTTATGCTTTGTTGATTATACCAAGGCTTTCGATCGGGCAAGACATGAAGAAATGATCAAGCAACTAGAAAGACTCAATATTGATGGAAAAGATCTACGTATGATCAGAAATATGTGTTGGGAACAAACAACTGCAATGAAAATAATAAACGATATAAACTCTTTCCAAACCATCAAAAGAGAAGTCAGACAGGGTTGTGTTTTACCACCAGACCTGTTTTCATTTTACGGCGAAAACATGAGAAATCTAGAGGAAGACCCTGGATTAAAGGTTGGAGGAAAATGATAACATTCGATATGCAAAGGACACCGTGCTAATTGCAGAAAATGAAAGGGACCTACAAAATCTTGTGAATGTACTAGAAATAGAAAGCAAAGGTAAGGGGTTGGAACTAAACAGCAGGAAGACTGAAGTCATAGTAATCAGGAAAAAACCTCCACATGAAATCCCTCATGCAAAATAACAGCAAACGGCATAACCTTGAGACAGGCTGATAAGTTTAAATACCTGGGAACGATCATTTCACCAGATGGCAAATGCACATCAGAAATAGCCAGCAGAGTCGGCCGAGCCAAAACAGCATTCCAGAAGATGACAAGCATTCTTACCAACAAATGCCTATCAGTTAACATCAGGAAAGGAGTTCTTGAATGTTATATAGAACCAATACTGTTTTATGGTTGTGAGGCGTGGACAGTCAACAAGCAAAGCCAGAGCAAGATTGAGGCAGTTGAGATGTAGTTTCTAAGAAGGTTGAGAGTTCCATGGACAGCAAAGGAAACAAACGAGACAGTCTTGATGGAGGCAGACATAAGAAGATAATTCATAGGGAAGATTAGGAAAAGGCAGGCAACATCTATTGGCCATTTTATGATGAAAGGGGAATTGGAGCACCTGGTCACAACAGGAAAGCTGGAGGGAAAGAACACCAGGTAGACCCAGGGAGAAGATATTGGACTGACATGCAGAGTGGCTGAAGACAAAGAGGGTGGAAGAGGTGCTTGATGAACTGATAGTCATGTAGACCCAACCACATGACAGACTGAATTATGTGGCAGGAAATGTGGTTTAGCTGACAGAGCTGTGATTTTTTTAAAACTCTAGTTTCTAAAAAAAATGCTACTGACAGTTTCCTTGACCTTGGTATGACAGGCAAAAAGATTATAAATTTCGCTACAAATTTGCCATTGAATAGAATAGATGTGAGAACGGTTCTGTTTCAAAGTATCAGGTCATCTGACATAGAATGACAACGACAAATACAGTAACAAAAAATAAGACAAAACAAAACACAGCGAAATATTGCATACTCATCAATTTTGAGAAAGATTATTTGTCATTTACCGAAACTAACAGACACAGAACACATCAAAGTCAGAGTCGAAAATCTGACACAGTTTGCTAAGTTACGCACAGCTCAACATCTTGACAGTGCTGCCTGCTGCATTTATCAGTGACGAGCGTTGAGGAGAAACAATTTGAAAAAAAGCGGGGACTTTCATTTCCACATGCATTCTGATACATTTCCGCTTTTTCATCTCTCCTGCTTCAGCTCTTTCACCCAGTTCTCTCAAGCATATGATGAAATCCAAGAAATCAGCGAGGCGATCAAGCCCCCAATTGACTGCACATCTTGTTCATGGATGTTCGTGTCTTTGCGTCTTCTGGAGTGCACGTTAAATTCTTGGTATGTGCTGTTTAAAGAAACAATTCCGAATTTTTCAAAATATTTACACTTAGATGGATTCATACTAAAGCTTCTCCATCTCCAGTAGATTACATCAACCGCTTAACAAAGGAACACATTCACACTGCAAATTCATAAGCTAATTTTGCAGTTTGGAGTCCGCAGTTTGTTCAAGAGGAATTCTCCGTGCTCAGACAGTTCCATATACGCTCCACTAGAATCTGCCCGCAGTGAAAAGGCAGACTCCCTGAGCCTGTACGAAACCCTATGCACTGGCAAGGTCTTAAAAAAAACAATCTACGGTATGCATATTCTTACAGTGTCACAGCCTACAGTTCTTGTGTGTTCCACTCCAGACCAAGCTGTCATTTTTTGCCGACGCCGGGTGACATGTGAAGCGTAAAACGACGTTGTAGCTTTTTCTTCAGCTGTCATTGTTCGTCTCTGATGTCTGCTTGGAGCTATTTTTTTAAATTTTGGAATATTTTTTTTTTCTTTGAGTATTTTCTTGCCTGCAGACTCCTTCCACTGTTACCCGCTTCTTGATAATGAATTAATCTGCTTCGTGTGAAGTGCTAAAATTGTGATGAGTTGACATCAAGCGTTTGTTTTTATTTTGTTCTTTTTCACTTACATTGTTTTAACTTCCAACGCGAACTCGGGTGCAGAGCTGGTTGAAAATGAAACAAACTTGAAGAGAGTTCTAACACACGCAAGAGTGAAGCAGATATAAAGATTAAGTACAGACATGCTGAATGCCTGTTTTGCATGTATTGGTTTTCAATTTCTGTGCCTGGTTTAAAACCCTTTGCCTGTCTTTCTCTGTCTCTCAGTATGTATTTGTATTTGTCCTAATGTCTCTTACACTCTTATCTCGTAATACGTCTGTGTTTTTCTCACAGCCTCTTTCTCTATATATCTATGTTGTTCGAGTTAACTTGTTGTGATAATGGTGATGGACAGTACCCCTGATGAGCCACCAATGATATGGTGACACTGGACCATGTCTTATCAATCGTCCCACTAAGCCTGCAGTATATATGCAGCTCGCGTTGAAAGCCCGTTAGGGCTATGGACGGGAGCATGTCTATGTTCCCCCAGGTCTATGTTCCCCCAGGTCTATGTTCCCCCAGTCATACCATGTGTCATAGTAAACAGCTGGGGCGGGTGGCGACGGACTGCTCGTGGTTCCCAAGGCTACCAGCAGAAGTTCGCCGCTGCTCGGAAAGTGCGCATGGGATTTTTTCCCACACGTACACACCCCACACAGAGTTTACTCCATTTTAGATTTCTAGAAATTTCGAAGTTCTGTCCTGATGTTCCCCCAGGACAGAAATGTCATTTGCCATGTCATATGACATGACATGACACTTGACATGACATGACATATGACATAACATGTTATACCTGGGGGAACATAGACCTGGGGGAACATAGACCTGGGGGAACATAGACCTGGGGGAACATCGGGTGCCTCCCCTATGGACGTATCTCACATTTAAACTGATAAGAATTTGTAATGAATCTTTAAACGTCTAGTTATATGTCTATTGTGTAGTTCCTTTATTGGGACTTTTAGTTCAAATCCGATACACTTTGCAGTCCATAAACGACCATACATATCCAATAATTTTACCACACATACAGATTTCCTATATTTCCTAAACGACGGCAGGATGTCGTTTTTCGATGACGCCAGGTGACATGTGAAGAAAAGAACAAAGTCTTATCTGTTCTCTTCAACAGACTTTGTTCACCTCTGGTGTTTGCCTGATTATAGACTTTTTTCTGTATTTTCTGGCCATTAGACTTATTCAAAAGTCATCTGTGCGAGGCTGTATAAACACATTCCCCTCCGTTGCTTCGATCGTCTGCAGATTGCTACAGTATTTTCAATGACCTCAGTTTGAGAACAGAATAGGGGTCCTGCACATCATTTCTTTATCTTGGGTCATCTAGAGTAACATTTCCTTGTGCCTCTGCAGTTTGCCCATAGGTTTTCTGCGGAAGATTTTGCTTGAGAAGTGAACTTTTCATTTAGCATTTTAACACACGCAAGAATGCAGCAGATATAAAGATTAAGTACAGACATAAAATTGAAGAATATAATAGAAACATCAACGGTAAGTATATCAAATTTCAGGCAGATTGATTATTTTATTTTTCAATTACTGATTCGTCCATTGCAAACTCATCAGTTATGAAGTTTCTTTGCATATTACGTCGAATTCAAGCTCTGTCACAGTCTTAATTTAGACTAGTACTCTGTACCAACATGCTTATCAATCCGTTCATTATTCATCATTATAGCATGATAAGAAAGATCCATAGTTCTATGACCAGTGAACTGACACAGAAATTAAGACAGAAAAAAAAACAGCAACCACAATAGAAACAGCACTAAAGAGGAATAGCAGTAATCAAAGGATTTTGTCTTTTTATTTATGTGAAATCATGCGTGAATGAAGAACTGTGGGCGAAGGATCCACAGATTCAATAACTAAACTATCCCTATAGGTTCTGATTCAGTTAATTTAATGCAACTTCACATGAGTAATCAAGTGGCACAATTCTATGCTAAAAACATTTTGTAGCCTGGCGCTTGAAGACTATTATTGAATCATGTAATCTAATAGGGCTTAGAGCTCACAGTCCCATGTGTATCGGAGCAACTGGTACAAATTACACGCACTAAACGCTCCACATCCACCGTCTTTATAGATAAATCAATTTACAGCTACATGATCTTAATCAAAGTAACTATGAGCATTCAAGCAAATGGAAACCAGAATCGCACTAAAATAAAACGAGAACGCTTATTTAATTAACAAAACAAGACAGGCAGAAAAATTCTCAATGGTTTTTGTTCAGCGTACAATAAAGGAACAAGCACACAAGACCTTGGACAAAGATATGAACATGACCAATAATTTCCCGTTGAACTGGATATCATTTTTACTCCAGCTCAACAAACCTGTATAGTGCCAACCAGGCCTGCAATTTATGGTTACCTGCATGAAGAAAGGTAATTAAATTTAAGCAACACCATATCAATGACGCATATGTGAAGTTAAGGCTCAGGACCTGGCCAGCTCATGGGTTTATATACAGGCTTAAGATTTGTGTCATGATCATTTTGGGTCATCATCACATGGCACTTGTGATGTCGGTGCATATGAAAATCATTCTGAGCACAGAGACGTCATCTTGCAAAACTGAAACTGAAATAAAATAAATCAAAGATGAAAGATAACCTGCTTGTTTGAAGAAACATGTTCCCTGTTCTCACAAAAAGGGAGATAAATTGCACGTAAGCCTCAGAATGGTGCAAATGGTACAACTAGAAGGTATTGAGATTAGATTTGGAACTTTGTTCTTTGGGGCGTTTTTGAAGAGTAAAATAAGTTTCAAACTGAAATTAACACTAAAAAGTATTTAAATCGACTGACTGTGGAGATACCTCTTGCTGATGCTTCATTGAAATTCCGCCATAATTGATAGTTTTCACACCGCACCACAACTCGACTTCTTTCACTATCGCAGCATTTCGTAGATCCTTTTGAAACGTGTAATGTCAACTTTCGCGTGCTGCAAACAGTAATTCAAAATTATTTAGTACTTCAGAAGAAAACATGTTTTGCTGGTAAGATACTTCTAACCGTGTCGGTTCTCAAACTTTCTCCTTAAATTTCTCAAAACAACAATCACGCGAAGGTGACATTCGTATTTGCAACAACTTCTAAATTTAATGCTCTACAGATTTCATTTTACATAACATTGTACTGACATTCCATTCCTTTTCCAGTAGTACCAATAACTTTCTGTCTAAAAAAATTCCACTTATATTCTGTTTTGCGAGCATGAGTCACGAATGTGCTGTCATCATCATCATCAAGCGCCCTGCTACATGGTGTTGGCGATCATGGTCCTCCATATGTATCTATCCCTTGTTGCTGCAAGCACATCTTCCACCCTCTCTGTCTTCAGCCACCCTGCAAGTCTGTCCAATATATTTTCCCTGGGTGTATATCAAGAAAAACAATTAGATGATGACAAAACAAACAAACGGCAATGGTTCTAAAGCCTGTTTCTATAGTTGACACTAAAGACACGTCATAAATGACATGTACACTGGCATAATATCTTTTATTTTCAGAGTTCACTACTCCCAAACAGCGTCACGACCTTGCCTGTTCAGTGTTTCACTATCAGTCACCGACGAGGAAACCACTTGAAAGAGCAAAGGAAACTTCCATTTCCGCATGCGTCCTGATACATTTCCTCTCTTCGTCCTTCTTGCTTCAACCTCTTTCGTCCAGTTCTCTCAAGCGTGTGATGAAATCCACGAAACCAGTGAAGCGACCAAGCCCTCAATTGACTGCACATGTAGCTCTTTGGTGTCCATGTCTTGGCTTTTTGTAGAGTGAGTATACGCGAAATTGTTGATAACGTAAGTAATGCGTTGCTGAGATTTGTTTACAGAAATAAACTGGAACGTTGATTCTGTTTAGTAATGTGTGTGTGTGTGTGTCTGTGTGTTTGTGGTGTGTGTGTGTGAGAGAGAGAGAGAGAGAGAGAGAGAGAAAGAAAGAAAGAAAGAAAGAAAGAGAGAGAAAGAAATAAAGAAAGAAAGAGAGAGAGAGAGAGAACTTGTCAGAGAGAGAGAGAGAGAGAGGTTGACAGACCTACAGAGACAAACAGACAAAAATTGGTTTAAGACCACCTGTACACAATTTTGGTTAAACATGCCATCTGAACTTTTTAAAATGCTGTCTTGTTCAACACTAATGCAAATTAATATAAACACTTTATCTGAATTCCGTTTATGAATATTTTTTTTTAAAAACGGACATCAGACGTTATATACTAGACGTAGTTTTAATTGGTGGTTTCATTTCTTTGTTTTTTGTTTGTTTGTTTGTTTGTTGTTTTTGAAACAATGTATCTCTTTTGAAAACAATAAGGTGAGATGAAACGCTTTCTGGACAAGTTACCTGCCAATGATACTACATGTACTACCATCAAACATATCACTACTAATACTACTCTGTTACTAATACAGTGATGACAGAAAAAAAGAGCAGAAGAAACACACAAACGAACAAAACAAAGCAAAAACAAAACAAAACAAACAAACAAAAAAAAGAACAAAAACATGACGGACAAGAAGAAGAAGAAAACCATCCACAACAGCACCGACAGTGGCGACAACAATAACACCATCAACGACAACAACAACAATATCATCATCATAATCAATAACATCAATATAGTAAAATGATAATAATGATATAGTAATAGTAATAATAATCATAGTAAACATAATAATCATAATGGTCATAACAATGATAATAGTAATCATTGATAATAATTACCACGACTACCAGCCCCGCCACCCCCACCCTGAAAACGAAAACGCCTATAATATCTTCCAGGTGCGTCACACGTCATTGCCAAATCACCTACAATCAGCACTGGTTTATCAATCGCTGTGCAGGACCCTCTCCAGAGAGTTTGCCACTGTAACCCCAACAAAACAGCTCTGACACGGTCTGTAACATTCGGGTGATACGTTCCCTCACCGCACCAATCAAAGGGCGTTGGATTATGCATAGCACACCTTTTCCATGAAGCATGTCAGCTTTTGACTTAAAGAGCCCCGGTGAATTAAATCTGTCCCGACTTGGATGTCAAAAATAATTAATGCCTCAGTGTACATTACCACACATACATTCGCGCACGCGCGCGCAAACACATACATATGCATACGCATACACACACACATAAACACACATGCATGCGCACGCACAAACACATCCCCACACACATACGCTTACACAAACACACATACAATTATACGCACACACGTGGACATACACACCCCACACATCCACAAACACACACACGCGCGTGCGCGCGCACACACACACGCACATGTGCAAACACACACACACTCTACCTCTACCTCTCTATCTGTCTGTCTGTCTTTCTCTCTCTCTCTCTCACATATACACGCGCGCGCGCATGTACACACACACACACACACGCACACAAAAAATGGTCACTCACTCACACACACACAAAACATCCACACACACACACACACACACACACACACACACACACACATACACACACACACACACACACACACACACACACACACACACACACACACACACACACACACATTATAGTGAAAAGACGTTAAATCAAAGAACGAACGAACACATACACACTCACACACACACACACGCACAAACACACACACACGCACGCACGCACGCACGCACGCACGCACGCACGCACACACACACACACACACACACACACACACACACACACACACACACACACATCTTTCCATAAATCGGATTCTTTTGATATTGCAGCTTGTCTTCCAAATCACATGGAACCAAGGGTTCAGCAAATTTAGTTACGGAACCGTCCAAAATTGGTTCGGAATAAGTTACCCTATTTTCGCATCAGAGACTAAACGCAATGTTTTGCAATACTGTGCATTTACAGCTTGATTCTTATCGGCGGTTATCAAATTACTCTCACCAGCATTGATCGAATTATTCTGACATCAAACCATGTTGTAAAATGTCAAAGGGATTGTCGGTGGATAGATTTGTGTCTGATTATCTGGAAGAACTGTGTGCAAAATGTTACCAATGTAATATGCATCGTAATTCTAATGTTTTAAAACATGATTGACCCGTCATGCGTAGTCCACACTATGTTTTGTGCTTCGATTTGTGTTTGTGTCCAAGTCTATGTCGTTCTGTCTGCTTGTTGGCAATATGTGTGCCCGTTTGTCTGTCTGTCTGTCTGTTACTATGCTTCGATTTGTGTTTGTGTTCAAGTCTATGTCGTTCTGTCTGCTTGTTGGCAATATGTGTGCCCGTTTGTCTGTCTGTCTGTCTGTCTGTTACTATGCTTCGATTTGTGTTTGTGTCCAAGTCTATGTCGTTCTGTCTGCTTGTTGGCAATATGTGTGCCCGTTTGTCTGTCTGTATGTCTGTCTGTCTGTTACTAGGTACTTCTTTTCTTCTCCCTCCATTGTTTCCCTATGACCCCTTTCCCCCATCTCACCTTTCTTTTTCTATGTGTGTGTCTCTATGTATGTCTATATCTCTCTCTCTCTCTCTCTCTCTCTCCTCTCTCTCTCTCTCCGGGAGATCTCTCTTTGCCACCCTTTTCTGTCTGTCTTTCTCTTTCTCTTCTCTCGGTGTCTTTGTCTTTCTGTCTTTCTCTCTCTGTCTCTGTCTCTTTTTTTGTCTGTCCCGCTCTGCCTCTCTGTCTCTTTCTGCCTCACTGTCTGTCTCTGTTTCTTTTTCTGTCTCTGTCTCTCTCTTCCCGTCTGTTACTCATTCCCTCCCACCTTTTCTCTGTCAGTCTGTCTGTCTGTCTGTCCTTTTGTATATCTCTCTGTCAAAGTCTCAGCCAGACATATCGTCATTAAGCCTCATGATGTAAAAAAGAATTCAAAGGATATAATTTTTTGCCCATTTTTCTGTCAGTGGAAAAGTTTACTAAAAAGCAAAAAAACAAACCTGTATGGTTCAGCTTGACCTCTCTGCCTGTCTGCTTTTCTGCCATTTTCTTTTCAGTTTCTTTCTTCTGTGCAAATGAAATTCGCGGTTCGATTTCTTTGTGTGTTTATATGCTGATATTTATTTTCAGCTCACTTTCCTGTACTCTTAACTTTCTCAGAAATAACAAAAGTAAAAGAGCTATTGCCATGCTGGGATATCATGTTTTTTATATCTAGTTTATCAATCCTTCCAGCTTTATATTCCCTGGTACTTTGTATCTCAACACTTTTTTCAGTTATTCAAAAACTTTTACTTTCATTTTTTTTATTTCAAAATTATTGTTGTTATTATAATTATTATTTGTTTATTATCATTACTATTTGTTTAGAATTATTGTTATTATTATGATCATCATTTGCTAACATGAAGTTGTAATTTTTTCTTCTTCATCGGTTTCTTCTTTTAATTCTTGCAAAACTTCTGTCCATGTGTTGCAGTGTATATGTTTTCTTTTCTCCTACTTATTGATCACAGGAGGAGGTCAGGTTATTGCTGCTAACACTCAGTGACTGACAGATCCAACTTATCTAGACAACCGAAGCCAAAAGTTGACAGGCTTGAAGGGGAAGATTGAATTGTGTAGGTCAACACGACCAAAGGCCCCGACAGGCAGTACAGTGGTGTTCGACCGGGTCAGAACTTGTATTAAAGGGCACTGGTGGTCATGTGGCTCTCGCTCTAAAGACCATGCTGCATCAATGTTTGAATGAATCAGCGTACATCAATGAAACCGACTAGGAACACCTCTAGGGTGTATCCCAAGCTAGAAATGTCGCTGGGCATTTTTTGGTTACATTGCATGCAATTGCATTGCATGTGGGGAATTGCTTGGTCTTTTATATTGATGATCTTGAGCAGGTATTTTTGTTTGTTTGTTTTATTTATTTTAAAATTTTTTTTATTTATCTATTTATTTATTTATTTATTTATTTTGTCGGTGGTATGTGATAGCAGTGTGGTCTTGTATGAGGTAATTGTTCTTAAAAACAAAACAAAACAAACAAACAAAAAACCACTTTAAGGATGGGTGTTTACTAAGATGATTTTACATTATCATGGCAATCTTTTATATTAACCCTTTGACCCCTGCACCTTATCCACCAACTCAAAAAAGTTGACCCTTTAACTCCTTCACCCTATCCACCAGCGTCAATCAAAGGGTTCATTCTTTGCTTTGTTAGCATGGTTGACAGTGCAGGATGCACGGTGGACAGGGTGTGGGGGTCAAAAGGTTAAAAGCCCAGCCAACTACACAGCCATATCAAGGCTGTAACCATTTCAAAACATACACAGTACTTCAAAAGGAAGAAAAAAGAAAAGAAATTTAAGTACGCATATCAGTGCATTCGCGCACATAGTCCCAGGAGATGCCCTTGCTGTTGACTGCTCCATCCAATTTATCACACAGGGGGTTTAAAACTGACTTGAATACAAATTCAAACATAACTAAGGACACTAAAACATATAAAAACGGGCCTAAATTATCCAAAAACTGCTTTCGCATATCACACCTCCCTGGAGATAAGAATGCACCTCTTACATGTATCCATTTATCAGTCCTAAGAGAAAGTGAGTAAAACTTTATCGAACACATGCAGGTGAATGGACGAGGAAGAAAGGAAATGATAGGAAGAAATGATAGAAAGCAAACCAACAAGGCAGAAACAAAGACAGTGACAGAAAAGAGAACATTTCTAGCACAGAATTTCCAGAAGGTGGGGATACTATTCATACTGAAAGAGCCCCCAGCATCTCTACAGTAGGCAAAAAACAAAAACAGCTCTCACTTAAATGTAACAAATGAGTGATACCCCCACCCCCACCCCCAGCACCATGCCCAGCACTGGAGAAAGTGGCCTTGGATTCTGATTTGCAAATTTTAATGTTTTTATTGTTGAAAAATGTGAACTGTTTGGTTTGGGATTCCTGTTCAGTTAAATCTGCACAAAATGGGTGTCAGAAATCGCTAATGTCTCAGTAAACACACACACACACACACACACACACACACACACACACACACACACACACACACACACACACACACACACACACACACACACACACACACACACACAACACACATCACACACACACACACACAACACACAACATACAACACACACGCGCACACACAAATACACACACACCACACTACACTCCCCTCCTCACACACACACACACACGCACACACCACACACACACACACACACACCACACACACACACACACGCACGCACACACACACACACACACACACACACACATACACAACACACACTTTCTTCCGCATTTCTGATTCCCTGGATATAACATTTTGAGTTGTAAGAGTTTGGAGTTTGTTCAAGAGGGAATTATTGCACTCCTTAAATTCCATATGCACTGCACCGAAATCTGCCAGCAATTATTTGGCAGACTCTCTGAGCCTGTACAAAAGCATTATGCACTGGTAATATCTTGAACTGAGGAGCCGAAAGGAGGAGAGGGGCGGAAAGACCCTTGAAACAAGGACCTCACCAGAATGATGGGAACGTTATGATGGGCAGCACACAGGCTACTACCTAATGTTGAGGGCTGGGAGTGAACTCAAGATGTCAGATCCTGAGTCCATGGCTCTATCAAAAGAATCAGCCAGCCAACTATATCACAAAGAAGCAAGGGTTCATCAGCAATTCAGTTTTAAAAGTGCCAAAACTGGCTCTGACTAAGTTACTGAATTTTCGCATCATACAACAAACAGAATGTTTTCTAACATTGCGAATTTGCTGATTGACTCTAATATGCTGTTATTGAATTATTCTGATATGATAGCATGATTTTTTTTTAATTTCAAAGGGATCCTTGGAAAACACTGCTTGGGTGTGAATATATGAAGAAATTGTATGTGGAATGTTGTGATTGTATTATTGATATCGATTATACTGCTTTGATATATTCGACACGTCACGCAAAAATCTGTAAATCCAGACTCTGCGCTGCCTTTCAATTCGTGTTCAGGTCCAATTCTGTGTCTCTCTTCTTATCTCCATCTTATGTTAGCTGCTTGCCTGTATGTTTGTTCGACTATCAGTCATCAATCACTTATTCACTTCTACCTATATTTTTTCATCTTTTTCTCCCTCCCTCCCCATTCCCTGTATATACATATTTACACTTTTTTCTTCACCTGGATCTCATTACATTTCTTAATATTTTTGTTGGTTTGCTGACGTGATTTGATCTGATAATTTTGTTTTCATTTATGATTTGTTTGATCGTTGTATGTGTCATAGATTACCCATGTTCATCGTATCGTTAGAAACGATTTATCACCATTCCGACCGCTTTGTTTGTTCTTTATTGCTTCTTTTATTTTTCGTTTGTATGCTTCTATGTCAGCAGTTTATAGAATACAGTGTTGTTGTTAAGAATTTACATGCACTTCCTTTACGTGTATCTGGCTTTATATCGTGTTTTTGTAACGCGTTTCATCGATTGATATAATTTATACGAAAGTTGACATTTTATTACATTTTTTCTGTAGCTTCTATGATGTGACACATATTACAGTCCATCTATTTTCATCATTGTGTTAGTTGATGTGTCTTTCCTCTCCGTCTTCCCTTATTTGTGCTTAATGCTTCCTTCACTTTCCTGCTGTTTTTTTTTTTTATTCTGTCTGTTGTTTATGATCTTTTAAGTAAATATCGATCCACCCATATTGTTCTATTATTCTTACCGTTCTTATTATTAATATTAAGGGTTGAAGTATATTTATTTACATATTCTGTCTTTGTCCATCACGCTTTTGTAAAGAACATGAGCCGCTGGCATATACATAAAAGCCCAATTTTTTTTTATCACAATCCATTTTATAAATTCTGTCACATCAATATGTTTATGTTTGTTTTTTTATGCTCATATTTTTTGTGCAGAGTAGAAAAGGATTAGCTGTAAAACAGGCCCCAAGGAAGTTAGCGCTACTCTCCTTGAGTGATAAAGTATTCACAGGTCTAAAGACCGATTGTTGTTTGTTTGTCTGTGTCTCTTGGTCTGTCTGTCTCCTTCTGAGTCTCTGTATCTCTTTGTCTTTCTCCGTCACTCTATGTTTTTCTAATCTCTCTCCTCTCTCTCTCTTTGTTTCTGTCAAAGTGTCACCATGTGTATCGTTATTAAGCCTCACGATTTTGTTGGCTTTAGACATTTCCATAGGATATCATTCTTACACCGTCCAGAGTAACTGGAAAAGTTTACTAAGTAGCGACACACAGAAAAAAAACATAGTATAACTTGACATTCTACTTGTCTTTTTCTGTCCGTTTCCCCAGCCTCATTTTCATATTTCTCTGTTTCCATTTTTCTCTTTCTATACACATATGGCACGGAATTCAATTTCTTTATATGTTTGTGTTCAGAAAATGTTTTTCAGCTGAACCTTTCTTAACTTTATCACAGAGAACAAAAGCTAACTGAATTATTTCAATGCATCAATTTCAAAACTTCGTGGGCTTTTTTGTGTTTTTTTTCAAATCCTCACAGCTTCACTCTTTTTTTATATGTGTGTCTAAACATTTCTCTTATTGTTTGTGTTGATTCACTGACAAGAAATTGTTTCTTCTTCTTCTTCTTTTTATATTTTTCTCGTCATCGTCGTCGTCGTCCTCTTCCTTTTTGTTTTTTTCTCCCACCTTTTCTTCTAATTGTTCTTTCTTCTTGTCTCCTTAATCACTTCTTAATCTGCTTCTCCACCTTCTTTTTCCTCTTTGACTCTATTTTTCTCCAACCTCTCTCCACTCCCTCCGTTTTGTCACCATTGTTACTTATTTCTTCTAGTTCTCTTCAAGTGTATGTTCGTATACTGCAGTGTACATGTTTTTATCTCCCCGTTTATTGATCATGGAGAATGTCATAGTGTTATTGCTGCCAGCACTCTTTGGCTAACAGATTCAACACATCCAGACAACCAAAGGCAAGAGTCGACAGACTTCAAGGGGTAAAGTTTTAAGTCGACATCAAAAGACCCCAACGGCGGTGCGGTGGCATCCATAACACTCATATTTCACAGACCGGGGCAGAGCTGATTTTAAGGGGCAATGGTGGCCATTACTCTGCAAAGGACCTTGCATCGACGTTTGATGAATTACCGTCATCAGTGAAACCGACTGGTATCATTCCAACAATGTACCCCATGCCATAAATGCCCTTGATCATTTTTCGGGGTTAAATTGTGGGTGAGGACGGTTTGGTCTTCTATACTAAGGTCTTGAAGAATTTTTGTTTGAGGGTATGTAGTGGTGGTGTGGTGGTAGTAGTGTATTAATAATAAAGTAGAAGTAGTAGTAATAGTCGTAACAATAGTATGAGTGGTAGTAGGTAGTAGTAGTAGTATAGTAGTAGTAGTATCGTCATCATCTTTATTGTTATTACAATTGTTATTATCATCATCATTATCATCATCGTCCATAATCTCCTTCAGCAGCATCAGCATCATCACCATCATTTTATTATTCAGTTTAATCATAAATCGTTCTTGTAATGCGTTATTTGCCAAACTGATTTTCGACTCGCTGCACATACATTAAATCCAGTCCTTCCAGTTGAGCACAGACAAGTTTCACTATTAGATGATGAGACCACATTCCATTATGTTGCTTCACGCTCTGCATCTTTGGTAGACACGCATGGTCAGTATTTTCATTTTTTTTCTCTAAACCACCACTGACATGACTTTGAGACTCTTCAGCATGTATACTTGATATTTTGCATGCATGTATACATGACGTGGAGTTACAGGTCAACAATATTGAACTATAACAAGTTGAAGTCAATATTAAGATTTACGCAAAATGGCACAATGGACAGGGAAATCGAAACAAGTATCCAGAAATCAAATGCGGTGACTTATCAGCTGGCCCCTCTGCTATCACATTCACACATGCCTATTGATACAAAGCGTCAACTAGTGAGTCTATTTTTATACCAACGCTTAATTATCAGTGCCACATATGGGCACTTAACCAAATACAAAAAAGAAGTAAAATAACAGCTCGCCAGATAAGTGTCTGAGAAAGACAATGAATATCTCATGCCGAGGCAAGATCAGGAATGAAGTCATTAGAGAAACTGTGGGACTGTACCATGTCTGGGATACAAAGGAAAAAAAAAGAACAGAGGCAGAAAATGGTTCGGCCACCCCATGAGGTTTCCAAGCGAATAGCTAGCATACGAACTTATAACATGAAAATGCATGGATCCAATGAAGGGGGCATTCTAGAAAAAAAATGGATAGAAAGTGTAAAAAAACCCTGAAAGGCTCAGTCTAACTATCCATTTGGCCTGTTCCAAAACAACTGTGACTGCCCGC
Source organism: Monoplex corrugatus (assembly GCA_030674185.1). Lineage (NCBI taxonomy): Eukaryota > Metazoa > Mollusca > Gastropoda > Littorinimorpha > Ranellidae > Monoplex > Monoplex corrugatus. The sequence continues at coordinate 39,202,872 of CM060307.1, read as the reverse complement.
GTTCAAGCAAACAGGAACCACAGAAAGAATCAGAACGCGTATTTAATCAACCAGACAAGCAGGAGCACATTTTCGGCCAACTGGCCTTTTTAAGCTTAAGATCACAAACGAACAAACACCGTAACAAAAAACATTAGGGCAAAAACAACAACAAAACAAAAAAGCGTATTAAGTATGCGTTCTGATTGTTTTTGCGTGTTTTTCCCATCTGGCCTACGTCTGTATGCTGTGCTTATCCCCTCGACGTTTAGTGGCACAAGAGGATGGAAAAGGTAAATTATACACATGACAGGGGTTTACACACTGGCAAATCTGAACAAGGTTGACATAGAAAGTCGGAAAAGTTCCATCAGCTATCTACTAGGCAGAGGTGTTTTGACAGATCGAACTTCAGTTGAGTGTCCAACATATCCTCTCACGAATAAAATGCTAGTACACTAAAACCATCATCACAAGCAAACATAACGATATTACACCAATACCAACAGCAATTTACCTAAGGCAAGTCACATGTTACTGATGAAATCGTGTTCAGTCAGGGCTGATTTCTCAAATATTGTGCAGGATCCTCTAAAGAGAACCAGTTACCACAACTTTTTTTTTTCAAAACAATTCTGATCTGGTCTGTAATATGTGAGAGAAAAGATCTCCCCTACATCAGACAAAGTGGCCTTTGTTCTGGATGGCAAAGCTTTTCTTTAAAATGTGTCGATGTTCAACTTTAGAAGTCCATCTAAGTTAAATCTGCCCCGAATTGGGTTTTCATCATCTCTGATGTCCCGTTACACTCTACTATGTAAACACTCACACCCCAACACACACCACACACACACACACACACACACACACACACACAACACACACACAACACACACACAACCAACACACCACCACACAACACACACACACACACAAACACACACGCATACACACACACACTGTCTCTGTCTCTCTCTGTGTGTCTCTCTCTCTGTCTCTCTGTCTGTCTCTGTCTCTGTCTGTCTCTCTCTCTCTCTCTCTCTCCATTCCATATATCTGATCCCTTCAATATTGCATCTAGAGATTCAGATCCCATGAAACCAAGGTTGAGCAATTCGTTATGAAACTGACCAAACTGGCTCTGACTAAATTTAGTGTATTTTCGCATCACACAGCAAATGGAATGTTTTCCAATATTGCAAATTTGTAGCTTGATATCGATTGGTAGTTATCGAATTTGTATGACATCATATCATGTTGTTAAAATGTCAAAGTGATTATGGGGAAAAAACACTATTTGGATGTGATTACCTAGAATATTATTCGAATGTAAGATGATTATTAATTGAAACGGTGAAATATCTTTGACATGCTGTAGAAAGTTCTATAAATCCAGACACTGTGCTGCCTTTCAATTCGTATTTATGTCCAGATGTCTGTCCCTCTTCCCTCAATCATTTACTACGTGTCTCTATGTCTGTTTGTCAGTTAATAAGAATTTCTTTTCTTTACACCCTCAATCATCTCTCTCTCTCTCTCTCTCTCTCTCTCTCTCTCTCTCTCCTCTCTCTCTCTCTCTCTTTTTCTTCTCATCTCTTGTTCTGTCTCAGTTTGTTCTCTCTCACTTTCTCTCTCTCTCTCCCTCTTGTTCTCTCTGTTTTTTTCTTTGTCTGTCTCTTCTGTTTCTGTCTGTCTCTCTTTCTCTCTGTCTGTTTGTGTGTCTGTGTGTGCGTGTCAAAATGTCAGCCAAACATATCGGTATTAAGCCTCATGTTTTTGTTGTTGTTTTTATACAGGTCCACAAGATACCGTTTGTTACGCATTTTAAAGTTCTGGAAACGTTTACTTAGTCGCAATAAACAAACCTTTGTGTACAGCGTGACCTTTGGCCTGTCACTTTTTTGTCAGTTTTCCCAACTACACATTAAATTCCTTTATTTCATTTTTCTCTTTCAGTGCAAATGTAATATGCGATTCAATTCTTGACATGTTTTGGCTCTGGAAATATGTTTTTGAGATAAAAATTTTAAAGTTCACCACAGAGAAAAAAACAACAAACAAACAAACAAACAAACAAACAAACAAACAAACAAACAAACAAACAAACAAATTAAACGAACAAACAAACAAACGAGATACCTGCTTTTTGATTTTTTTTTGTTATTCTTTTTTAACCTCCCAACTTAATGTTCCTTTCTTTCCCTGCATCTCAACAGTTTTCTTGTGTTTTTTTGTGTGCATTTGCTAACATGAAATTGTTTTTTGCTTCTTTTTCTTATTTTTTCTTTGTTATAGTATTTTTTCTTTTTTCGTACTTCTTGTTCTTCCTCTATTTTCGTTTCTTTTCTTTTTTTTAAATAAAACTGACCCTTAAGGAGGGGAAGGAGGAGGAGAGCTAGTCATCGTTATGGTTATCGCCATCGTCATCTCATCATCATCATCATCATCATTATCAGCAGCAGCGCAGCAGCAGCAGCAGCAGCAGCAGCGGTAGCATCATCATTATCAATATTTATTATTATCATCATTATTATCATCATCATCACCGTCGTCGTCGTCATCATCATCATCATCATCTTCATTATTATCATCATTATTATTGTTATTACCTTTGTTGTAATTCACCTATGCTGGTACATTTTCGTAATGACAGGCATGGGAAACTGAGACAGACTGTGTTGGATTTTGGTCATCATCTTTTCTGTTGGAAAATAGAGATTATCCATGTTTTCCTTTTCTCCTCTTTCGTTTCTCCATCATCATCAGTGTCTTCTTCTTTTACCATTTCTCCTTCTTCTTCTCCTCCTTCTCAATTCCATCATCACCATCATTATCATCATCGTCGTCGTCGTCATCATCATCACCATCATCGTCGTCGTCGTCGTCGTCGTCGACGTCGTCATCATCATCATCACATCCTCGTCCTCCTCCTCGTCCTTCTTCTCCATTTTCCTCCTCTTCTTGTGCCTGTTTTTCTCACCCGATTTTGCTTGTCTGTTTCAGCTTAAATGCTTTCTTCTCCCTACTTATTGATCAAGGAGTGAGTCAGGTCAGGATGTTATTGCTTCCAGCACTAGCTGCCTCGCAAATTCAAACTGGTCCAGACAACCAAAGCAAAAAGCAAAAGCCAACAGGCTTCAAGGTGAAGATTTGTAGGTCAACGCCCAAAGGCCTTTCAGCTCAGTGATTGGCACAGTGGGGGGTCCATAAAGCTCATATTTCACGGAAAGGGTTGTAGCTGATTTTAGGGGTAGTAGTGATGGGACGCTGCGTGGAGAGAATCCTACCGCGCGCATTAGTAAAATAGGACAGTGACATTTTAAAGGTGTTTCCCACTGGCCCGATTTGGCCTTGAACACTTTTTTTTTGTTTCATGATAATTGGTGATGGTGTGGACTTTAGTACAAGTGAGTTTTTTGCTATGAGGCAAAAACTTTAAGGATGTGTTTTTTTGTAAAGTCTGTTTCACATAATCATATGTACCAACAGTAAATTTTCAAAAAGACACATGGTTCCTGAATGGATTGCTGTATATTCTTAAGTGGGTCCCACTTTTACACGATCAGTCAATAGTACATTATGTTACTATCTCTTTCGGGATTTTTACCAACATAACTTTTCTGGATCAGGTTCTGATCATGATCTATGTAAAAGGAAAGAGGTGTAATTTACTTGCTGTGGGTGGAGGAGGATATTATTGTGGGTGCGTGCGTGCATGTGTGTGTGCGCGCGGCGCGCGCGTGTGTGTGTGTGTGTGTGTGTGTGTGTGCGTGTGCGTGTGCGCGCGCGTGTGTGCATGCACGAGTGAATATGTATGTATGCATGTGTGTGTGCGTGTGTGTGAGTGTGTGTGTGCCTCACGCGCACGTGTGTGTGTGTGTGTGTGTGTGTGTGTGTGTGTGTGTGGTGTGTGTGTGTGTGTGTGTGGTGTTGTGTGGTGTCTGTGTGATGAAAGATTCTTTTTCTTGGCTCTCATGAGTGGAAATGGGATTGCAAAAGTAATTTGATGAGAAAGCGTGTGAATTATTTAGAGGCTGTTTTCTCAAAACCACTATTTGAGGGTATGTTATTCCAAAAGGCAACCATTTCCACACTTTTGTCTTGACAAAATATTCGGCTTCGTTTGGGCTTCAAATCTCATAAGAGTAACTAGCAGTAAATGAAGAAAATAAAGAAATGACGATATAAGATGGCTAGGCCAATTGAAAAACAGGAGATAATAATTACGTACGTATGTACATATATGTATGTTTATATGTATGTATGTATGTATGTATGTATGTATGTATGTATGTATGTATGTATGTATGTATGCATGTATATATGTATGTATGTATGTATGTAATGTATGTATGTATGTATGTATGTGTCTCTGTTTGTCTGTCTGTCTGTCTGTCTGTCTCTCTCTCTCTCTACACACACACACACACACACACACACACACACACACACACACAACACCACACACACATATATATATATGTATATATATATATACACATACATATATGTATATATATACATATATGTGTGTGTATGTGTACAGAGAGAAAGAGAGAGAGAGAGAGAGAGAGAGAGAGAGAGAGAGAGAGAGAGATACACACGCAGACAAACACACACACACACACACACACACACACACACACACACACACACACACACACACACACACACACACACACACACACACACACACACACACACGTATGTAAACGCAACACACATAGTAAAAGAACATTTCAATTTCACTCCGGCCTCCAGTTTGCTGAAGAGAGCATCAACATGCGCGGCACAAGACAGAGAGAAAGAAAGCAAGTAAAATCAATTCAGAAGGAATCACAAGAGCAATGGGCTCACATAGCCGTAATGTTTAGGACATTATTCATCATTTGCGTCTATCTTTCTTTCCAGATGGATGTGGTGGCGGGAATCCAGTAGAAAGGTTTCGTTTAAACGATGAAAGGAGTACGCATTAGACCAGATTCCTTCCTCTTCTCTCTGTCTCTGTCTCTCTGTCTTCTGTCTGTCTCTGTCTCTCTGTCTGTCTCTGTCTCTCTGTCTCTGTCTGTGTCTCTGTCTTCTCTGTCTCTGTCTCTGTCTCTGTCTGTCTCTGTCTCTCTCTCTGTCTCTGTCTCTCTGTCTTGTCTGTGTCTCTGTCTCTCTGTCTGTCCTCTGTCTCTCTGTCTCTGTCTTCTCTGTCTCTTCTGTCTCTGTTCTCTGTTTTTCTCTCTGTCTCGTCTGTCTCTGTCTCCTTCTGTCTCTGTCTCTCTCTGTCTTGTCTGTCTCTGTCCTCTCTCTGTCTCTGTCTCTGTCTCTCTGTCTCTCTGTCTCTGTTCTCTGTCTCTTCTGTCTCTGTCTGTCTCTGTCCTCTTCTCTGTCTCTGTCCTCTGTTCTGTCTCTGTCTGTCTCTGTCTCTCTGTCTGTCTCTGTCTCTCTGTCTCTGTCTCTGTCTCTGTCTCTGTCTCTCTGTCTGTCTCTCTGTCTCTCCTCTCTCTCTGTTTCTTTTGTCTCTCTCTCTTCTGTCTGTCTCTGTCTTCTCTGTTGGTCTCCCTCTGTTCTTTTGGTCGTATGTAATATGTCTGTGAGGACGGGACAGAGGATGTGATAGAGAGGGGACAGAAACAAACAAATCAAACACACAAAGACACAAAAAGCAACAAAAAATACCAGAAAACAAACAAACAAAGCGATGTATAACAAAAAACAAACAAACAAACAAACAATCAAACAAAACAAACAAACAAACAAAACAAAACAAACAAACAAACAAACAAACAAACAAACAAAATCACACATGCATGTATAATCTCTCTCTCCCTTTTTCAATCTGAGGCTTTCTCTCTGTGACCTTCTGCACCGTGACACCAGGCTCTTCCCCCAAGGAAACAAGTCTGAATTTCACACGAGGACTCTGTGTTGTGACAAAAAAAACGAAAATATAAAATGAATTGCTGAAATACCACTAGTTAACTAAAGTGCAATGCTGTTCACTGGTCAAATGAGACCGCTCAGAAACTCCAGTCTTGTTTTAACATTCCGCTAAATACAAACATGTAGTAAAAGTTGTCACAGAAGCCCAAGGATAATTACAGCTGATATGGGGGAAGACTTTAGTTTTTCTAATGATCTGAATTACTATTTTAGTATTCTCATCTCTTTCCCATTGTTCCTTTACCTTCCAGTCAGAGAATAGTATCAGGTGGTCTTCACAGCTGCGCAGACTGGAAGCCACATGCATAAAATTTATATCAAGGCAGAGACAGAATCAGAAACCACAGACTTTAGGCTAAAGTTCATATTCACGCTGGATGATTTTGGTATGAGAGACAGGCATTCCCTCAGAACATAAATTATCATTATCTCAATGTGATTAAGATCAATAAAAAATATAGACAACCTAAACAAATTTAAGATCTGTTTTAATCTGAGAATGACATGTTGTTCAGCAATCCTGCTTAAAACATCTTCACTGATAGGACAGTGATAAGTTGAAGGAGGTGAATGAAGAAAAAGAAGAAGAAGAAGAAGAGAAGAGAAGAAAGAAGAAGAAGAAGAAGAAGAAAAGAAGAAAAGAAGAAGAAGAAGAAGAAGAAGAAGAAGAAGAAGAAGAAGAAGAAGAAGAAAAACAAGAACAAGAACAAGAACAAGAACAAGAACAAGAACAAGAAGAGAAGAAGAAGAAGAAAACAAGAACAAGAAGAAGAAGAGAACAAACAACAACAACAACAAGACAATAAGAACATAAGAACAAAGAACAAGAAGAAAAGAAAAAGACGAATATAGAGTAGAAGGGAAAGAGAAAGAAGAAGGAAAGAGGAACGAAGACAAACAATCAAACAGAGATGGGAAAATGAGGAGAAGAAGCAAACTAGTTCAATGCCAGCAAGTAAAAAAACAAACAACAACAACAGGAAAAACAAATTGTCTATTGATGTATGTACGTGTATATGTATGTGTGTGTGCTGGCGTGCGTGTGCGCGTGTGTGTGTGTTGTGTTGTGTTGTGTTGTGTTGTGTTGTGTTGTTTTGTGTGAGTGTGTGTGTGTGTGTGTGTGTGTGTGTGTGTGTGTGTGTGTGTGTGTGTGTGTAAGTGAGTGTTTGTGTGTGTATGTTGTGTGTGTTTGTGTGTGTGTGTGTGTGTGTGTGTGTGTGTGTAAGTCTGTAAGCGGGGTGTGTACGTACATGTACACAACTCTTGGTAGCTTAATTAAAACAAACACCCACATCATAAGTAAAGAAAAATAATTAAAGAATGAGAACATGAACAGAAGGCACCATAACCAAACCTGACCAAACAAACAACGTGTTCTATGCCAAAAATTTCACTGGTTACATACAGCTTTGAACAGAAACAAACTCACCGAAACGGAAAGATCAATAGCACCACCACTGCCACAAAGCCATTCAGACGGTAATGCCAAAGAAAAGGAAAGTCCTTGAATCGTTTGATGCAAATTTGAATAACATTGAATTGCCTCTCTCGTCAACACTGAACCAATAGTCTTTTCCTTCAGTCACTGAGTTTTTGAGAGGGTTGAGGACTCCTTTAGTGCAGTTCGGTCGATACAGGCTGATGTAAACGATGCTAGCTAAAGCAAGAAAAGAGCTCCCTAGAGGTCAGGGAATGGATAGATTAAATCTTATCTCTGCTGAAAAGGAAGGCTTGTACATCCCCACTCTGTGTCACGATGATCGATTGTAAGCAATCTCTTCAAGTGTGGGCTTTCTTTCATCTCTTTTACAATCCAGCTACGTTCAGGCATTAGAAGAGCATCGAAGGACAACAACACTGGATTCCATGAGCGTCATGGTGTTCTTGACACTCGCATCTACTAATTTTGTTTCAATAACATAAGGATTAGATTTTTTTTTTGCAAAGTGAAGTAGCCTTATATACAGGCAGTCATAGCGTAGGATTGTATCTAAAAGGAAAATTCAATCAGTAAACAGGGGAAAATGTAGAGAAATTGCAGTCCTGATGGAACCTATTGTAGTCAAAGTAAATAAGCGTAGTTTTCCAGAAACCAGTTTGAAAAGAAATAGAATGTATCAACAACATAGTTGAAGGTCATTGTGTGATATTTAAATTTACTATTGAAAATGAAAAAAACAAAAAACAAAAAACAAAACAAAACAAAAAACCGATGTGTAGCTTTCATCGGGGAATTATAAGGGATACACACGTCTGCCTACCTACACAATCAATCAGCAAATAAAAGTTGGAACATAAACCAAAAATCAATCAAACAGCCAAGCAGACAGAGAACGAAATCTCATATACAACAGTGAAATTAAAGCCTGATAATTCAGAAGACATAGTCTAATTAAGGAGTTACAGTATGCAAACTTCATCCCTTTAAACCACTGAAGGATCCCTTATCTAAACAAAACACAGAAGAAGGAGGAAATGAACGAAGAAGAAGGAAGAAGAATGGAAGGGAAGGAGGGAGAGGAAATGCAGAAAGATACAAACAAAAAAAAGAAAACAAGGAGGAGAAGCAAACTAGTTCAATTTAACATATAAACAAAACGAAAAACAAACAAACAAAACAAAACCATAGTGTATTGGAATTTCAATTGTGTGTGTGTGGTGCACGGGCTCGTTGTGTGTGTGTGTGCGTGCGTGCGTGCGTGCGTGTATGTGTGTGTGTGTGTGTGCGTGTGTGTGTGCGTGCGTGTGTGTGTATGTGTGTGTGCGCCCGCGTTTGTGTCTATGTGTGTCTCTGTGTGTGTGTGCCTGTATTTGTGTGTCTGTGTATGTCTGTGTGTACGCGTGCGTGTGTATTTGTATGTGTATATATACTTTAATGAAACATATTCATATCTTAAAACAGGAGAGAGAATGAAAAAAATGAACAAAACGGCACCAGCAACAAACCTGACCAAACATCGTGTTTTGTACCCGAGATATCACTGGTTACAACCATCAATGGAAACACGCTGGCCAGGATGAAAAGATCAATAACACAACCACTGCCACAAAGCCCCTTCAAACGGCAATGCCAGAATAAAAGAAAATCCTTGAGTCGTTTGATGCCGACTTGAATGGCATTGGATTGCCTCTGCCGTCGACATTAAACCAATAGTCTTTCCTTTCGGTCAATGAGATTTTTGAAAGAATGGAGACTCCTGCAGTGCATTTCGGTCGATGTTGGCTGATGTAAACGATGCCAGCTAAAGCAAGAAAATGTCCCCAGAGGCCGAGGTATGGACAGATTAAATCTTGTCTTACCTGAAAGGGAAAGGTTTGTGCATCACCACTTTGCGACACGCCGATCGATCGTAGCCAAGTTCTTCAAGTCTGTGCTTTCTTTTGTCCCTTACAATACCGATCAAGGACTTGAAGAGCATTGAAATACAGCAAGACTGGATGCCAAGAGTGTCATGGTGTTCTTGACCTTCACGTAAATGGTTTGGTTTTGAAAGCGTCAAGAATAGATTGTTTTATAAGGCGACCTAGGCTTGAATTCTGACTGTCATGCGTAAGAATTATATCTAAGCTGAAAATTCATTCAGTGAATGGAACAAAATGGAAAATAGAATCCTAAATGGAACACACTGTTATCAAATGTATCAATGCTGTTCCATAAATACTAGTTTGACAGGAAATATAATTTTTTGTCCAGTTGACAGAAAGTCATTGTGTGATCTTAAAAATTACCACAGAAAATCAAGAAATTATATAGAGGTTCCATTAGTGCATCATGTACACATGTAAGTGAATCAAAAGAGTAGATCAATATATAAATGTTGGGACATAAACCAACAAATAATCAACCAATCAAGCAAAAAATGCAATAGAACGGAATATTCTCTACAGTAATGACACTAAGTTGTTAGAATAAAGAATACGGACCGATAAAGGGGTTCCAGTATAAAGATTATTGTCCCTTCTAGAGCACTGAAGCGCAGTGTGGAAGCAAAAGACATGGGCTCAGCAATACAATCTTTGTCAAAAATACTGACTTTTCATAGGCAGATCTGGTAATTAATTGAAAACAACTGGGGGGAAACATCGCAACCTGTGACACAAGGTGTCTTAAAAGAGCAGCAAACAAAGCCAAAAGAGACATGATCAGAAACCAAATGATTCGAGGTATGGTTGAAACAACACCAATCCATCACATCACACAACAACAGATCAAGTAGTTTTGGCCAGTGACCAAGATGCCTCTCAACCAACGAGTCCTAGATGCGTACACCACTCGGTCTTCAGAGTAAGGTGAAGATTACGGCAGCGCTGGACAGGTGGAATGGCAGACACGCTCCACATCTACAACACGATTCTACACCAGGTTTCCCATTTAACTGCAGACCAACAGCTTCATCCCCTCACGACACCTCCCTATACAAATGAACGTAACAATAAATAAAGTGTTAGACATGGAAAAACAATACTAAATGAGGAGGTTATTGATATAAGCTGACCCTTTTGCGAAATAATCGATAACAAACACAGTGGCCAAACAGGCTCAATTACTAGATCTATATACGTCTGTCATTTTGCACCATGAGGCTGTACAACATCAATGCCAACCTGATCAGAACCATAGAATGCCTCTACGAAAAGGCGACCAGTGCAGTCTACCATGACAACAACATAGGCGAATGGTTCCGAACCACAGTTGGAGTACGCCAAGGATGCCTGCTCTCCCCCACTCTCTTCAACATCTTCTTAGAGAGAATAATGGCTGACGCACTTGAAGACCACGAGGGAACAGTCAGCATCGGAGGTAGAACAATCACAAACTTGCGTTTTGCCGACGACATTGACGGACTAGCTGGGCAAGAGCAAGAGCTAGTCAGCTTGATAAAACATCTTGATGAGGCCTCCACATCATATGGCATGCAGATCAGTGCAGAGAAAACCCAGTTGATGACAAATAATACCAATGGCATCAGCACTGACATTACCATAGACAACAAGAAACTTGAGACCGTCCATAGATTTAAATATCTGGGAGCTATAGTATCAGATGAAGGATCAAAGCCCGAGGTACTTTCCAGGATTGCACAGACCACAGCTGCAATGACCAAGCTAAAAGTCATCTGGAACGACAAGAATATCGCAATCGGCTCCAAGATCAGACTGATGCGTTCCCTGGTCATGTCAATATTTTTGTATGCATGCGAAACATGGACCATAACAGCAGACATTGAAAGAAGGATACAGGCAATGGAGATGAGATGCTTCCGCAAACTCCTTGGTATCTCGTACATAGATCATATAACCAATAAAGAAGTGAAAACCCGAATTGAAAACGCCATCGGGCCGTATGAAGACCTCCTGACCTCAGTGAAAAGACGCAAACTGAGGTGGTACGGGCACGTCACACGATCATCTGGACTGGCCAAGACCGTCTTGCAGGGAACAGTTCAGGGAGGGAGACGAAGAGGCAGACAGAGAAAAAGATGGGAAGACAATATCAGAGAGTGGACTGGCCTTGAATGGAATATCATTCTGCGGAAAGCTGAGGACCGTGAGGAGTGGAGGAAGTTGGTTGCAAAATCTTCAATGGTGCCCCAACGGTCAACCAGACTACGGGACTGATGATGATGATGATGAATGGACATTTGAAGCTATGAGGCTTTTGCTTGTTGGCATTGAACTCGATTGGCACAATCCTTCCGTCCTAATAGAAAGAGTTTAGCCATATTGCATAAAGGGATCAATCTTTGCACAGACCATTTCAGATGCGTTTGTTTTCTTTTCTTACAGTGGATTTACCAGTGTTACTCGAATTGCTCGCCCTGTTAAGGGTGCGTCGCCGCAGTGTAGCGCCACCCATTTTTTTTTTAACCAAGACTTTAGAAAGGCAGGAAGGCTTATTGATCTTCAAGAAGAGGGACGTGGGAAATCAAACCTATCTGTCCAATGTTTTTATACCAGGGCACCTGGGCGACAGCCCTGCTCTTCACGATTTTCAACTGCCGTAGGATCTTAAACATGCACAGGCCAAGGTGGACAGGCATTTCTAAGTCAAGTCACCCTTGTGACGGATGTCGTAACCACTAAGCTCTCAGGCATTGGCAACACGTCTTGGATTTGTAAACAGTAGGAAGTTCATTTTCTTCCACCTTGACCAGAACACTTTTCACCTGTTTCTGCCATTGGTTTTCGGGATTTAGACCTCTCTCTCTGTGTCTGTTTGTCTGTCTCTCTGTGTCTCTGTGTCTGTCTCTCTCTGTCTGTGTCTGTCTTTCTGTCTGTCTATCTGTCTCTTTTTCTCTGTCTGTCTGTCTGTCTCTCTCTCTCTCTCCTCTCTCTCTCTCTCTTTCTCTCTCTCAGAAATCGAGAGCTTGACCAGATCTAGCTAGAACACTTTTCACCTGTTTCTACCATTGGTTTTCAGGATTAAGACCTCTCTCTCTGTCTGTCTGTCTGTCTGTCTATCTCTGTCTCTGTCTCTGTGTCTGTCTGTCTGTCTTGTCTTCTCTGTCTCTCTTTCTCTCTGGGTCTGTGTCTGTCTGTCTGTCTATCTGTCTCTCTTTCTCTATCTGTCTGTCTGTCTGCCTTTCTCTCTCTCTCTCTCACTCTCTCTCTCTCTCTCAGACATCGAGAGCTTTTTCAGGAAGTCATAGGCCGATTTGCATTTACATGTACAGATGTGCTCTTGCTTTAATCTCTATAGCAAGAACTTTGGCTGGAAAGACAGATTCCCTCGAGTTGTTGGCATATTAGTCTTGTAGATATGGGCTTCCTCTATTCTACTTTCATTTAGAGCTCGATTAGAGTCATTTGTTTTGATGAATAGTAGTCTCATACCATTCTTGGGTATGATTTCTGGGTGTTTCCATTGTGGAAGAGCTGCTGTGCATTTCCTCTTTGTCTTCTGCTCCATCCAGCTGACCCCCGCTTCCATGCTCCAGATGTCACATCCTTTTATGGGCGAAAGTTTGCTGTGTGCCTTCTACTGTGTTGTAGAAGGTTGCCTGAGCTTATGGTGCCACGTTTTTCCACTGACAGTACTGATCGCTTTTGTGATAAATGGAGCACTTGCTTGTGCCTCCGTGTGTGCCTTCCTTTGATAAGCACCACCTTTCATGAGCTCAGGACAAGTTCTGTTGTTTGTTTGCCCTGGAGGAGCGGGCATGCAGGGTCGTACGATCCCTCCCTGCCCCCCCCCCCCCCACTTGACCAGATTAGCATTCGAGGGCAGGAGGTCACATAAAGATAAGCGGATGGACCTGATTCTAAGATGGGCAGTTTGTCACATGTCATTCCAGCTTAGACCTCTTTGGAATGCCATTTCCCGCGATGTCTTTTGGCCCTTCCTGGCCTTGTTGAACTACCCTCTGGGTTCTTTTATCCACTTATCTCTTTCTTTCTTTTCTTTTCTTTTTTAATTATTCGTGTGTTTATTTATGCATGTACATATTTATATATTCATTTTTCTATTTATTCACCTATTTATTTTAATAGCTATTCATTCACTCATTTCGTTTATTTAATTATGTATTCATGCATACTTGTTTTCTACTATTCATGTATATGTACATTTATTCACTCATTTGTTTATTTATTTATTTATTCATTAGCATTTTCTGTTGTCTCTTTTTGTCTCGAGATTATTATGTACATCTAGTCGTAACGCCAGCTGTCAATGCACAGACACACAGATCGGTACCTAAGTATATTAACAATAAGTGCAACGTTTCCTGGTTTGTCTATATAGTCGTAGGTTTTCTTCTTCTCCAGTTCCGCCATCAAACGACTGCGTGGTATTTTGTTAGGATTGTTGAGGAAACATATGTTGCCGTCAGCGAGAGTCTAAGAAACTGAAACTGATTCCAGAATGCCCGGAACAGATGTCGAAACCATCGTATGATATTCGGAGTGTGGGCATAAAATGAATTGTATGTTTCTGATAAAAAGTAAATCGTCAGAAAACGGCAAAACCAAACACAGCAGGAGAAAACAAGTGTAACCAAACAAAACACAAAAACAAAAATGAAAACAAAATGAGACAACAGACAACCAAATCAAACACGTAAGCAAACAAAGAAACAAAACACAAAGAACAAGCAAACAAACGAACAAACAAGCGAGCAAGCAAGCAAGCAAACAAACAAACAAACAAACAAACAAACAAACAAACAAGCAAAAACACGAACAAACAAAACACAAATAAAACTAATATATCAGCAACAACACATAAGTAACACATGCATTCATCTTTCTCTCTCATTCCCCATCTCTTTCGTTCTGTCTGTCTCCCTCCTACCTCTATTCCCTTTATCCCTTCCCCCGTCTTTCTTAAACCCCTCCCCCAGTCCTCACAATTATACTGACATTGACGAGAGAGAAAAGAGAGAGAGAGAGACAAACAGACAGACAGAAATAGAGACAGAGACAGAGAGAAGAGAGAGAAAGAGACAGGGACAGAGACAGACAGACAGAGACAGACAGACAGACATAGAGACATATATACAGAGAGAAAGAGAGAGAGAGGGGAGGGGATGGAAATACGGATAGAAACAAACATAGAAATAGAGAAACAGGACAGAGAGAAGAGGTGAAAAGTTACAAAACTATCAATACAACAATAGTGTAATGGATAAAGTGACTGCCTTGTTGCAGAAGAGCAGGTTTGGTTTCTGATCAGACGTGAACATTTTTTTTCTTCCCTCCATTCAAATCTTTAGTGCTTACCTGGTACCAAGACTTTTCAAATAATTCAGTGAACTGAAGTTACCTTTTTAGCATGCACTTCACACAAGCACAATGTATACGTATCCCCCCCCCCCCCCCCCCCGACCCCCGAAAAAAAAGATGAATATACAAATGAAAAATAGATACACAGCTAGGTAGCTGGATAGATGAGTAAAAAGGCAGACAGGTAGCTAGCAGGGATGGATGGATAGACAGAAAGGCAGACAGATAGATAAATGGACAGAGAGATAGATGTATGCCTAGATAGATAGATAAATAAATAGTTATATGGATATACAGATACACAGATAGATAGATGATAGATAGTAATAGATAAGTAGATAGATATATAGAAAGAGATAGATAGGTAGATAGATAGATTGATAGCTCGATAGATAGATAGATAGCTCGACATAGCAGATAGATAGATAGACAAACAGATAATAGATATACACATAGACAGACAGACAGACAGACAGACAGACAGACAGACAGAAGATAGATAGATAGATAGATAGATAGATAGATAGATAGATAGATAGATAGATAGATAGATAGATAGATAGATAGATAGATGAAGATAGATGAACAAATTAATAAAAAAACAACAACAAGAAGACCACATTAATAAAAAATAGAACGATAAATAAATGAATACATAAAAAATAGGCAAACAGATACAGAAATAACCAGATAAGCAAATGAATGAATACTTAAAAACCTAAATAAGAAAGCATATTAACCAGTCAACTAATTGATAACTATAATACAAACAGATCGGTAATGTTACACTGTGGCAACATGATCGCCTAAACTGATATAAACAACAGCCCACATCTCTGTTGTGAAGAAAGAAAAACCGTAAAAACATAATACTTGAGTATTAAAAGTGCAGTCATACAAAAACAGAGCGAAACAGACAGGCAGACAGTCAGCAATGTCACAATCCAATTTGTCCAGAGCACAGCAGGCAGAATTCAGACACACACACAGACTTCACACAGCTCTAGTAATGTTCCCCTTGTGGCAGAAATCAAGTTAGACATTCTGTTCATGCCACACCACCCACCCTCCTCTGATCTGATGTGAGCGTATTTACTGTAAGCCACGCACTGGCATAACAGTAGAGGGGACTGTTGATATGAAATGAGAAACTGCAGAAAAAAAAGGAATTCAGGTCAATATTAACATACACACTTATTTTTTTCATATAATCTTAAAGTTTGCATTTATAAGTTTATTTATTTCTTTTACGCGCAAAGTTATTTGTTCAACCATTCATTTATGATGACTTAAGTTAATTAATCTTATTCGTATGCATATTTATTCAAATATTCATTTATAATGATCTTTCTTTATCATACTGATATTATCAGTATTCCAAAATAAGTGCGACTGCCCGCTTTCAAGTAAACAGGAACGAGAAAAACATGTACATAGAATCAGAACGCATATTTAGTACAACCAGACAAAGATTGGTGCAAATCTTCGGCTAACTGGAATTTGTCAAGCGGAAATGTAAGATTACAAAAGACCGTCAGCGGGATAAAACAATGTTAATATGGCATGACCACTCTTCAGATCGTAGAATTCATATCACTTCTCCTCAGACATCGTTTCTGCCTCCCCTATTCCCATTTTTTACTATTTAGTCACAAATACATTACGGTTTCATTTCATTATTTTTTCTCCTACTGGACTAAGCAGCAGGGAAAGTGTTTGGTCTTTGTCTCCGAATTTTTGTATTTGTTGTTTGTTCTTTTGTGATCTTACATTTACGCTTGACAAAGGCCAATTGGCCGAAAATTTGCGTCAGTTTTGTCTGGTTGTATGAAATAACGTTCTTTTGCATGTTCATGAATATTTCTTGGTCCTATTATTATCAGTATTATGATCATTGTTGGAGTCTTCAGAGCAGATAGATGTCAAACATCTGTTATCTGCTCCTGTAAGATGGAATGAAATGTTTGCGCCTATTTCAGTTAACTTTGTTATCCTGTCATATCCTATCTGGTTTAATGCGTTCTTGTTGTGTCTGTTTGTAAGTGTGGTGTTAATGCTTAAAATTGGTATTATCATATTCGCTTCTTTTTGTATTGTATAATCGTTGGCGCCTAGAGCACTGTTACGCGCACCATAAATGTATATATTATTATTATTGTTGGTAGTAGCAGTAGTAGTCGTATTAGTAGTAATTTAGTAGTATTATTATTGTTTGTTGTCGTTATCATTATTATTGTTGATGATATCATTACTATTACATTACTATTTTTTGAAAGTTGAGCAGGGGGGTGGGACAAAGATAGTGCAAGCGTTATTTCTCTCTCTCTTTCTTTCTCTCTCTCTCTGTCTCTCCCCCCCCCTCTCTCTCTCGCTCGCTCTCTCGCTCGCTCTCGCTGTGTCTCTGTTTTCTTTCTCTGTCTCTGTTTTTTGTCTTTTTGTCTGTCTGTATTCTCTCTCTCTCTCTTCTCTCCTCTCTCTCTCCTTCTCTTCTCTCTCTTCTCTTCTCTTCTGTATTTTTCTCTCTCTCTCTCTTCTCTCTCTCTCTCTCTCTGTATTTTGGTGCATTATGATTCACAGCAATTTCTTCATGTTGCTTCCTTCAGTTTGTTATCTTCTGATAAACCGTTCTGGGTATTTGCTTCTCGTTTTGGCATTGGCAACGCACTTATTCTGTGCAAAGAGAGTATTTCTCATGGGTCTAGTTCCTTGCTGTCTGTGTTGGTTCCTCCTGAGGTCTTCTTTTGGTGTACTGGTAGTTCTCACTATTTCATATTTCCTGAATGATAGTATACTAGCCCTGGTAAAGTTAGTGTCTGGTGTTTATCTTTCACACTTGTCAGTCATTTTTCGTTTCCTCTGTGTGTTTTTCTTTTTGTCTTTTTACTCTCTTTCCTTCTCTCTCTCTCTCTCTTTCTCTTTCTCTGTCTGTTTGTCTCTCAATCTTTCTGCCTCTCTTTGTCTCTCTCCTGTGTCTCTTTCTGTCTCTCTTTCTGCCTCACTTTGTCTCTCTCTGTCTCTGTCTCTGTCTCTCTCTCTTATTGCAATATAAATTGAACTGTAAAAGTAATACTTATTAATGAAAAGCAGCATTGTAAGAGAACAAGAGAGACCTTGCAGAAACACCCAGCTTGTTGTGACTGTTTCATTCTCTTGAAGAAGTACATGGAAAAAGAAAGAAATGTATAGGTTTTCACAGAACCCTAATGATGAGGACAGCCAAGGTATTGTAGACTTCAGGTTCTCTTAAGGCCTGAATTAGTGGTTTTCTTCTCTTGTTCCTTCACCTTTCCCTCACAGAACAGTGTTAGATGGCCATTTATTACTATGTAGACTGGAAGCCACATAAGCAAAGGTTATGTCAAGCCAGACAGAGTCAGAAACAGAATACTATTTGCCAAGTTCCTCTTTCCATTGGATGTGTCGGGGACAAGGAACAGTCATTGCCAAATAATATGTATTGTCATTGCAGTTGTATGCTACAAACCAGTATAAAACAAGTGTACAAAACAAATCTATTTAAAATCTGCTTACATTCGATATCTTTTTCAAAACTTCAGCTTTGATATGTATGTGTATAGGTGATCGATGAAACGAAAGAGTTAAAGGAAGAAGAAGAAGAAGAAGAAGAAGAAGAAGAAGAAGAAGAAGAAGAAGAAGAAGAAGAAGAAGAAGAAGAAGAAGAAGAAGAAGAAGAAGAAGAAGAAGAAGAAGAAGAAGAAGAAGAAGAAGAAGAAGAAGAAGAAGAAAAGAAGAACAAGAACAAGAACAAGAACAAGAACAAGAAGAACATGAAGAACAAGAAGAACAAGAAAAAGAAGAAAAAGAAGAAGAAGAACAACAACAAGAAGAACAAGAAGAAGAGCAAGAAGAAGAAGAAGAAGAAGAACAAGAACAAGAAGAAGAGTGGGAGTGAAGGAGAAAAAGGAAGAGGAGAGGTAGAAAACCAACCAGCCAACCAAACGAACAGAGGAGAATGAGAAAGAGAAACTCACTCTATTCAAGTAAAGAAAGAAAGAAAGAAAGAAAGAAAGAATGAAAGAAAGAAACAAACTGACAAAAAAAACCCCAACTAGTGCACTGATGTATTCTCTGTGGAGTGTGTGTATATGTATTAGTGTGTGTGTGTGTGTGTGTGTGTGTGTGTGTGTGTGTGTGTGTGTGTGTGTGTGTGTGTGCGTGTGTGTGTGTGTATATGTGTGTGTGTATGTGTGTGTGTGTATGCGTGTGTGTGTACGCGCGCGAGCGCCCGCGCTCTTAAATTTGGTCGCTAAAAACAAACGCCCATATCATAAATAAGGAAGAAGTCCAGAAGAAGAAAAGGATACAGCAGAAGGCATTGACTACAAGCCTGACCAAACATTGTGTTCTGTGCCACAGACCTCACTGATTACAGCTTTCAACAGAAACAAACTGGCCCGGCTGAAAGAATCAATAGCACTACCACTGCCACAAAGCCTCTTCAAACAGCAATGCAAGAATAAAAGAAAGTCCTTGAGTCGTTTGATGCTAACTTGAATAGCATTTAGATTGCCCTTCTCGTCGAAAAAAACCAACAACAACAAAAAACAACAAAAAAACACAGTAGTCTTTCACTTTGGTCAATATGTTTTTCAAATGCTGTAGATTCCTACAGCAGAATACGGTCGATGTTGGCTGATGTAAAACGATGCAATCTTAAACAGGAAAATGGCCTTCAGAGGTCAGAAGCTAGATAGATTAAATCCTATCTTAGCTGAAAGGGAAAGGATTACATATCACCACTTTAAGACACGACGATCGATTTTTATTTATTTGTTAAAGTCTGTGCTTCCTTTTCTTTCTTTTAGTATCGAATTACCATCAGGCACTAAAAAAAGCACTGAAAAACAAGACTGAAACCCAAGAATGTTATGGTGTTCTTGACTCTCACATCACAAGGTTAGTTTCGAAGACACAAAGAGTGGTTTGTTTTGTAAGGCGGACTGGCCTTATATTTTGGCAGTCAGGTAGAAGGACTGTTCAAAACTATAATTCAATTAGTAGAATGCAAAACGTAAAGCAGAGTGCTATCTGGTTTGAAAAACATTGTAGTCAAAGTAGATAAACCAGTTGCAAGAAAAAACAGAATGCCACAAACCATTTAATTGCAGGCCAATGTGTGATTTGCAACATTGATTTAGAAACTAAAAAACAAATATGTAAGTTTTATTGGTGAATTGCAAGAGATACATACAAGAAAGTCAATCAACACAACAAACAAGGAAAAAATTAAAGAAATTAGTTTTTTTAAGCAATTCCAAGTCTCTCAAGAGACAGTCAGTCGATCATGTTTTCAACAAACTATGTGTACTGGTCTTGGGTACCTAGACTAAAACAATCTCTGTACAGATCATATTTTAATTTAAAGTGGCTGTTTCATGAAAGAACTATAATGTGAATAATGTTTCTGATTTATGGGGTAAGTGGGTGAGTGTATGAATGGAGACAAACAAATACAGACTTATTTTTGGTCCATAAAACAAATGTTGTACATTTCATGACTGCAAATAAAGTAGTGACAACTTGACAGACACAGATAATGGATGAGTGAAAGAATGATATAAAGAGCAAGTGGCTTACATACAGGCCGATTATTAGAAATGGATAAAAAAAGAGAAAAAGTAAATAATGAGTTCAAGATACTGCTACTGACTACAATGAACATACAGACAAAAAGACATGAAGAAAAGACGCTGGTGGCTACATCGTCATCATTATCATGTGCACTGCTGCATGGCGTTGGCGATCATGGCCCTCCATATGCATCTATCCTTTGTCACCGCAAGCACATCTTCCACCCTCTCCTGTTGGGACCAGGTGCTCTAATTCCCCTTTCCTCATTAAACGGCTTATAAATTTTGTTTTCTTTTCTTAATCTTCCTTATCAATAATCTTCCTGTGTCTGCCTCAGTCAAGACTGCCTTGTCTGTTTTCTTTGCTGTCCATTGAACTCTTAACATTCTTTTTAGAAAACAAATTTTAGCTGCCTCAGTCTTGTTCTGGCTTTATGTGTTGACTGTCCACACCTCACAACCGTACAACATTATCGGTTCTATATAACATTCAAAACTCTCTTTCTGATGTGAATTGATCGGCCTTTGTTAGTAAGAATGCTTTTCATCTTCTTGAATGCTGTTTTGGCTTGGCTGATTCTGCTGGCTAGGCCAACTATTAGGAACAGAAAAAAGAGAGAGAAAGGTAAATGATGAGTCCAAGATATTGCTACTGACCACAATGGACATACAAAGAGAAGAAGACATAGGAAAAGAGGCTGATGGCTAGGGTGAGGGAATCAAAGGCCTACGTTTTTGCAGTAGGTGGATAGGGTGGGAAGTCAGGGGTTAATTTTGAGGGCTGGAACTGAACTTGAGACATCAGATCTTGAGTCCACGGCCTTTTTCAAAAGAACCAGTGCAGTCAGTACTATGAATGAAATGACAACGTTATAAAACTATGTCAAAGTAGAGACAAGCGTCATTAAACGCTGGGGAAGATAGAAGTGAATCTGTAGCACACAAGCTACGATGATTGAAAACATATCTTCGGTGAGTCATAGCAGTAAAAGTCTTGACTTGTGGCTTACCATACAAACTGTTTTGGAGGGAAAACATGAATTCCCAAATACTGTATCATATTCTGTCTATCTCGTCCCGGTCAAGGGTAAGGCTGTTTTCAGGGTGTCCCAGATAAGTTAAGGATTACATGTGTGGTCTCAGACCTTTGTGTCAAATGTGATAATGACAATTGTATCATCTAGTCAGGGACGAGTGCCATTGTTAAGTCTGTCTTAAAACTGTGCTGTGGTCACACATTCTATAAAAAGTGTAGCCATTTTGCCTTAAGAAGAAAAAATAAAACGAAGAAGCTTATAAATAAATAACCAGTATGTTTAACGGTAAATAAATAAATAAAATATCAAGCTAATAAGTAAATGTACTAATAAGAAAGTAAGTAAATAAATTAATTAACTACAAAACAATATTAACAGAACACACACACACACACACACAGACCACACACACACACACACACACACACACACAACACACACATACGCACACACACACATGAACGTAAACACATATACAGACATACACACGCTCGCGGGGACACATACACACGCATGCACGCACGCACACACACACACACGCTCACACACACACACACGCTCACACACACGCACGCACGCACGCGCGCACACATGCACACAGACACACGAAAGTTCTCTGTTTATAAGTTTTGATAAACTATGCACGTTTTCCCATCTCTTATCTGTAACTTGTGTATTACTGTTGCTGTGTCTTAGTTTTGTGTTTCACGTTTGTTTGGTTCGGATGGTTAGTTGTTGGTTGGTTGGTTTGTTGGTTGGTTGCTTGGTTGCTTTATTGGCCAGCATCCAGTGTTGCAGAGTCTGCCTTTCAACTCATCAGTCTTACCAGCCACAACTGACTCTGTTGCAGAGGTGTCAACGCAACTCAACACGACACTAGGTGAATCAGCCAGAGTCGACCCTGACAGACGGATACCTACTACTAAGTAAACGCATTTCACATACTTTACCAACTACTGCTCTGATCCAATCCGCTCAGGGTACTCGAACCCACAAAAGCAACAGAATAATTATGAACCCCTTCATTGCCAAACGACGCTGTCACCTACTTACTACTGTTACGTGTAGCAAAAGGAAATTACGTTCGCCATGGGGACGATAACTTAAGAGTTTAACTCTAATTCCCAACAATGCTCTCACTCATTAATCAGCAGTAAAGAGACCGTCAATCTCGGGAAAGCTGTCAGAGATGAATGAAGCCATGAAAGATTAATTAGTGAAAGAGCGAACTGCGTGAAGTAAATGAGTGATCAAGCCTTTGAGCCAGCGTTTAATGTCTTTGGTTTCTGACAATAAATTTGTCACTGGTGCCCCACAGAATGTTGTTACGTGGTACAACACAGGCATATACTATCCAATTTGGTTGTTTATCAGAGAAGGGGACGAGTACGATGTAAGAGGTGGATGAATTATTAATATGGAACCTGATTTGGTGAAATGCGTTTTTGTCACGAATTGTGGCAATCACTTTTTTGTTATTGACTTTTTTCTTTCAGTCACAGACAGTCCGTTACCATTAGGAGGACGTTGGCAGCAATAAAACTATACCAGACTGCCCTCATGGCTCGCTCACATGCATGAACAAAGAGACAGACTGGATGGACAGACCTTACCTGAGGAAGAGAGAACAAGGTGGAAAGCAAGCTCCTGTAAAATCAACCCTATGGCCAGCATCCATGCATGATTTTGATATGTTGTAGACTGCCTTTCATGCATCGGCCTCACGAACCACAGCTGAAACTCATCCAGATGCACCAACTCCACTCTACATGACTCTAGGGCGCTTCATCCATAGTTGACCATGACTGATGGAGGTCTTCTACAAAGAAAATGGAATCACACTTTAAGTAAAGATAACTTCATCATGCTGTAACTGCCATCTTGATCCAGTCCCATCAGGGTACTGGAACCCACAACAATAAACAGAAAATCAACTCACTCATCATGTTTGAATGGTCATCAACCTGTACATGCTAAACTACACTATCACCTAGTTACTGTTACGTGTAGCAAAAGGAAATTACTTTCGCGTGGGGACGATAACTTTAGTTTAACTTTAATTCCCAACAATGCTCTCACTCACTAATCAGCAGTAAAGAGACTGTCACCCTTGGGAAAGCTGTCAGAGATGAATGAAGCCATGAAAGATTAATTAGTGAAAGAGCGAACTGCGTGAAGTGAATGAGGGATCAAGCCTTTGAGCCAGCGTTTAATGTCTTTGGTTTCTGACAATAAATTTGTCACTGGTGCCCCATATAATGTTGTTACGTGGTACAACACAGGCATATATTATCCATTTGGGTCGTTTAACAGAGAAGGGCGAGAATACGATGTAAGAGGTGGATGAATTATTAACATGAACCTTATTTGGTGAAACGTGTTTTTGTCACGAGCAGTGGTAATCACATTTTTTTTATGTTATTGACTTTTTTCTTTTAGTCACAGACAGTCTGTTCCCATTAGGAGGACGTTGCAGCAATAAAACTATACCAGATGCCTTTGTGGCTCAATAAGACCCACATACAAGGAGAAAGACAGACGGACAGACCTTAATTGAGGAAAAGAGAAACAGGGATAAAGTGAGCTCCTTTGGAAGCAATTCCATGGCAATCATCCATACGATACATGCATTTGATGTTGCAGAGATTGCCTTTCCCACGTTGGCCTCACCAGCCACAGCCAACACTGTTCCATACGAAATCAACTCTACATGACTCTAGGGTGGATCATCCATAGTCGACCTATGACTGACGGAGGCCTTCTACTAAGAACATGGAATTCATGCTTAAGTAGGGATGACTTTATCATGATCTGTCATCTTGATCCTGTCCCCTCAGGGTACTCAAACTCACAATGGCAACAGAGAAAACCAGACTTTATCATTATGCTCCAATGGTCATCAACCTCTACATCGCTAAACTACAGTCACCCAGTTACTGTTAAGTGTAGCAAAAGGAAATTACGTTCGCCGTGGGGACGATAACAAGAGTTTAACTCTAATTCCCAACAATGCTCTCACTCACTAATCAGCAGTAAAGAGACCGTCAATCTCGGGAAAGCTGTCAGAGATGAATGAAGCCATGAAAGATTAATTAGTGAAAGAGCGAACTGCGTGAAGTAAATGAGTGATCAAGCCTTTGAGCCAGCGGTTTAATGTCTTTGGTTTCTGACAATAAATTTGTCACTGGTGCCCCACATAATGTTGTTACGTGGTACACAACACAGGCATATACTATCCAATTCGGGTCGTTTAACAGAGAAGGGTGACGAGTACGATGTAAGAGGTGGATGAATTATTAATATGGAACCTGATTTGGTGAAATGCGTTTTTGTCACGAGCTGTGGCAATCACTTTTTTCTGTTATTGACTTTTTTTTATTTCAGTCACAGACAGTCTGTTCCCATTAGGAGGACGCTGGCAGCAATAAGAGGCATGCAAGATGCCTTTGTGGCTCGCTCACACACACGTAAAAAGAGACAGGCAGACGGACATATCGACAGTATATCAATTTCTCTCTGTGTGTCTTTATTTGTCTATCTGTCTATTTGTCTGTCTGTCTATCTGTCTATGTATCTGTATGCCTGTCTCTATCGTCATATATATATATATATGTATATGTATATATGTATAGTATATATATCTATATATAATATTATATTTTTATTAATATCATAAGTATGGAGATGAATTATATATATAATAAAACAAAGATGGAGAGAGGAGAGGGAGAGGAGAGAGAGAGAGAGAGAGAGAGAGAGAGAAAAGAAAGAGAGAAGAAGAGAGAGAGAGAAGAAGAGAATTAACAGTCAGCATGAGAAAATAGAAAGTGGTGGGAGGTCACTTGTGTTTCGATGACACAGAATTCTCTTTCTTTCCCTAATTCTTTGCTTTTTTTTCCTTGTTTTTTTTTCATGTTTCCCTTACAACATTTTATTTTCACTTTGATTTCTTTTTTGTTTTGTTCAATTTCAGTGGCTTAATAACACATTGAGTCTGGCAGAAAGGTCAGCATCTGTTCAACACGCCTGTATCGATCTGGGAGTGCAAAAGAGAGAATAACAGATAGACAGAGAGAGGGAGAGAGAGGAGAGAGAGAGAGAGAGAGAGAGAGAGAGAGAGAAGAAAAGAAAAGAGAGAGAGAGAGAGAGAGAGAGAGAGAGAGAGAGAGAGAGAGAGAGAGAGAGTACAAACCAAAAGAAAGCAGCAGATAAACAAACATATTTAGGACGTGAAGATACACAAAATAAATTCAAGTATATAAGCATATACGGCCAAAGCAGAGAGTTAGGCCATTTTGTTATTACGTTATTTTGTGTTATGCGCACATGCTTCTTAGCCCATGTGTGAATCAGTGAGAGAGAGAGAGAGAGAGGGGGGGGGGTAACGAGAGATAGTGTGTGTGTGTGTGTGTGTGTGTGTGTGTGCTGTGTGTGTGTGTGCGTGTGTGTGTGTGTGCATGTGTGTGTGTCTTTTTGATCGTGAGCGTGTGTCTTGCCACATGCATGCTTACACAATCGAAATAACGTGCGCACAGATATCTAAACATGACTTGTTTCTGAAAAACTGAGGTGGAGGGGTGATAAAACATACATAAACTAAAAGCAAAACAAACCATATATACACCACATATTCAGAAAAATAAAGAGTGAGAAAGCAAGAAATATACGAAAATATGTAGAACAAATAATAAAGTGCATTTCCTTTTCAATCTCAATATCCCCAAAGGAGCTTCAATGAAAGCTTATGCAGAAAGTAGAAAATGGGAAAATAAACAGCAAAAACTTTAATTGACAAGGAACTAGACAAGAAATCTCTTGGCGTTGTGTTTGGTTTCGTTTAGGAATATTTTCATCATTTTTGCTGCTCTTTTTGTCCCAAGGGGAGAAACAGTTTAAACGGAAGAAAATCGTTTCCGTTTATATTTAAACAAAGATGGTAGAATGCGTTAGATCGAAGATTGTCCGTCAATTGCTATCCATGTGTTTTGTATAGCTTGTGTGTCTAGCAGCATGAGTAAAGTGACAAGTCTTCTGCTGTCTCTGTGAACGTATGATCATCAAACATTGTCAAACCTATCATCAACTAACAACTGCATAAAGCTAGATGTGAAATGTAATATCATAAGAATAGCTGTGGCATGACTGTATTTTTGCAGAGTTAATGTGAGAAAGTATCGATGATGTAATCGAATATCTTATGCCAAGTATTTCAACAAAATCTCTTAAGAAAGCATATCTTGCTAATGGATGTAGATGTAAGAATAGAAAATTATCGAATAAAAATTGAGTTAGGTGAAAACTAAGAGAGTGAGAGAGAGAGAGTGAGAGAGAGAGAGAGAGAGAGAGAAGAAGAAGAGATAAAGAGAGAGAGAGAGAGAAAGAGAGAGTGAAATAGAGAGACTGAGAGAGAGAGAAAGAGATAGAGAAAGAGAGAGAGATTTTGACAGAAGTTTGATGGTGAGAATGTGAATTCGCATGGGGAGAGAAAGAAAGAGAGACACAGAAGGACAGAAGAGAGAGAGAGAGAGAGAGAGAGAGAGAGAGAGAAGAGAGAGAGAGAGACAGAGAAAGAGAGAGAGTGAAAGAGAGAGAGAAGCAAAATAAAACACAAGAAACAAATAAAAAACAGGTATACAGATTGGAGATATGCAATGCGGGTGCACACACATAAAGTAAGGCATGTAAAAGCAGTTCACTGAGGCAGAAACCTATTTAGTCATATAGAATTAAACAAAAAAATAAACAAATACATGACAAAAAGAGATACAAAGTGTTCATGTCAAAATATCATTCGTCATATACATTACATGCCAGCAGCAGCAATGTGTTGGTAATGCTGAAAATACCCATGAGAAACAAAAAGTCAACGGTAACACATTGAGAAGAGTATATCATTTGGTAATCTACATATGGTTAAGACACAGAAACATGGATCAGAATAGAGAAAGACAGAGTGATGACAGACAGATGGGCAGACATGTTGAAAGGATTTTTGCACAGTTTTATGCTATGTGCACGTGCCATATTTCTATTTTGCTGTGTTTTGTGTGTTGTGGTGTGTGTGTGTGTGTGTGTGTGTGTGTGATGTTGTGTGTGTATGTGTGTATATGTGTGTGTCTGTGAATGTGTGTATATTATATATATATATATACATATATATATATATATATGTGTGTGTGTGTGGTGTGTGTGTGTGTGTGCGTGTGTGAGTGAGTGTGTACTTGTATTTGTATTTGGTGACATGCGTATTTGTGCATTTGAGAAAGACGCTCACAGACATTCAAATTCAGCCTTGTTTTTGACAAAGTGAGGAAGAAGTGCGAAGATGAGACATGGCCATACCGAAAGCTTTACAAATTAGATACAAATAATGACAACAAATAAATAAATGGCGTTTCGATGATAAATCTGGTATGCCCAAGAGTGTGTCATTGCGTGGGAGATGCAAACAAGAAAGGAAGAGGGAAAATACAGAGAGACACAACGTCAATAGGCCAGGAATCAAAAAAGAATCCCCTGGTACAGTGTGCACTTTCATTTAGCCACATTTTTGTATCTTTACTGGTCAGTTTTACCCCAAGGGTTCTGGGGTGAGGGGAACATTTGAGACGAAGGACAAGCGTTTTCCTTTCGATTCAAAGAAAGAAAGTAGTATGCGTTAGATCAACAATCTCTCTTTCTGTAATGGTGTGTTTCACTGCATTCGGTCCAGATGCTTTATGAGACAGTGATGAATTCTCTGCGGATGCTTTATGAGACAGTGATGAATTCTCTGCTATCGTTGTGAACACAGATTTACCAAATGGTTTCAATCGTGTTGCCATGTAAATGCATATATTAATGTGAAGTATGATAAGTCATAGATTGTTGTGGTGGGCCAATATTTTAGCAAAAGTACAAGGTTAAAAGAAAAGACATATTTGAATATAATACTGGATATTCGATAAACCAAAGAAGTTCTGATTCAGCAAACAATGTCATTGTCATGCTGAAGACTAAAAGAATGGAAAGCATAGAACAAGAAATTGAGTTTTGCAAAACTCAAAACCTAACTGGTTCTGATAGCTTGTGTATATATTTTTGGTTATACTTCGCTAGGTTCGTTATCTGTCGCAAACCAGGGAGTCTGGCTGCAGTAATCAAATATATTTTGGAGTATGCTTAGCCAGCATAAGCCAAAAATATTATCTATCTAACTATCTATATAGTCTGTCTGTCTATATCTGTCTCTGTATCTCTCTTCGTATTTATTATTTTCATTGTTTATTTATTCATTAATTTGTGTTCTATTTATTTGTTGATTGCCTGACTCATTGACTGAATGAGCTTTTCAATCTTACATAATCATATCTACATATATGAGAATGGTCACAAACTTCATGGCATTTCCACGTAGTTTTATGTTTCCTAATTTTTGGTTCTGTCATCAAACGGTTGAATGGCTGTTTTCTGTGTTTATCCTATCCTGGTTTTTTTTTTTGTTTTTTTTTTTTTGCATAACATCTGTAACTCTCGGCACGAATCGAAGAAGATAGGAAATGGAGTCGATACGAGCTATAACAAAACCGGAGATCAAATTCGTACTCTGAAATTTATAGAGTCACTTAACAGAAATCTCTATTTTTGTGAAGGAAATGCTTTTGGACAGTAAGCAAATAAGCACAAAAAGACAAAATAGGAAAGCAAGCCAAAAACGCCCAAAAGAAAAAAAGAGATAAATAAATCAAATGTAACAAAGAAAAACATGGACAAGCCAGAAATAAATAAACTCCTAACAAAACACCTTCTGTCTTTCACTCTCTTTCTCTCCCGTATCTTTATCTCTCCTTCCACTCAGAGAGAGAGAGAGAGAGAGAGAGTGAGAGAGAGGGAAAGAGAGACAGACAGACAGACAGATAGAGAGACAGACAGACAGATAGACAAACAGAAATGATAAAAAGAGAAGGAGGAGATAGAGACAGAAAGACAGAGACAGAGAGAGAAAGAGAAACAGAGAGAGAGAGAGAGAGAGTTCAGACTTCAGAAGTCTGAAGTCTCTCTCTCTCTCTGTGTTGAGAGAGAGAGAGAGAAGAGAGAGAGAGAGAGAGAGAGAGAGAGAATACCAAAAAGGAGACAAACACACACAGAGAAAGAAACATAGATGATTCTGGAGCAAGAACAGCAAAAACGTCTAATAGAAACTGAATAGAACGCCCCAACAACACAGTTCAGCATACATCCAGATTTGTGGCAGAAAATAACCTCACTGGCTACAACCATCATCAGAAACTAATTGGTCTGGCTGAAAGGATCAATGGCACTACCGCTGCCACAAAAACCTGATGAGACAGCAATGCCAAAGTAAAAGAAAGTCCTTGAGTCGTTTGATGTCAACTTGTCAGGTATTGGACTGCCTCTCCCATCCACAGAAAGTCAATAGGCTTTGATCCCAGCCAAAAAAAATTAAAAGAGGGCAAAGTCTTAAAGGGGAACTTGGTCAATGTAGACCGATATAAACGACGCCAGCTTAAACAGAGAAAAAAGGTCTTGCAAGGTCACAGAAGGAGCATGGCTACATTTTCATCCTCACTGAAAAGTCCCGTCTTCGACCGACGGACAAAACAGGTAGCTGAAGAGGATCGCCACTTTGTTGTGATTGGAAGGTTTGCATGCCTCAGTGAGTAGTAGAGCTTCAACAATACTAGCTTTTATTACTGGTCATCATGTATCCTGCCTCATGGCTTAGGCGGTCATGGCCCTCCATACAAATATATCTTTTGTTGCTGGAAGTATATCTCCCAGCCTACCAAAGGTGCCATACCATGGCTTTTAAGCAGCATGGAATAAAACCGAAATGATTTCATAACAGCCTTAAAGACTAGATCTCAAATGCACCATATCTAACTGTATCATCTGGTCTCTCAACACAACAGCAGATGTTCATTCAGAACCCTTTGGGACAGTTTCATAACTAAATTGATGAACAAATATTTCTTCACCATATTGAATCCAGAACATCACTTCAGAATTTTTTCCTTCTGTGCTTCTTTATCTGACTAATTTTGGTACTTGCACCTGATGTATAGTTCTGATCTAGTTTGTTATGTATTACGTCTGTCTACCTATCTTTGTATCTCATTTCTAAATCATATATGCTTTATTGTCATCGTCATATATGCATATGTGTATAATGTATATATATATATATATGTATATAAAAAAAACACAGAGAACGATAGATATATACAAAGATGTATACATATACACATATATATACATATACATACATATGTGTATACATATATATATAGTACATATATGTATATATATATATATATATATATATTTATATATGATATATATAGTTATATGTGTGTGTGTGTGTGTGTGTGTGTGTGTGTGTGTGTGTGTGTGTGTGTGTTTCATTGTATTTTTAAGCAAGCAAAATCCACATGTAGTAAGTCTATTGCTGTAGTTGTAGACGTTTTCCTAAAAATAATGCACAGACATAAAAAGAAAACTACTTTGATCGCAACGGTTACTGTGTAAAGTCCATTGAAGAAAAACCTGTCCCATATTAATGTGATGTTATACTTACCTACCCGTTTAGTCAGATTGTTCAGCCAGCCAAACTGGATCATGCAAAATCATGTTTTCATACCTGAGAAGAATATGTGGGACAGCAGTGACAAATTTGTTGCTGAAAAAATGAAGACAGTAAACGCTGGATTAACGGTTTTATCCCCTATTGACTTCATGCTTTACGCATTTGTTCTAATGAATCTTTCATGGCTTCACTAATCTTTGAAGGTTTCCCGTGATCGAGTGTCTCTTTAGTGCTGATTAGGGACTGAGGACATTGTTTGGAATTAGGGAAAACCTCTTAAGTTAACGTCTCCATAGCGAACATAGCTTTCGTCAGCAACACATTGGAGTAATGAGGTGTCCAGTTACTTTTAAGCCATCCATAGGTTAATGACTGCAGGTATGTGTGTGGAACAGTTCTTACCATGTTATGTACCAGACTGAATTGGAGTTTTGTTCCACAACGAACACTGTTTGCATAGAATGGCAGTTAATCTCCTTGTAGTTAGCACGTTGCACCTGCTGAAATTATTCACACCTTGTAGGAGAGCCAGGAATGGTGTTTTTCAGCCTCCTCCTCACTTTGGAAATTCAAGCATACAGGTGCAGAAGATATTTTTCACCCTCTCTGTCCTCAGCCACACTGCAAGTCCGTCCAATATGTTCTCCCTGGGTCTACCTGGTGCTCACTTTCCCTCCAGCGTTCCTGTTGTGACCAGGTGCTCTAATTTCCCTTTCCTCATAAAATGGCCTATAAATGTCTGTCTTTTCCTAAGCTTCCTTATGAGTGATCTTCTTGTGTCTGCCTCCACCAAGACTGTCTCGTTTGTTTTCTTTGCTGTCCATGGAACTCTCAACAGTCTTCTTAGAAACCACATCTCGGCTGCCTCAATCTTGTTGTGGCTTTGCTTGTTGACTGTCCACGCCTTGCAACCGTATAAAATAATTGGTTCCGTATAGCATTCAAGAACTTTCTTCCTGATGTTATTGATAGGCATTTGTTGGAAAGAATGCTTTTCATCTTCTTGAATGCTGTTTTGGCTTGGCTGATTCTGCTGGCAATTTCTGATTTGCATCTGCCGTCTGGTGAGATGATCGTTTCCAGATATTTAAACTTATCAACCTGTGTCAAGGTTGTGCCGTTTGCTGTTATTTTGCATGAGGGGGGTTCATGTACTTTACTGATTACCATGACTTCAGCGTTCTTGCTATTTAGCTCCAACCCTTTGTTTTTTCTTTCTATTTCTATTATATTCACAAAGTTTTGTGTGTACCTTTCATTTTCTGTAATTAGAACGGTTTCATCTGCGTATCGAATGTTGTTTATCATTTTTCCTCCAACTTTTAATCCAGGGTATTCTTCTAGGTTTCTCATGATGTTTAAACTGTAAAGTGAAAACAGATCTGGTGACAGAACACAACCTTGCCTGACTCCTCTTTTGATATTTTGGAAAGAGCTTATATCGTTTTCTATTCTCATTGTAGCTGTTTGTTCCCAGTACATATTTCTGATTATTCGTAGATCTTTTCCTTCAATATTGAATCTTTCTAGTTGGTCGATCAATTATTTATGTCTTACCCAATCGAAAGCCTTTGTATAATCAACAAGCATACATAAACATCCTCGTTCAACTTGATTGACCCATCTATGATACTTCTTAGGATGTATGTTGCATTAACAGTCCCTTTCCCTTCCACAAATTCACACTGTTCTTCTGCTATTTCTATTTTGATTCTAGTCCTTGTCCTCATCATGATTATTTTTGATGTGATTTTTGTTACATGACTCGTCAAGCTGATTGTGTGATGGGGTTCGCATTTTATAGCCCCTATTTCCTTTGGAACAGGAATGAAAATTGATTTGACATATCTCTTGGGATTTTTCCTGTCATAAATTTTCATTTAGGAGGACTGTTATGTTTTCAATGCCAAATTCCTCCAGTGTTTCAATCTCTGTAGTAAGATTGTGGTGGTCTTGGGGCTTTTCCTGGTTTCATCTTTTTCAATGCTGCTCTAACTTCGCGTTTCATTATGGATGGTCCTTCAACGTTCTTTCTTATGATGTGTTCTTCGTTTCTGTCATCTTCTAAAACGGTCTTTAATATACTCTCCCCATTTATCTAATATAAGTTGACCCATGTTTTAATATCTAATTCATGGGAGCATAAAACATTCATTTTTATTTCGTTTCATTCTTCAGTTTTTCGGGTTGTTTGTCCTCTAATATACTGCGTTTGTACAACATACAGCACGCAATGACGCATGCTTGTGGACATTTCAAAGACAGCCGGTAATAATGCTTTATAAATTATTTATAGCTGTCCACAATCTTCCCAACTTTCAATCCAATTATGAAGCATGGTTGAAGTGTTTGTGTTTAGTGAGGTAGGATTCTTCCATACAAGTTCAATGCATACATGCTAAATGCTCGTTGAGTCCAGTCTCCACATAATGTTAGGTGCAAAAAAGCAGGCGCACAAACATGCTTGTTGATTTGGACTGTTTTTTTCCAGATTTTAAAATTGGTACTCTCTCTGTCTCTGTCCTCTCTCTCTCTCTCCTTCTCTCTCTCTCTTTCCTTTTCTGTCGGTCTGTTTTGCTGTCTGTCTGTCTGTCTCCCTCCTCCTTCTCCCTTCTTTCTCTCTCTCTCTCTCTCTCCTTCTTTCTCTCTCTCTCTCTCTCTCTCAATTACTCTGTCTGTCTGTGTTTCTGTAGGTCTGTTTTGCTGTCTGTCTGCCTGTCTGTCTGTCTGTCTGTCTGTCTCTCTTTCTTTTCTCTCTCTCTCTCTCGCTCTCTCTCTCTCTCTCTCTCTCTCTCTCTCTCTCTCCCTCTCCCTTCTCTCTCTCTTCTGTCTCTCTGTGTTTCTATTTTTTCACAAGCCGCACTCCCCAAGTTTCCCACTATGTCTGTACTCATTGTGGTTGCTTCTCTATCCACTACAATGTCGTCTCATCTTCCTCTTTATGTATGGAAAGTTTAGAAGACTTGCTGACTATGTTCTTTTTTATCTGTTTTCCAACAACGCACGTCTAAATTCTGAGGACGCATTGATCCAAGGAAATGAAAATCAAGTTTATTTCCGGCGAAACAGTAGAAACATTTATCATACAAGACTCAAAATGTCTTTAAAATTACATAAGAGTATCTCAGCAATATGCAGTGACAAGCTAGGATTCGTGCACTGAAACTTTCTCTAATGTTTCCCTCACTGCTCTGTCTATGGGTCCAAAGCTGCCCAACATGTACATATATATATATATATATTTTTAATTTCCTACAGTCTTTTCCTGCTAACATCTCACAAAACAGACTCAAAAACCATTGTATTGGACCAACCATAAAACGTAAGCTGCGTGCATTATTTCACCATATGCATAGGATTACGCAGAAGAACACTGAACGTACTACGTTCACTTATGTACACATGACCAGCACGAGTTCTCACAATGCGTTCATTTAATCTTACAGAGAACTCCCATCTGTATTCTCCAAGTATTTCACCACCAAAATACAAACTCTTCGTGACAGGCTTGACAGACACCCTGTCAACCATGCCCACCTGACCCTTCCTTCTCTGGCACACCTCTTACTACTTTTACCCCAGTCTCACAAGAAGAAATTCTCAACACAATCAGATCCATGTCGTTCAAAACCTGCGAACTGGATCCTCTTCCAGGTTCTCTCTACTCTGACTGTCTCCCTACTCTCCTCCCATTCATCACTGACATCATCAAGACTTCTCTTCAAACTGGAACTGTCCCAGATTCTTTCAAGTCTGCTATTGTTCATCCTCTCCTCAAGAAATACAATTTAGACCCAAATGAACTGAAAAATTACCGGCCTATCTCTAATCTCTCTTTCTTGTCAAAACTCATCGAAAAAGTTGTCCTCAACCAGCTGAACTCTCACCTGTCTGCCAATAATCTCCTCAATCCTTT
This sequence comes from Monoplex corrugatus, assembly GCA_030674185.1. NCBI lineage: Eukaryota > Metazoa > Mollusca > Gastropoda > Littorinimorpha > Ranellidae > Monoplex > Monoplex corrugatus. The sequence goes on along the minus strand of CM060307.1, from coordinate 39,168,108 downwards.
CCAGTCAGCCTACCGCCAGTGCCATAGCACTGAAACTGCCCTGCTACATATTCTCAACAATCTCCTCCTTGCAACTGATACTGGCAAAGTCTCTCTCCTCACACTCCTTGATCTGTCTGCAGCCTTCGATACCATTGATCATGGTATTCTCCTTTCTAGACTTCATCATACTTTTGGCATCTCTGACATTGGTCTCTCCTGGTTCACTTCGTATCTATCAAACAGAAAACAAACTGTTCTCATTAATGGCACTTACTCTCAACCTGCATACCTGACCTGTGGTGTTCCACAAGGATCTGTCCTTGGCCCTGTTCTTTTCACTCTTTACACCTCCCCCCTGTCCACCATCATCAACTCCCACTCTATAAAACACCACTTCTATGCTGATGACACCCAACTTCTAGACAGTGACACACCAGACAATATACAGCGCCTCTTGACTCGCACCACTGAGTGTTACTCGGACATTAAGAACTGGATGACGTTCAACATACTTCAGCTTAATGATGACAAGACAGAAGCTATCCTCATTGGCACCCGTTAGAAACTTTCTCAGCTGCCTCCTCTTTCTCTCCCATTATGTAACACATCAGTCCCAATTTCTGATTCAGCCAAAAACCTTGGTGTCTGCATTGACTCTACCCTCTCCATGAACAACTTTGTTTCTCAAACTGCCAGATCTTGCTACTATCATCTCCATCGTATAAGCCTGATCAGGAAGTATCTCTCTGTCGAAACAACTGCAAAACTCGTCCTCTCCTTCATAATGTCTCGCATTGACTATTGCAATTCACTCCTGTCTGGTCTTCCTGCCTCCACCATTCACATCCTGCAGCGTATTCAAAACAATGCTGCACGCCTTGTACTAAAAAAGAAAAAAGCTGACCACATATCTCCTCTCCTGGCACTACTTCACTGGCTCCCTGTATCAAAGCGCATACAGTACAAACTAGACACCATGTGCTACAAAAGCCTCAATAACGCAGCCCCCGATTACCTGTCAAGCCTACTTGAGATCTATGTTCCCTCACGTACCCTCCGCTCTGCCTCCGATCCTCTGACTTTTCGCTTTCCACGCACTAAACTCAATACCTATGGTCCACGAGCCTTCTCTGTTTCTGGTCCACTCTCCTGGAACAAACTTCCTCTCTCAGTCCGTCAGCAACCTACTTTTGTCTCCTTCAAGTCCGCTCTCAAAACTCACCTTTTCTCCTCTGCATAAAATCCTGACCTCACTCAATCCCCTCTGCAGCCTGTCTCCACTCGGAGGGGAATCACATTGTAATATATAATTGTATATAATATGCTCTCTATAATTTTCCATTGCTTTTATTCTTTCTCCCCATTTATAGCCGTGTGCGTGTGCGTGTGCGTGTGCGTGTGCGTGTGCGTGTGTGTGTGTGTGTATGTGTGTGTGTGTGTGTGTGTGTGTGTGTGTGCGTGCGTGCGTGCGTGCGTGCGTGCGTGCGTGCGAGTGTGTGCGTGCGTGCGTGTGTGTCTGTTTTAGCGCTTAGATTTGATTTTATCAAGATTTTGCGCTATATAAAATATTGTATTGTATTGTATTGTTGTTTAGTTGAAACAAGAATAGTTTTAATGTACTGTTTGATTAGTGTGCGTCTGATGTTGTCATATTGTAATCACATATCAAAATAAGAGGATAATAAATAAATTTTTCTCTCCACCCAAAAAAAAAAAAAAAGAAAAAAGAAAAAGAAAACAAAGAAAAGAAAAGAAAACAAAAAAAAAAGAAGAAGAGGAAACTTTTTGTTGTTTTCCTTGTTTGTTTTATTTTGCTTCGTTTTCTTTTTGTTCCTGTTTTTGTCATTTATTTATTTTGTCCGTTTTCTATCTGTTCGTTATTTTCCCTCTATTTGTTTCATAGATTTTTCAATGGCTCTGTGTTTGTTTATTCTGTACCTGTATTTCTCTTTTGGCCTGTTTCTTGCGTGTCAACATATGTTGTATTTATTTTTGTAAACGTATTCCAGGTATGTCTATCAGATGAACTTGCCTGAAGTTTAACGATGTAAGAAAAATACATATGCTGTTACAATGTCAGAACTTTAAAACATTTTTATTTTTATTTTCTTGTATTTGCAAACTTCACATCCTCTTTCCACCATTTCAACTTAAAAAGAAGAAGAAAAAAAAAAGAATTCTGGATACGTGTGTGTTGTGTGTGTGTGTGTGTGTGTGTGTGTGTGTGTGTGTGTGTGTGTGTGTGTGTGTGTGTGTGTGTGTTGTGTCTGTGAGTGAGTGAGTGAGAATGTGTGTGTGTGTGTGTGCGTGCGTGTGTGTGTGTGTGTGTGTGTGTGCGTGTGTGTGTGTGTGTGAGTGAGTGAGTAAGTGAGTGAGTGTATGTGTGTGTGTGTGTGTGTGTGTGTGTGTGTGTGTGTGTGTGTGTGTGTGTGTGTGTGTGTGTGTGTGTGTGTGTTTGTCTGGTTGGGTATGTTTTCAATCATTTGTTTTGTTTCTTTTTTTTTTTCTTTCGCTTGTTTATCTTTCTTCTGCTCCTGCTCATTCAACTCCTCCATCTTATACTTCGTGTTACCCTCCTATTTTTATCCTCCTCTTGAAGGACGTGTTTATCCTCTTCAGCACAGATATTTACTCTACATGTTTATTGATCAGAGAATGATTCAAGATGTTTTTGCTTCCAGCACTTCTTGGCTGACAGATTTAAGTGGTCTATGCAACTAAAGACATTTGACAGGCCTCAAAGGGAAAATTCGTACCAAAAGACCCGTTCTGAAGTACACAGTCACGTCCATAGCACTCACATTTCACAGACCTGACCAAAGTGGTTTTTAACACTTTGATTCCAGCACCCTGTGCCCCCAGCATCTCTATTGTTAACCATGCTAATAGAACAAAAACGTAACACTTTGACTCTCTCACCCTATCCACTGGCTTCCAGCGGGAGGCTGATGAATAGGGTGATGAATTAAAAGGTTTAGTTTTTGCAGTCAGTGGATAGGGTGCGGGAGTCAAAAGTTTAAAGCAATCCAAAGCGAACAAACAACCATCCAAAGAACAACAAGTAAGAAAGCATTTGAGTCGATAACATTTCTGTCAGTCTTTTTTCCCATATATTTTACCCCTTTTCGTCTTTGTGTATATGTGTTTGTTTTTTAATGTTTCCTTTATTGTTCGTGTAAATCTGCATTGCATTACATTTCTTCATATGCTTTTTTTTCTAGAAATATGCAGCTTATCTGACTATACTTCATACAATTAAAACTAAATGATTGTTATACCAATAGAACTGAAAAACTGTGGTCATAGTTCTTTTAAGTTTTATCATACTCTTTCCACATTAGTCTTCCTACCTTTCATCTCAGCTTACCTCCTGTTCGGGTGTTTGCTTGATAGGCGCGATGTACCGCTGGACAAGACGCCAGACATCCAATTTGAAGGTCTGTGTTTCATCTTTCTTGTGCATTTCCCTCCCTGGTGGTTAAGGGGTAAAGATTAGACCAAGTAATCTCCCTGGTCATGTAGGACTGCCAGAGCTTATACCCCCTTTTGTGTGTGTACGCTCGCGGAACATAAAACAGCATGGTTAAAAGTTCTAAAAGTCATGTCAGTGTTCTTCGGTTTCATGGAGACATGGAAAATCTCGGCATACTGGCCCATCCAAGACGGAATATGCAGACTGTACAGGAACATGCCGCATTATTAAAGAAAAAACAAATAAGCAAGCGAACTAACTAACAAACAAACAAACACACAAACAAACAAGCAAACAAAAACAAACAGCAAACAACAAAGAAACAAACAGACAAATAAACAAACAAGCAAGCAGGCAAGCAATCAATCAAGCAAGCAAGCAACCAACCAACCAACCAACCAACCATCCAACCAACCAACTAACCAGCCAACCAACCAACCAACCAACCAACCAACAAACAAACAAACAAACATGCACGCAAGTGAACAAGCAGGCAAGCAAGCAACCACACAAACAATCAAAAACAAACAAACAAACAAACAAACAAACAAACAAACAAACAGCAAACAATCAATCGTTCAAAGAAAGAAAGAAAGAAAAAAGAAAGAAAGAAAGAAAGAAAGAAAGAAAAAGAAAGAAAGAAAGAAAGAAAGAATAAACAAGCAAAGAAACAAACAAACAAAACCCAAGAAAACATGCGTCTTGTTGTTGAAGTGTAGCAGTCACTTCTTTCTTCGTTTCTTTTTTTATTTCAACCCTATTTTTCTTCTTCGGCTGTCACTAATATCGTGCAGTGTAAATATTTATTTCTCCCTGTCCATGGGCAAAGGAGAGATACTCAGGATGTTATTGCTTCCAGCATTTACTGACAGGCGGGATGCAAGTGGCCCAGACAAGTAAAGCCAACAGCTGACAGGCTTTAAGGGGAATATTTGTGGGTCAAGGCCCTAAGGCCCATTCGTGTGGTGCAGAGGGGTCCTTGACATTTGTCTTTCACACACCGGATAAGAACTTTTTTTTTCAGGAGCGATGGCGGCTAGCTCTCTGGAAGGGGTCTTGTATCGGCATTTAAAGAATCATTGTCACGAATTTTTTCGCGGGTTGGTTTGTAGAGTCATGGAGTCAAGATCTGATATCTTGAGTACAGTCCCAGCCCGCAGCATTACAAACTGGCCTGTTCGCTGCCCATCTTAATGTTTCCATCATTCTGGTGGTGTCAGCTTAGTGTTTGACAGGTCCCATCTCCCATTTCTCCCGTTTCAAGGCCTTGCCAGCGCATAGGGTTTTGCGGGGCTCAGATATCTGTCAGATTATTGCTGGCGGATTTGAGTGGAGTGTATGTATATGGAGCTGTCCGAGCATGGTGACTCTCTCTTGAAATAACTCCTACAACGACAACTAAGGATGTGTGTCATGCTGTATATGTGTCCCTAGACATTTTATTTAGTGTTAAGGTAGGTGGTGGTGGTGATATTTCTTACATTTAGTTCATTTTTTTCACATCTGCTTTGTGCTAGGAGGATTCGTGGGGACATGATTCGGCGGATTGTTAGTCAGACGGGAAGCCTTATGTTCTGTTGTAGGTGTCTTCATCTCCCTCTGATCAACGTATTCGTGGACTTCATCTTGTTCTGTAACCTGAACATCTGGCATTGTAGATCGAAGGGCTCTCTAGTTGATGGGCTTAATGGTGAGGTTGCCAAACCATTTGAGTCACCGCTATGATAAAAGTGGAAGGATCTGATTTCAGCAAACTATGCACTGCATATGTGGACCAATACCAACATTTTTAATGAATATATTACCCTCATGGGCTGGCTATTAGCAAAGCAAATGTTCTGTCTTACGTCGACCTTCTCATTGTCTGTGTTGTGTTATTATTGTTTTCATGTCATACTGGATCAGACTTAGATTTACTGAGTCCTACATCTGAAGTTTCCTCGATGTTTTCTAAGTGGGAAACATCAAGGAGCAAACACAGGTCGCAGCAGTCTAGAGATTTTCAGTCTGGTTGAGGAAAGACAGACCTGGAGGACAGACACACGGAGAGCAGTGCGGGCAGCTAAGATTCCAAGTAGTGATGCTGTAGAATTAATAAGAGATTGAATGAATGAATGAATGAATGAATGAACGAACGAATGCATGCATGAATGAATGACAGACAAACGTTACATCTATCTATCTATCTATCTATCTATCTATCTATCTATCTATCCCGCCTATCTATCTATCTATCTATCTACCTATCTATCTATCTATCTATTTATCTATCTAACTATCTATCTATCTGTCTGTCTATCTATCTATCTATCTACCTACCTATGTATGTATGTATGTATGTATCTATATATCTATCTATCTATGTCTGTCTGTCTATCTATGTCTGTCTGTCTGTCTGTCTGTCTCTTTGTCTGTCTATCTATATCTGTATCATCTAAGCTGGATAACGAAATTCTGTATATCTATGTCTGTCTGTCTGTCTCTTTGTCTGTCTATCTATCTATATATTATCTAACCTGGAAAACGAAATTAAATACACACATCAGGGCATGCACACCCACAATCTGAGGATACGCCCCTTACGTTGACCATTACAATTTATCACCAGAGAATTGAAAAATACTTAACAGAAATGTGAAAATAATTAAAGACACTAAAGCATACATAGTACATGGCTTAATTTAATTACATAAAATTGACCCCGCACACTTCTTTGGAACCAAACATGCAGTTAATACATGTACCCAGTTATCAGTCCTAAGGGAAAGTATGTAAGGTTTTACAGAACACATACAGCTGATTGAGCCAGCAAGACAGACAATGATAGGAGGAGATGACATACAGCAACGGAAGAAGGAAGAAGCAAAGGGAGTGATAGAAAAGAAGAAATGTCTAGCAAATATCTGGCACAGAATTAGACGAAAAAAACAAAACAAAACAAAGCAAAAAACCCCGAAAATTCTAGCTTAGAATTTCCAGAGGTGGAAGATATAATTTATTTATACTAAAAGAACCCTCGCCATCCCAAAGTGGGATTTCGGTGAAATCCGACAGTGTTTGTTCTGATCCAGCTGATTAAGAACGCTGCCTATTGAGCTTTTTACTAAGGACAGGAACCTCTCAGTCGCCAAGACCGGGCCAAGTGAGAGACCCTCCCTGCCCTCTCTTTCCAGGTAAGGAGACAGCCCCCATGAACCATTGCCATAAAAGACCCCGCCTAAATTCGTTTCAGACATGGAAGCAGTAGAGGTAACCGAAACTAAGGCCACTATTAAGGCCACCACTAGATCAAGGCACGAAAGGCCGCTACATTGATTCTGAAGCAGGTTTCATTCTACCATAACAATTGCTGATTTCATGACAATAAAGATGATGACCATGGTGTTATAGGGTTCCATCAAGGCCTGAGACTATGTGACAGGTCTACACTTGCTGTCACAAAATAGCCTGGCGCCAACCAGACTCGAAAGACACCGTGACATGGAGCGTTGGTTAAGAAAATTGAGCCACAATTTCGATGACCCATGTATTAATTTAAGCGTGTATTCTTGTTGCATTGCACCAATATTGCTAGTTTTGTGTTTACATGTAAATTATTGGCACACTGGAGAAAGAGAGGGAGAAACAAAAGGCAGAGAGACTGGGGAGGTAGGGGTGGAAAGACAGAAAGAGAGAGAGAGAGAGAGACAGAGACAGAGAGACAGAGAGACAGAGAGAGACAGAGAGAGGCAGGCAGACAGACAGACAGACAGACAGACAGACAGACAGACAAAGAATGGAAGACAGAAACAGAGGCAGACAGAGACAGAGAGGAACAGAGAGAGACAGAGAGATGTTTCAGTGATGCACGGGGACCGGTTTCCGTTTTATCGTTCAATGTTCGTTTCAAAAGTATTGGCTTAATAGCACGTTAAGTCTGGTGGAAAAGTCGATGTCTGGTCAACAGCCACCATTGATTTATTTGAGGATGACAGTGACAGTTAGAAAGAGAGACAGAGACAAAGAGAGAGAGAGACAGACAGACAGACAGACAGACAGACAGAAAGACAGAGACAGAGACAGAGATAGAGATTGAAAGAGAGGGAGAGAGACAAACAAACACAAAAAAGACCGAAGAGAGAGAGAGAGAGAGAGAGAGAGAGAGAGAGAGAAATAGAGAGAGAGAGACAGACAGAACGAGACAGATAGCGTGTGTGATTGTGTGTGTGTGTGTGTGTGTGTGTGTGTATGTGTGTGTGTGTGTTTGTGTGTGTGTGTGTGACTGTGTGACTGTGTGTGTGTGTGGTGTGTGTGTGTGTGTGTGTGTGTTGAGTGTGTGTTAAGGTGTTGTGTCTGTTAATGTGTGGAAGTTGGGCGGTGTGGGAATTTGGGCATGAGAATTGGGGAAGGGCATGATAACTGAATATTGCAGTAAAAATAAGGGCTAAAAAGAAACTTGAACATACACAGGATACAACATAAACAACAATAAAAAAAACAAAAATATAAAAGAAAAACAACAACAGCAACACAAAAACACACAACAACAACAACGATAACGACAACAACAATATCATCATCATCATCATAAACAACAAACAACAACAACAACAACAACAACAAACAACAACAACAACAACAACACAACGACAACAACAATGACAGCAAAAGAACAAACAGAAAAGGATAAAAAAAAAAAGGCAGTAAAGGATGCTTCAATTTTCAGCTCAAGATTTTTCGGCAACAAAGGAACAAATTGAAAAAAAAGGGTTAAAAAAAAAAGAAATAAAGGATGCTTTAATTTCAGCTCAGGTTTTCTCCGGAGAGTGTGAATGCGCTCGGTCGACAAAACAAATGTAAAAAGCAAACAAAGTAAAATATCAATTGAGAGAAAGCAGGAAGACGAATAGGCTAACGTTGTGTGACGTGACATAGTTTATCATCTTCATTGGTCTCCTTTTCCTTTTTCCCAAAGGGACTGTTGGAGTGGAGGGAGGGTAGGGTAGGATGGATGGGAAGGAAAAGACTGGTTCTTGTTTTGGTTGAAACGAAACAGAGAACGTGTGTCAGATCAACATCTCACTGTCTTCTTATGTGAGTGTGTGTGTGTGTGTGTGTGTGTGTGTGTGTGTGTGTGTGTGTGTGTGTGTGTGTGTGTGTGTGTGTGTGTGTGTGTGTGTTTGTTTGTATGTGTGTGTGTGTGTGTGTGTGTGTGTATTTGTGTGTGTGTGTGTGTGTGTGAGTGTTTGTATGTGTCTGTCTGCCTGTCTTTCTGTCTGTCTGCAAACTGATTTGACACTGTTGTGTTATGTCATTTGTCTATACCATTTGAAAATAAAGATCAAACAAAAAATCAGTCTAAGTCTCCTAACGTTGTTCTGTCTGCTCTATGGTTTTGACAGGCAGCTGTTTATTCTAGTCACAGACACAATGGAAATTGATATCACCATAATCAGTAGATAATGGGTATTGCTTATGAATGGTGGTACTGTCATTAAGGTCTTCAATTATTTTATCGATGAAATCTTTCAAACGCGCCACGCAGTAAGTCTCACTGTCTGAAGATGAATCATTTTCTGAGTAGCTTTTTTTCTATAAGATTATGTGTTCGTGTTTATTTCTGTGAGTATCCATTTCTGTGTGGCCATGAGGATTGTTCTGCTGTCCATGAATGGGTATGTACTACAGTTGCCGAAACACATCGTTGGTTGCAAATAACATAAAGATAAAGGCAAAGGTTGTCAATTCACTCTAAAATCATACAGGAATGACGAGAAAGACCTGAACCTGACAGTCAGTTTTATGACAACTCTACCCATCTCCTCTCCCTTGTTGCTTTACTTTCAAGAAATTGTAACACACTTTCACACCAGATCCCAGAAGAAATGCTATAAATTACCAGCTTACCATCCCGTCTTAATCACTCATGCATATGTATGGAATAAAAGCAAGGCTTATCCAATACAGCATTTGTGACCTCCCACCACGAAATCAGTCTTAACTCGCAGTCATTCGAACAGCACTAGGAGCTGAAAAGGTGACTGAGGGTCTATCTGGGGTGTTTTCCTTTACTTTTTCTCAACATTGATTTCTGTAGACTATAATCTATCCCTCACAGAAATTTGTTTCTTGAAAAAATATTATTAATCAATTTAAAATGGTATTTTAATGCACTGATCGCAGCAGAAAGAACGCAATTTCCTACCAAAAGTACCTATTTTTGTCTCTTATCATGAACCGTAACATGTACAGTACCCGCACATGTAATATACTGATGGAAAACTCTTTGGTGCACCTTTCAGATAATGGCAGCGAAAATTAGAAACAAACTGGGTCAAACCCACCAAATAAAGAAATTTAAGGAAACTTTAGAGGCCGTTTTTCAAAATGTCCGTCACACAACTTCATAACTTTAAACATACATAACTTCTACATTTGTTTGAGTACAAGCTTTATCAAGTACCAAAATATTCAACAGAATGTACACTTTCCAGTGATATGTATATCTCAAAATACTCAGAATGTTAGTTAAGACTGATTTCGTGGTGGAAGGTCCCATTTGTACCCTCACTGACTTTCAGCCAGAGAAAGATGATTATCTGTGAGATGAGATCTCTCAGAAGAGCAGTAGGCAAGACCAAAACGTGACATGGTTACAACGAAGAGATTCGAAATATGGTCAGAACAGCATCTGTCAATCATTACATTACACACCACCGCCCATTATCAAAAAGATCGAAGATACGTCAGATGAAAGAACGATCGAAACCTGGCTGAGGATCAAGTAATTTGGTCACCTGATCAGGATGCCAGTTAATCAGCCAAGACTTTTAGCTTACAACATCAGATGCTCGGACGTAAGAGCCAGAGGAAAACTGCAGCAGCGCTGGTAGGTGGATTGGCAAACATACTCCACATGTACAACATACTTCTATATTGGGCTTCCCATTTAACTGGAGACCGCCAGCTTTATTTTCGTGCGACTCCTTTTGCTACAGTCGATAGAAACAGTCGTCGTCGTTATCATCATCATCATCATCGTCGTCGTCTATCATCATCATCATCATCATCATCATCATCATCATCATCATCATCATCATCATCATCATCATCATCATCATCATCATCATCTCATCATCATCATCATCATCATCATCATCATCATCCATCATCATCATCATCATCATCATCATGTGTCCTTCGCATGGCGTTGACGACCATGTCACTCCATACGAATCTATCCCTTGTCGGTGCAAGTACGTTTCCCACCCTCTCTGTCCTCAGCCACTCTGCAAGTCCGGCCAATATTTTCTTCCTGGGTCTACGTAGTGCTCTTTTTCCCTCCAGATTTCCAGTTGTGACCAGGTGCTCTAATATCTCTTTCCTCATGAAATGTCCTATAAATGTTACTTGTCTTTTCCTAATCTTCTTCACTAATGTTCATTTTGTGTCCGCGTCCTTCAAGACTTGTCTTTTTTTTCTGTCCATGGAACTCTCTACATTCTTCTTAGGAACCACGTTTCAGTTGCTTCAAGCTTATTCGGACTTTGCTCGTTGACTGTCCACGCCTCACAACCGTACAATAGTATCAATTCTGTGTAACATGCAAGAACTCTACAACATGCCCCTTTGCCATGCTTGCCATTTAACTAGAGATCGCCAGCTTTATTTTCCTGAGGGTCCTTAATGTTACAAGCGGATAGAAACAGTGAAGTAGCATGAATAACCATTCCCAACTCGCTAATATTGATGGGCGTCTAAGTAAACCAGAACATGAGAAATTATGCTATGGCTTTTCCACACAGTTTTGGTTTCTTTTTATCATGTTTTTTGGTTCTGTCAAGGGAAAACATGTCATGGCTTTTTCATAGTTTTATGTTGCCTTCTTACCCAGTTCAGCAATAAGATGAGTGCTTGGTTATCCTTTTTCTATATCTTGTCGTCATTGTTGCAAAAGATGAAGATGACGGGAAATTGGAACTGATTCTTATAATGCCACAACAAAAAATCCACATCCTGAATTATACTTTTAGTATAGAGTATATAACGACAAAATGGTCGCCCATATAAACGTCTTATAGAAGGGTAAGCACAGAAACAGAATTCATGTTCAAGCTACAAAAAGACATGAAAAGTTTTGTACAGATGAGACTAAAAAAATGAAGAGATGACCAGATAAGATTTTTAAGTCTAGTAATGATCAAAAAGGAGAGAGGAGAGAGAGAGAGAGAGAGAGAGAGAGAGAGAGAGAGAAAGAGAGAGAGGGACAGACAGACAGACAGACACACAGAGAGAGACCGACAGACAAAGACATAGATAGAGACAGAAAGAGAGAGAGAAAGAAAGAGAGAAAGAGAGACAGACAGACAGACAGACACACAGAGACAGAGAGATAGAGAGACAATCTGAGATAGAGAGACAGAGACAGAGAAAGCCCAGGCAAGTAAAAGTGGATAAAGAAATCAAAACAAACAAACATAATGGTGGATAAAGAAATCAAAATAAACAATTAAACAAACAAAAGAAAAAAAACCCACAAAAAACATGAAAACAAAAACAAAACTGAGCACACAAACATCCTGTTCCATGCCAACAGTTTGACTGGTCACAGACCTCATGAAAAGCAAACTGACCGGGCTGCAAGGATCGATCACACTACCAGCCGTCACAAAATCCTGATCAGATGGCAGTGCCAAAATAAAACAAAGTCCTTGAGTTGTTTGATGTGAGCTTGTAAGGTATCGTACCGCCTCTTTCCTGGACAGTAAATCCATAGTCTTTTCGTTCCTCCAGTCCATAAATTTGTGGAAACTGCGTGGGGTTTTACAGGAGATCTGAGCATTAGTGCTTGATGTGAATGACGATGGCCCAAATAGGAAAACAAAAACATTAAGAAACGTCAGAGAGTAGACATGATTAAATGTTGCTTTAACTAAGAAGGAAAATTTTGTGCATTTCAGTGTTGTGGAAGGACCATGAGTGCAAAACTTAACGACAAACCTTGCTATTGCCCAGCCGACTGCGCGTAGCCAAAATGGGCTCTATACCTCTTTGGAGAAAAAAGAACATTTTGAAAAGAAAACTAAGTACACATATCAATGCATTCGTGAACATAACACCCTGCCACTGACCACTCCTTCGAATTTATCATCAGGGGATTTAAAAACTCAAATCTGAATACAAACATGAAGATAGATTAGGACACTAAAATATATATAAAATGGGCCTAAATTACCTAAACTGCTTTGGCACATCACATTTCCTTTGAGCTAGACATGCACTCAATACAAGTGCCCAGTCATTAATTCTAAGAGAAAGAATGTACAGCTTTATAGAACACACGCAGGTGAATGGACCATAAAGGCAGAAAATGATAGGAAGAAATGACAAAAAGCAAAGGAGCAAGGCAGAAACAGAGAGAGTGACAGAAAAGAGGAAAGCTCTAGCAGAGAATTTCCAGAAGGGGGAGATACTATTTATACTGAAAGAGTCCCCGGCGTCCCATCAGGGAAATCTGTGCTTTCCACAGTCGGAATATGATCAAGTACAAGAAGACTAGCCTGACAGGCAACAGTCATGTCCTTCATGATCCTCATATCATTTGTAGACAGAAACTTTCTTTGGAAATACATAGAACATCCTGTTTTCAAAGAGAACTTTTTGAAAGACCACCTGTTTTGCATGATCAGGTATTTAGAAAAATTGTAAAAGACGAAATGAAAAGGCATGTACCATCAATGTCAGAGTTGATAATATAGTTGGTGGTCACACCAACTTAATGCTCTTTTTCAGACATTATATACATATAACATAATATGCCTTGAGTACTGTGAGCAGTAGCAGAGGTTCATGTCCAGTGTTCCTTTTTTCTCATTCTTTACTGATTTTGTCTCTCTGTATACAAAAACAACTTGTGATTGGTTTTATCTGTATTGATAGGCACATCAGCCTACGACCACATGAAGCAGCTCTCGAATTCGGGTAGAGATAGGACCAGAGCCCTAAAGGCAATGACTGAAGCAGCGGAAAAGAACTCCAGCTGGATCTGGACCAGAAGAAACGAAAATGAACGTCATTAGGCATAAAACTACCCTATAATGTTGCTGATGACCAATAGCCAAGTGGTTGAGAGATCCGTCACAAGGGAACTTTGAGAAACCTGACACCTCGGATGCGAGGGTCCTATTCCAAGCGGAGGACACATTTCTGAAAAACAATGGCAATAACAGATGGGCATCTAGGAGTCATGACCTAGATGTGGCCTGGCCCCCTTAAAGGATAAGGTGCTAAGGACCAAAACACTTGCTTGAGGAGGTTTCTCTTCTGAGGACCTTCTTCTGCCCAGCTCTTCCAGGAGTTTCTTACTTCTGACACTTGGCTAGACCATTGACTGCCGGGAACAGCCCTGTGGTCGGGCGGGAAAGACCAGATGACACTGAGAAAGACCAGATTTATGGGTTTCGTGGGCTGGCTCCCCATTTTGCCTTTCTTTAACATGCCTCTACTTCCACAAAGAAAAAATGCTCCCAGGATTAACCGAAAGTGGGAGAGAATAATGAATCAATCAGCGCTTACCCAATCACGACTGGAAATGCGTGTGTGTATGTGCGATTAAATGAAATGGAAAAAATACACAGAGAGAGAGACAGAGACAGAGAAACAGAGAGAGAAAGACAGACAGAGAGAGAGCGAGAGGCAGAGAGAAAGAGAGAGCGATCGAACTAGCGAGAGAGAGCGAAGAGAGAGAGACGAGAGAGACAGAGATGGAGAGAGAGACAGAGAAGAGACAGGAGAGACAGGACGAGAGAGACAAGACCAGAGACACCGAGAGACACCGAGAGACAAAGAGAGAGACAGCGACTGAGACAGAGAGACAGAACACAGAGACAGAGAGAGAGACAGAGAGAGGGAGGCCCACAAAGAGACCCACAGGAAGACAGAGAGAGAAGAGGAGAAGAGAGAGAGAGAGAGAAGACAGACAGACAGAGAGAGAAGAGAGAGAGAGACAGAGAGAGAGACAGACAGAGAGACAGACAGAGACAGACAGAGAGAGAGACAGAGAGAGACAGAGAGAGACAGAGAGACAGAGAGAGAGAGAGAAACACAGACATTGGACAAAAAATACAGAGAATTTTCAATGAATAACAACAATCAGAAAGAGAAATCGGACATTTTTGACACATGAAAAAAGACCCTGTTAGACTTTTTGCATATTGGATAAGTGACAATGTAGACTTATAGTGCTCACATTGAAAGGAATGCATTCAAGTCACCACAGGGTATGGTTTTCTAATGATACGATGACTTTTGTTATTCTGACTTTTTCTTACACCATACCATCTGACAGCTGGAAAAGCTTCCAATACATATGTAACCGTATCTTGGTTGATAAAAGCGCTTCGACATGTAAATAAATAGAGACGTGAACACAGCAGCTGATACACAGTACATGTAAGAGTGAGGAAAGCATAAACTGTATAATAGAATGAATAAGGAACAATGAAGTTACTTCCACTTCCCTCACCCTTCTCTATCTCTTGCTTTGTCTGTCTGTCTGTCTCTTTGTGTCTTTCCCTCTGTCTTTCTCTTTCTGTCTGTGTTGTCTGTCTGTCTCTCTCCGCTCTTACTCTTTTTGTTTTTTTCTCTGCTGTGATGTATGTTTGTCCTTCTGTCTATATGTTTTTTTCTCTATCTGTTTCGCTATCTGCCTGTCTGTCTGCCTGTCTGTCTGTCTGCCTGCCTGCCTGCCTGCCTGTATGTCTGTTTGTTTGTGTGTCTGTGTGTCTGTGTGTGTCTCTGTCTGTCTGTCTGTCTCTCTCTCTCTCTCTCCCCCTCTCCATTTCTCTTCTTTTGTCTTTCACTCTCTCTCTCTCTCTCTCTCTCTCACACACACACACACACACACACACAACACAACACACACAACAAACACATTTTCTCTCTCTCTCTTTCTCTTAGTCTCTCTCTCAGTCTCTGTCTCTTTCTGATTCTGTCAGTATTTCTGTCTGTTTGTCTTTCTGTCTGTCTGTCTCACTCTCTCACTCGCTCTCTCGCTCGCTCACTCGCTCGTTCTGTCTCTCCTTGTTGACGCAGTCAAGTTAAAAGCCACATCAACTCCGTCACCCTAACCACACAGAGCTTCTAGATACAGCCACGTCTCCAAAAGTATTTACTTTTCCTTTTGGCTGCACGCTATGGCTCCACTTTCTGAGTAAAAGAAAAGATGGCAAGACCAAAAAGGGAACATGCACGTCATCTTCTGTGACTGTCTGGCACACAATTCCAAACTATTTTTTAAAGAGGAATCGTTTCTGTAAATGCTCACGTTTGCTGACACCGCAATAGTCTTCTTTTTTTTTTTTTTATTTTTTTTCTTTTTCGTGTGTCAGTTTGCACCGTCATCTGCGTATTCATAGTCTGCAGCTTCCACTATTACGATATGTCCTCTTCATCACCCCAGTGCTATAGTCCATCTCCAGCACTTCCACATCAATGCTACTTTTTTTTATTACATTACACTTCATCAATTGTCCCTCCAACTATCTTTTCCATTTCTTACCAGTCGCCATGGTGTAGTGGCTAGCGCAACGGACTACCGACTGGAAGGTTGTGGGTTCGAATCCCCATCGGTCCCTTCAGAAACCATTGTGGATTTTTCGGTTCTAACCGGCTCCTACCCAGAGTTGGGCGTGCTATGGGGTCATTGGGATAAACTGGGACCACGCAGTTTAGTCTCATCCACTTCATGGACGCTCATCATTCAGGGTGTTGTTCAAATCTTCGGACCAGCATGGCAGATGTCTGTATCTCTCGGGCGTGGTTGACGGCAGGATATATTATGATAGTAAGCGAAGAGTACAGCTCTGTCACGCAGTTTCAATTCTAGATGGAATTCCACAGCATCATGATTATCATCCTCATCAACACCATCATCACCGCATTGTAAAAAGTGTCCCATATTTTGTGGCCATTTAGATGGCGTAGAAAATGGGACGAAGAAAAAGAAGGTGAGCACAAAGGTAACCTCACTGATTGCAACGGCAAAACAAAAAAGAAAAAAAAGATTTTTTCCATTTCTTTAAATTTCTATCCTGTCATTTCTGATTCAGGAAAAGCCCAAACACTTCCCATTCTGTGCAGTAGGAGATTGCGCAGTGTTAGTTTTAAGAGTACCAATATTTTGTGTGTTTTTTGTTTGCTTTTTCTGATTGGTGATGGCTATTGTTTTTCTACTCATGGTGGATTTTCGGCCACTTCTTCCAACTCCTGCCCCCCCCCCCCCCTCGTTTTTTTTTGTTTTTTTTTGTTTTGTTTTTAGTAAGACGATCAATAGATATGACGACTCCTTTTTCGTGACGGTATGACTTTAAGTACCTGATGACTTAGGCCATCCAGGATGTGGAGTTCTTGTTGTGTTGACTTTACCTTCATGTTTCTCGGTACGTTCACTACGTTTAATGCCTAGCGTGTCGGGTACGGCGGATTGAACTTGTTGATATTGTTATCAACAAAATTTCCAAGTCCCCTGTGCGGAAAATAATGCCTCTGGTCAGACAATGGACAAAAGGCAGACGGTAAACTTAGTACACGTTCATCGTTTTCCTGGTTTGCCTGTATATTTCTAGCCAGTGTAGGTCACGATGGACCCAAGACGTATTATATCACCGTCACTGTTGTCACTGTTTGAACTTCTCAACATCATCGCTCATGCTTTATTAAAAGTTCGAGATAATGTACAATGGACGAGAATTAGCAAACTTCCAACCTGGTCGGTCTTTTTTTTTTAATCTGAACTTATCAACATCATTGCTCTTGGAATTGGCAACATCTTTACTTAGTCAGCTGTTTTAAAGTCTGAATAAGCGAATTGTTTTAACGTTTTTAGCAAGCGGTAAAATCGTCATTTTGACGTGGTTGTAGTTGCAGAGTTTCAATTGTAATTTCTCAGATTAGCGTCCCCATGCTCTGAATAAATTCCGAGCCACACAGATGAAACAGGACAGAGAAGATTGAAAACGATATGGCATATATTTAAATCTGTGCCGAAGCCCGACGCTGCTGGTAGTTTAGCATGGTGCAGGAATATCACGATTCATTGTTCATCAGGCACAGTTTGTACCGAGTATTTCTTTGTGGATTTACTAACCAAAAACGGTGGCAATACTGATTTTTTTAGCCAAACTTTATGCACTCTTGTTTTGGCTTCATTTACACATTAAGCACATTCCTTGTGTGTATTTTACTTAACTTTTCTCCACGTTTAATACATACCGAAAATTACTATCACGTTTTATCTACTTATTCATGTGTTTATCTTTATATTCATTTATTGTTTTATTCAATTATTCGTGTATTCATTTATTTGTTTATTATTTATTTGTTTGTTTATTTGTATGCAATTTATTTATTTTGCAAAGCTATTACGAATCATTTTTGCATAGGGCTATTCTCAAACTCAACTGTACTCAATGCGTATTTCACATAATCAGACTTTTAATGGATCGTGGAGAACTCAAGCTGTGAGCCAGCTGACCACACCCCTATAATGTTGCCTTCTCTCCCAGTCCGTCTGTCTGTCTGTCTGTCCGTCCACTGTCTGTCCATCTGTCTGTCTGTCTCTCTGATCTCTCTCTCTCTCTCTCTCTCTCTCTCCTCCCTCCTCTCTCCTCTCTCCTGTCCCTGTCTCTGTCTCTCTTTTTCTCTTCCCTCCTGTATCTTATTCACTGTCTATTTGTCTATTTGATTTCTTTGTTGTTTTCCTCGCCCCCCTCCTTCTCCTTTCTCTCTGTCTTTTATTCTCTCTTTATTCACCATTCTCTCTCCCCCCTCTATTCTCCCCCCCCCACTCCTTTCTCTCTCTGTCTCTTTGTCTGCGTTCTAGAACTAGCATCTGGAAGTGCTGTTGTAGCTATTGTCGATGTAATCAAAAACCTTCGTTATTTTCGTAAATGAATGAAAGCGCAAGAACCCTCATGATCAGGATTACATCTCTTGACCAAAATTCAATGCAGAGAACTGAATCTCAGAATTATACATAAAAAATGATTCTAGCTCTACCCCCTCTAATAAGCTGGTTGCATCGAATAATAGTATACCTCTGTTGCCCTCCCCCCCCCCACCCCTTTAACGAAACGAAGATGGATAATTAAAGACAAATTTATGGTTAGGAACCAAAGGCATTAAAAGTTGGCTCAAAGCCTCAAATCCTAGTCCAGTCTCCCATCTTTCCTCTTTGATTAATCTTTCATAGATTAATTAATCTTCTTTTACTGTTTTCCGTGATTAAGGACCTCTTTAACGGTAATTTGGGAGTGAGGGCTTTGTCTGGAATTGGAGTGAAACTGTGAGTTATTCTCCTCAACGTAGATGTAATTTTCCTTGGCAAGACATCAGAGAAATGGAGCAATGGCGTGGCGAGTGTCATGGAAAAGGTCGATGACCATTCGAGCGTGTGTGAAATTGTTTCCTCTGATGGTACTGCGGGTTCCAGTTCCATTAGGAAATAAGGGAATGGTAATGGGGTAGACCTGGCATCATCATTACCGGTCTTTTAGGGTGGGTTCCAATCCGGTCCTGGAACAATGTGCTGATTGTACTGTATTGTTATGCTGTGTCATATTCTTCTGTATTGTTATGCTGTGTATATTCTTCTGTATTGTTATGTTGTGTTGTATTCTTCTGTATTTTTATGCTGCGTTATATTCTTCTGTGCTGTTATGCTGTGTTATATTCTTCTGTATTGCTATATTGCGTCATATTCTTCTGTATTGTTATATGTGTCATATTCTTCTGTAATGTTATATTGTGTCATATTCTTCTGTATTGTTTTGCTGTGTTCTATTGCATTATGTTGTGTCGCACTGTATCTCGTTGCATAACACTCTATCGTGTTGAAATATTGCTGTATTGTCGTATCTTTATCACGACATCTTGTCACAATGGAATGAATTTGTAATCAAGGCTGAATTGGTTGAACAGGCAGACACAAACACTATCAGATGGCTATGCCTGGACTCAATAGAAAAGTTTTTTTCAGCGTAGCTTGGCCACATATTGTTTATGCTGACGTAACATAATCAAATATCGGTACAGAAGCAACATCATTGATTGGCTCTCTCTCTGTCTCTCTCTCTCTCTCTCTCTCTCTCTCTCTCTCTCTCTCTCTGTCCGTCTCTCTCTATGTCCGTCTCTCTCTTTGTGAATTTCTCTATGTCCGTCTCTCTATCTCTGTCTGTCTGTCTGTCTCACTCTCTATGTCCGTCTGTCTTTATGTCCGTCTCTCTCTCTCTGTGTCCGTCTCTCTCTCAGTCTAGTTATATCTCTCGGTCCATCTCTCTCTGTGTCTGTCTGTCTCTATGTCCGTCTCTCTCTATGTCTCTCTCTCTCTCTCTCTCTCTCTCTCTCTCTCTCTCTCTCTCTGTCAAAAGACAGGTCCAAATTTCCCTGATAGATATATTGACCATTTTCTTCCAATTACAACCACATGTTTCGATTGACATCACAGATAAATTTCTTGGATTTAGTTTACTTCCGACTATCAGTCAGATAAACTCAATCGATTGTGTTTTAGGCTGCACACTAAGCATAGGACTGCAACAACAAGAAGAATGAATAGATGAGTAGGTGCAGGTAATGAGTAGCACCATGATAAATTAAAACCTGTATTGTTGATATCCATTTCAGATATACGTATCTTTAACAATCGCTTCAAGCCTCACTTTTTCTTAAGCACTTGTTTTCATGCTTGCATTGATTCAGTGTTGAAAGGTGCAATTAACAAATGTTAAAAAAATGATTCTAGTGTTCCAACTTCTGTAGTCTTTCTTCATTTCTTCCCCCTGTTTTTTTAAGCATTTCATTTCTTTGCGTTGTCTTCTTCTACCACTCCTCCGCCGTCATTTTTTCATTTAATTTCTTTTGTGTTGTCTTCTTAAAGAGTTTCTGTTTCGTTATGATTTTTAAACCAGACAATGCATCAGTTCGAGTACAAGATCCAATTTGTCTGTTTGTGTTTGTGTGTCTATCTGATTATGCCATCGCTAGGGCGACAACATGTCTTTCACTTTCTTGCGACCGTAACAGTATACCCATATTTACTATAACATAAATTTGAAAAAAAGAAAACTATAAAAAACGAGGACTCAAAAGAAAACTGAGAAAGTGATGACTAGAGAGATGTGAATGAATGAATCAACTTGTTTTATTCTGTGGTATGCTGTGCTGTTTGTCTTCTCTCTCTCTCTCTCTCTCTCTTCTCTCCCTCCTCTCTCTCTCTCTCATGTCTCCCTCCCTCTCTCTCTCTCTATCAGTATGTATGTCCGTCTGTCTCTCTTTCTCTCTCTCTCTCTCTTCCTCCCTCCCTTCATCTCTGTCTGTCTATCCATTTGTCTGTCTGT
>CM060307.1:39117279-39137279 GCA_030674185.1 Monoplex corrugatus | reverse complement strand
TATTATATATATATATATATTATGTATGTATATACAGAGATACAGAGACAGATAGATAGACAGATAGACAGATATATACACTACGCCACTTTTCATTTGAACTATTTTTTTTCCTTAGTGAATGAGCTTTTCGATATATACTTTGCAGATGCAAGTTTTCGACACATAATTCAGTGGCAGCCTTCCAGCGCCTCTACATACAGCTTGGAAATAGAATCAGAACGCGTATCGAATATAAACAGACAAGACAGTCGCAAATATTCGGCCAACTAGCCTTTCTCAAGAATAAATGTAAGATCACAAACAAACACGCACCAAACAAAAATTAGGAGAATACAATGTTATAATATTACTCTCTAATACTGTCCAAGTAGTAACGTTCATCAACACTGGAATACTGGCCAAAACTCCCAGTTCAGCTCTGATTCAATTTGTGAAATATGAGTATTACGGACATCACTGCATAGTATCCAGGGCCTTTCGATGTCGACCTACATATTACGCTCTTGCGGGTTGTGAATCGTTGGCTTTATTTGTCTGAAACGCTTAAATTTCTCAGTCAAGGAGTACAGCAACATCCTGCTGTTTTGCTAATCAATAAACATGGGGAAGAATATTTGTAAACAAACACATACCGACACGATAAGAATAACAAACAAAGAAAATGAAATATGGATAATGCATAAGCGAGAAAAGACGAAAGGGGGGGGGGGGGGATAAGAGGAGTAGAAGAGATAAAGAAGACAGAGAAGGAGAAGAGAGAAGAAGAAGACGAAAAAGAAGAAGAGAATGCGAAGAATGCGAAGAAGAAGAAGAAGAAGGAAGAGAAGAAGATAAGAAGAAGCAGAAGAAGAAAGAAAGAAGAGAAGAAGAAGAAGAATGCGAAGAAGAGAAGAATGCGAAGAAGAAGAAGAAGAAAGAAGAAAAGAAGAAGAAGAAGAAGAAGAAGGAAGAAGAAGAAGGAAGAAGAGAGAAGAAGAAGAATGAGAAGAAGAAGAATCGAAGAAGAAGAAGAATGCGAGAAGAGAGAATGCGAAGAAGAAGGAAGAGAAGATGCGAAGAAGAAGAAGGAAGAATGCGAAGAATGCGAAAGAAGAATGCGAAGAAGAAGGAAGAAGAATGGAAGAAGAAGAATGCGAAGAATGCGAAGAAGAGAAGAAGAATGCGAAGAAGAAGAAGAATGCGAAGAAGAGAAGCAAAGAAGAAGGAAGAAGAATGCGAAGAAGAAGAATGCAAGAAGAAGGAAGAAGAAGAAGAAGAATGCGAAGAAATGGAAGAAGAATGCGAAGAAGAAAGAAGAATGCGAAGAAATGCGAAGAAGAAGAGAAGAAGAAGAAGAAGAAGAAGAAGAAGAAGAAGAAGAAGAAGAAGAAGAAGGAAGAAGAAGAAAGAAGAGAAGAAGAAGAAAGAAGAAGAAGAAGAAGAGAAGAAAGAAGAAGAAGAAAGAAGAAGAAGAAAGAAGAAGAGAAGAAGAATGCAAAGAAGAAGAAGGAAGAAGAAGGAAGAAGAAGAAGAAGAATGCGAAGAAAAGAAGGAAGAAGATGCGAAGAAGAAGAAGAAGAATGCGAAGAAGAAGAAGAAGAAGAAGAATGCAGAAGAAGAATGCGAAGAGAAGAAGGAAGAAGAATCGAAGAATGCGAAGAAGAATGCGAAAGAAGAAGAAGAAGAAGAAGATGCGAAGAAAGAAGAAGAATGCGAAGAAGAGAGAATGCGAAGAAGAAAGAAGAATGCGAAGAAGAATGCGAAGAAGAATGCGAAGAGAAGAATGCGAAGAAGAAGGAATGCGAAGAAGAAGAAGAAGCGAAGAAGAAGAAGAAGAAGAAGAAGAAGAAGAAGAAGAAGAAGAGAAGAAGAAGAAGAAGAAGAAGAAGAAGAAGAAGAAGAAGAAGAAGAAGAAGAAGAAGAAGAAGAAGAAGAAGAAGAAGAGAAGAAGAAGAAGAAGAAGAAGAAGAAGAAGAAGAAGAAGAAGAAGAAGAATGCGAAGAGAAGAAGAATGCGAAGAAGAAGAATGCGAAGAAGAAGATTAGCGAAGAAGAAGAAGAAGAAGAATGCGAAGAAGAAGAAGAAGAAGAAGAGAAGAAGAAGAAGAAGAATGCGAAGAAGAAGAAGAGAAGAAGAGAAGAATGCGAAGAAGAAGAAGAAGAAGAAGAAGAAGAAGAAGAAGAAGAAGAAGAAGAAGAAGAAGAAGAAGAAGAAGAAGAAGAAGAAGAAGAAGAAGAGAAGAAAGAAGAATCGAAGAAGAAGAATCGAAGAAGAAGAAGCGAAGAAGAATGCGGAAGAAGAAGAAGAAGAATGCGAAGAAGAATGCGAAGAAGAATGCGAAGAAGAATGCGAAGAAGAAGAAGGAATCAAGAAGAAGAAGAAAGAAGCAAGAAAATTGCTAGTAAGAAGGAGAAAGAAGAGAAGGAAAAGAAGAGAGAGGAAGAAGAAGAAAAGAAAGAACGAGATCGAAGAAGAAGAAGAAGACATCGCAAAAGAAGAGACAAGAAGAATGCAAGAAAGAAGCGAAAAGAAAAAAATGGAAGAATAGAGAAGAAAAGAAGAAGAAGAGAGAAACAAGAAGAGAATGCGAAGAAAGGAAGAATGCGAAAGAAAAGAATGCGAAGAGAAGAATGCAAGTAAGAATGCAAAAAAGAATCGATGATCGAAGAAAAGAATCGAAGAAGAATGCAAAAGAATCAAAATGAAGAAGAAGAATCGAAAAGTAATGCAGAAGAAGAAGAAAGAAGAAGAAAAGAAGAATGAAAGAGCAAGAACGAAGAAGAAGAACGAAGGAAGAAGAAGAAGAAGAAGAAGAGAAGAAGAAAGAAGAGAAGAAGAAAGAGAGAAGAAAGAGAAGAAGAATGCAAGAATGCGAAGAAGAAGAAGATGCAAGAAAAGAGAAGAAGAAGAATGCAAGAAGAAGAAGAAGCAAGAAGAAGAAGAATGCAAGAGAAGCAAAGGAAGAAGAAGAAGAAGCGAAGAAGAGAAGAGGAAGAAGAAGAAGAAGAAGAAGAAGAATGCGAAGAAGAAGAAGAATGCGAAGAAGAAGAAGAAAAGAAGAAGAAGAAGAAGAAGAAGAAAGAAGAAGAATGCGAAAAGAAGAAGAATGCGAAGAAGAAGAGAATGCGAAGAAGAAGAATCGAAGAAGAATGCGAAGAAGAAGAAGAATGCAAGAATACGAAGAAGAAGAATCGAGAGAAGAATACGAAGAAGAAGAGAAGAAGAAGAAGAAGAAGAGAAGAAGAATGAAGAGAAGAAGAAGAAGAAGAAGAAGAAGAGAAGAAGAAAGAAGAAGAAGAAGAAGAAGAAGAAGAAGAAGAATGGAAGAAGAAGAATGCGAAGAAGAGAATGCGAAAAGAAGAATGCAAGAAGAAGAAGAAGAAGAAGAAGAATGCGAAGAAGAAGAGAAGCGAAGAAGAAGAAGAATGCGAAGAAGAATGCGAAGAAGAATGGAAGAAATGCGAAAGAATGCGAAGAAGAATGCGAAGAAGAAGAATGCGAAGAAGAAGAAGGAAGAAGAAGAAGAAGAAGAAGAAGAAGAAGAAGAAGAAGGAAGAAGAAGAAGAAGAAGAAGAAGAAGAAGAAGAAGAAGAAGAGAGAAGAAGAAGAAGAAGAAGAAGAAGAAGAAGAAGAAGAATGAAGAAGAAGAAGAAGAAGAAGAAGAAGAAGAAGAAGAATGCGAAGAGAAGAAGAAGAATGCGAAGAAGAAGAAGAAGAAGAAGAAGAAGAAGAGAAGAAGAAGAAGAAGAAGAAGGAAGAAGAAGAAGAATGCGAAGAAGAAGAAGAAGAAGAAGAATGCGAAGAAGAAGAAGAAAAGAATGCGAAGAAGAAGAAGAAGAAGAATGCGAAGAAGAATGCGAAGAAGAAGAAGAAGAAGAAGAAGAAGAAGAAGAAGAAGAATGAAGAAGAAGAAGAATGCGAAGAAGAAGAAGAAAAAGAAGAAGAATGCGAAGAAGAATGCGAAGAAGAAGAATGCGAAGAAGAAGAATGCAGAAGAAGAAGAATGCGAAGAAGAAGAAGAATGGAAGAAGAAGAAGAATGCGAAGAAGAATAATGCGAAGAAGAAGAATGCGAAGAATGCGAAGAAGAAGAATGCGAAGAAGAAGAATGCGAAGAAGAAGAATGCAAGAAGAAGAATGCGAAGAAGAAAGAATGTGAAGAAGAAGAATGCGAAGAAGAAGAAGAATGCGAAGAAGAAGAAGAAGAAGAAGAAGAATGCGAAGAAGAATGCGAAGAAAAGAAGAAGAAGAAGAAGAAGAAGGGAAGAAGAAGAATGCGAAGAAGAAGAAGGAAGAAGGAAGAAGAAGAAGAAGAAGAAGAAGAAGAAGAAGAAGAGAAGAAGAAGAAGAAGAAGAAGAAGAAGAAGAAGAAGAAGAAGAATGAAGAAGAAGAAGAAGAAGAAGAAGAAGAAGAAGAAGAAGAAAGAGAAGAAGAAGAAGAAGAAGAAGAGAAGAAGAAGAAGAAGAAGAAGAAGAAGAAGAAGAAGGAAGAAAGAAGAAGAAGAAGAAGAAGAAGAAGAAGAAGAAGAAGAAAAGAAAAACTAAAGGAACAATAAGAACAAATTCAAGAAGAACAAAGACAATAGAACAAGAAGGTTAACAAAGCAAAGAGTAATGAAGAGAACGTTGAAGATGAGGATAAGCACAAAGAAAGAAAAACAAATAAAACAAAAAAAAAAACAATGAAAAAAGTGCGAACAGAGAAAAAGAAGAAAAAAGAGGAAGACAAATGAGGAAAACTCACACTAATGGCAATGAACGAAACCTTGACAACAACAAAAAACACAAAACAAAAAAAACAACAACAACAACCAAAAAACACAAAACATCTAAAAAAGAAACATACACAAACGGAAAGGCACATACACACACACACACACACACACACACACCACACACACACACACACTACACACACACACACACACAACACACACGCACACACACACACACACACACAACACACACACACGCAAAACACAACACACACACACAATCACACAAACACGCCCACACACGTACACAAACACTCACACATACACACAAAGAAAAACGGGCGAACGGTGTGAGATTATAAGGAGTAAAAGGATCATGAGGTCAAGAAAGAAAAATACCGGAAAATATTATGAAGCGCTGGCATTGCAATATTTCATATGATTTTGTTCCCTTTTTGTGCGTAGCTGACAAAGTATCAAACAAACAAACAAACAAACAACAAACAAACAAACAAACAAACAAACAAACGAACGAACAAACAAACAAACAAAATAAACAAAACAAACAATAAACCAGACAGACACAGGCACACAGACATATACACACACACAGATACGCACACAGACGTATACACACACACACACATACATGCATATGTATACATATGTATAAGTGTATGCGCGCGCGCAAACACACACACTCATACACTTTCCTTGATGCAATCATGCAATGAAACTTAATACATAATAATCTTGAAACAGCTGAGGTGAGACAAGCATAAATAAGGAGAGGACAGCAATAAAGAGGCACGCAAACAAGACAAACCACCTTTTCGTTTTGTTGTGTTGTGTTTTATTTCAATCAATCAATTTGCTTATTACTGGTTTTGTTGTTGCTGTTTTCTTTTTGGGCACAGATGAATCATCATCATCATCAAACGCCTTGCCACATGGTGTTGGCAATCATGGCCCTCCATATGTATCTATCCCTTGTTACCGCAAGCACATCTTCTACCATCTCTGTCTTCAGCCACCTATGCAAGTCCGTCCAATATTTTTCCCTGCGTCTAGCTGATGCTTTCTTTCCCTCCAGTTTTACTGTTGCGACCAGGTTCTCCAATTCCCCTTTCCTCATGAAATGGCCTATAAATGTTCCCTGTCTTTTCCTAATCTTCCTTATGAATTATCTTTTTGTGTCTGCCTCCATCAAGACTGTCTCGTTTGTTTTCTTTGCTGTCCATGGAACTCTTATCATTTTTGTAAGAAACCACATCTCGGATGCCTCAATCTTGATAAATGGAGGAAATTATCCTCCAAGATACTTCAAAGAACAATTGGAATGAATGGTGTTTGGTGCCATTAGACTGGCGATGCCTGATAAGAAGTGAAGGTTTGGAAACAAAAACAAATTCAAAATCAGAGAAAAAACACTGTACATTTCAGCTATTCATTTTAATTTACCGCAGGGCGGAAAGAACAATTCGTTATAATTAAGAACATATCAGTCTGAATCAAGAATCCTGCAAGTAGAGTCTGCAATGACGTTTACAGTCCAGAAAACATTTTAATCATTTATATTTTTTTGTGTACCAGTTTCAAAACATTAATTTTTTTGATTGCTATTTTATGAGTTATCATTTATTACGGTCTACGTTTCTGAGATAACAAATCATTTGTCCTTTCTTCCCAGCATTTTCAAGATGTGAACAATAAGCATTATTTTGATAAAGAAAAAGAAATCCAGTATCTCGGTTATCCTAGTTTCAATAAATTGTATCCTTTGCCAACTGGGAAATAAATCAATCTGCCTTTTCTTTCTTTCAGATCCAAAAATAGGCAATTTCTGGAACAAATGTCTCAGCATCTAGTTCTTTTTGTTTTTGTTCTTGTTCTTGTTCTTGTTGTTGTACTTATTCTTCTTGCTTTTGTTTCCTTCGCAATAGGAAGCTGCACTGAAAAACCGTTCACCAGATTCCTTCAGCTCTGCTGGTCGTGTGCTGAGCATCTGCATAACACTGTCCAATTCTAGAGAAATCATATTATCTGCAAAACGGAAAAAAAATGTTTTTGCTGTTTTATCCATCATTTTCAGATGTTAGCAATATTTTTTTCCCTTTATAATATTCTCATCATCTAGAATATCCCATTCTAGTATGATTAAGTTAAACTTCTGATATCATGTTGGCATTGTTTGTGTAATTTAGAGTCCTTTTAGGAAAAAAGTAGCCTTTGTTGCCTTTGTTGGAGTCTGATTTTGTATTACGTGTTCTTACGAAGTATATAGTCCTGATATGGCTTTAGTCCTTAGCTGGGCTAAGCGTTATGCACGTGAACATATAGTGTAGTAGACAAATGTAAACTGAAGGAACGAAACAAAACCAGATCTACATAATGTCAGTTACGTTACACTGCTAGTGGATGATATTTTTTGTTTTATCTTAATACACGTAAGAAAGTAGACCCAGGGAGAAAATACTAGACGGACTTGCAGAGTGGCTGAAGACAAGGAGGGTGGAAGAGATGCCTGAGGCAACAAGAGATAGAGACAGATGGAAGTCCATGATCGCCAACGCCATGTGGCAGGGCACCTGATGATGATGATGATGATGATGATGATGATGATGATGTGACACCTAAGAAGACTTGTGTTTCTTTGAAATATGACAGCACTTTAAAAAAATCAAAATTATAGATTAAACTACATATGTAATCATGATTCTGTATTGTTTGTCTCGATTCTCTTCCTCTCTCTGTCTGTCTGTCTCTGTCTGTCCCTCTTTCTCTCTGTCTCTCTCATCTCTCTCTTGATCCCTCTTTCTCTCTTTCTCTCTCTCTCATCACTCTCTCTCCTCCTTTTCTCTCTATCTTTTTTATTTTTTTTCTCTCTCTCTTTCTCTCTCTCTTTCTCTCTCTCTCTGTTTCTCTCTTCCTCATCTCTCTCTCTGTCTCTGTCCCTCTGTCTCTGTCTCTTTGTTTCTCTCTTCCTCATCTCTCTCTCTCTCCATCTCCCATCTGTCTCCCTCTCTCTGTCTCTCTCTCTCCCTCTCTCTCTCTTTATTTGTTTTCATACACAAACATAACACACAGACACAGACACAGAGACACAGACACAGACACACAGACACACAGACACAGACATAGACATGACAGACAGACAGACAGACACACACACAACACACACGCATGCACACACACACACACACACACACACACACACACACACACACACACACACACATACACAAACATACAAGTATATAAAGAAAACCAGCAAGTTGGGTTTCTGTAAACAGATCATACCCAATGGATGTTTAACGCTGTCAACTGTTAGTCATTCACCAAAGTAGACGCCAAGCTATCAAACCACTAACACCCAAATATTTTACGTGCAGCCAATTGTGGGCCAGGTCACGTCACTGGTTTTGTGGATTTCATCACGTGCTTGAGAGAACTGGACAAAAGGGCTGAAGCGGGGAGGGATGAGGAACGGAAATGTATCAGCAGGCATGCGGAAATGAAAGTCTTCGACTCTGTTTCCAGTGGTTTCGTTCCCATTGTTTGATACTGATACTTGCAGTTGACATTGTCAAGGTGCTGCGTTGTGTCAGAGGTAGCAAATTTATCAAGATTTCAGCACTGACTCTATTGAAATCCAAAACAAGTGTGACCACCTGCGTTCAAGCTGCTTAAACAGGAACCAGGAAAACATGAACATAGTTAATCAGAACATGTATTGAAGAAAACCAGATAAAACTTGGCGCAAATTTTCGGTCAATTGGCCTTTGTCAAGCGTAAATGTAAATCACAAAAGAATAAAACAACAAATACAAAAATTAAGAAAAAAAGCAGGACAGTTTTGGTCTTTTTCTCTTAAGTTTGTTCTTTTGTGATCCTGTGATTACAGTTGACAAAGGCCGTTTGGCCAGTAAGTTGTGCCTGACTTGTCTGGTTGACCTACATACGCGTTCTGATTCCATGTTCGTGTTTTTCTGATTGACTATGTTGTTTTCAGTATTTGCTTTAATTGTCACGTTTTGTGATAGATGAAGGTTTTTCATAGCTTTATCAGTTTTCTGTAAACAAATCACATCCTATGGAAGTTTAACGTTATGAAATGTTACTCACTATAGCAGACGCCAATATCCAAACACCTAAAAATTTTACGTGCAGTCAATGAGGGGCCTGGTCGCATCACTGGTTTTGTGGCTGTCATCACGTGCTTGAGAGAACTGGACGAAATAGCTGAAGGGATGAAGAACGGAAATGTATCAGCAGGCATGTGGAAATGAAAGGCTTATTCTCTATTTCCATGGTTTCGTTCCCATCGTTTTCTACTGATACTTGCAGTTGACAACATTGTCAAGATTCTGCACTGTGTGAGAGGTAACAAATCTACCAAGATTTTAGCTTTGACTTTTCTACTTGTTGTATTTGTAGTAGTTGTACCTTTTGCTAGAATTGATGGGTTTTAGCTTTCTCATGTTTCATGTTCATAGATAACCTTTCAAACATTGAAACCAGAAAAACACGTGAATAGAACCAGATGCGTATTTAGTATAACCATACACGACAGGCACAAATTTTCGGCCAACTGGCCTTTGTCAAGCATGAATGTAAGATCACAAGTAAACAAACACCAAATACAAAAATTAGGAGAAAAAGACTTCACTGCTGCTTCGTCAAGTGGGAGAAAAGGGCATACCATACATACAGACACACACACAGATAAACAGACACACACACACACACACACACACACACACAGACCCACATACACACAGACACAGACCCCCCCCCCACACACACACACACAGACACACATGCAAAGCATACAAGTATATAGACAAATCCAGCGGGGTTAGATTTCTGTAAACAGATCATACCCAATTGATGTTTAGCGCTATCAATTGTTAGTCACTCACCAAAGTAGACGCCAACCCATCAAACCACAAACACCCAAATATTTTACGTGCAGTCAATTAAGGGGGGAGGGGGGGGCCTAGTCGCGTCACTGGTTTTATGGCTTTCATCACGTGCTTGAGAGAACTGGACAAAAGAGCTGAAGCGGGGAGGGATGAAGAATGGAAATGTATCAGCAGGCATGTGGAAATGACAGTCTTCTACTCTATATCCAATGGTTTCGTTCCCATCGTTTGATACTGATACTTCCTGTTAACAACATTGTCAAGGTGCTGCGCTGTGTCAGAGGTAGCAAATTTACCAAGATTTCAGCACTGACTCTATTGAAATCCAAAACAACCCGCGTTCAAGCAAACAGGAACCGGAAAATCATGAACATAGAATCAGTACGCGTATTTAATACAACCAGACAAAACAGGCGCAAATTTTCGGTCAATGGCCTTTGTCAAGCGTAAACGTAAGATCAAAAAGGAAAAAACAACAAATACAAAAAGTAGGAGAAAAGCAGGGAAGATGTGGTCCTTTTCTCCTAGGTTTGTTCTTTTGTGATCTTATGATTACAGTTGACAAATAATTTGTGCCTGACTCTTCTGGTTGTATTACATGCGCATTTGGATTCTATGTTTGTGTTTTTCTGATTCACTCTCTTGTTTTCAGTATCTGCTTTAATTGTCACTTTTTGTGATAGATAAATTTTTTTCATAGCTTTGTCAGTTTTCTGTAAAACAAATCACACCCTATGGATGTTTAACGTTATGAAATGTTACTCACTATAGCAAATGCCAAGATCCAAACACCCAAATGGGGGGCCTGGTCACATCACTGGTTTGTGGATTTCATCACGTGCTTGACAGAACTGGACGAAAGATCTGAAGCAGGAGGGATGAAGAAGGGAAATGTATCAGCAGGCATGTGGAAATGAAGGTCTTCTTCTCTGTTTTCATTGGTTTCGTTCCTATCATTTGATACTGATACTTGCAGTGGACAACATTGTCAAGATTCTGTGCCCTGCTAAACGTAGCAAATCTACCAAGATTTCAGCACTGCCTCTATTGAAATCTGACCAAATGTGACTACCCGTTCAAGCAAACAGGAACCAGCAAAAATATTAACATAGAATCAGTAGGCGTATTTAATACAATCGAATACAAAAGAACAAACAACAAATACAAAAGTTAGGAGAAAATGCAAGGCAGCAGGAAAGATTTTGTCTTTCCCCCCTAAATGTTTGTATTTGTTGTTTGTTCTTTTGTGATCATACATTTAACATGACAAAGGCCAGTTGGCTGAAAGGTTGCTCCTGTCTTGTCTGGTTGTATTAAATTCTCGCTCTGTGTTAGATTTATGTTTTTTTCTGACTGACTCTGTTGTTTTGAATATCTGCCTTAATTATCCCTTTTTGTTATAAATGAAGGTTTTAGGTTTTTCATTGCTCTGTCAGCGTTTTGTAAACAAATCACACCATGTGGATGTTTAACGTTATGAAATTTACTATAGCAGACACCAAGATCCGAACACCCAAAAAGGTTTACGTGCAGTCAAAGGGGGGCTTGGTCCATTATGGTTTTGTGATTTCATCACATGCTGAGAGAACTGGATGAACGAGCTGAGAGGGTGAAGAACGGAAATGTATCAGCAGGCATGTGGAACTGAGTCTTCTTCTCTATTTCCAGTGGGTTCATTCCCATCGTTTAATACTGACGCTTGCAGTTGAAAACATTGTCAAGATTCTGTGCTGTGTTAGACATTGCAAATCTACCAAGATTTTAGCCTTGATTTTTCTGCTTGTTGTATTTGCCATACTTGTTACGTTTTGCTAGAATTGATGGTTTTTAGATCTATTGGGTTTTATGTTCATAGTAGAACCTTTCAAGCATTTTCTGTAAAGTTGTGGAACCAGAAAGACATGAAAATAGAACCAGAACGCGTATTTAATACAATCAGACGCGTTCTGATTCTATTTTCGTGTTTTTCTGGTTTCTGTTTGATTGAACACAGACAGTCACACTTGTTTTGGATTTGTAAAGTTGTAGTTTTCTGCTTGTGGTAAACTTATCATGATAATGATAATGCGTTTGTTGTCAATTTGTTTCAATGAGCAGATGATCTTAGAGTAGAATGATAATCGTATCATATCAAATCACTGGATGCCTTGCACCTAGACTTTTTCCACCATCACCTTGATACTGGCACTGACATTCTGTGGACACACATGTCCTAAAAGACCAGAAACAAAGAGCCACCCATTACCCACGGGGCGGAGGTATTTAGACAGATCGAACCCTACACCTTCCTATTGGAAGTCTCAATTTCACCAAGTAACTATACCGCACTCATCAAAGTGTGTTGTCAAGATTAGAGACACAACATTAGTCATATGTATTGATCACGAAATTTCATTGATTGTTTTATGTCACGATTAAAATTATGTCCAGTACTGTCAGTCCCAAGGCTGATGTGTCAGGTACTCTCACGCAATGTCGTGTAAGACACATATAACTTTCTCCTAAATATTGTTTTATTTATAAGTAATCACCCATGGTAATTATTTACCTGTCTCATCTTCAAACGTTGTTGCTGAGTTATTTAGTGATGGATAATGTGAATTATTCTACATCTTTGTCATTTCTGTTTGTTTGTTTCTTAGTTTAAGACGTTCTTTCTTTGTCAAAATAAAGGGAGCGTGATTTAATCTTTAAATCCTGATGTAGAGAGGGAGAGAGAGAGAGAGAGAGGAGAGAGAGAGAGAGAGAAGAGAGAGAGAGAGAGAGAAGAAGACAGAGACAGAGACGAGACAGAGAGAGACAGAGAGAGAGAGAGAGAAGAGAGACAGAGACAGAGACAGAGAGACAGAGAGAGAGACAGAGAGAGAGAGAGCAGACAGACAGACAGACAGACAGAGAGAGAGACAAGAGAGCAGACAGACAGAGAGACGAAGACGAGAGAGAGGCAGACCAGACAGACAACCGAC
The DNA here is from genome assembly GCA_030674185.1 of Monoplex corrugatus. Classification (NCBI taxonomy): domain Eukaryota; kingdom Metazoa; phylum Mollusca; class Gastropoda; order Littorinimorpha; family Ranellidae; genus Monoplex; species Monoplex corrugatus. Next base: position 39,124,692 of record CM060307.1, on the reverse strand, counting down.
AGACAGCAAAAAGAACAGGCATGACGACCAGAATGTCAGGAGTATCACAGTATATCGTATTTTCAGTTTTGTTCTTCTTCATCTTCGCAGATGTAAGCATCCCAGTTGTGTGTGTGTGTGTGTGTGTGTGTGTGTGTGTGTGTGTGTGTGTGTGTGTGTGTGTGTGTGTGTGTGTGTTGTGTGTGTGTGTGTGTGTGTGTGTGTGTGTGTGTGTGTGTGTGTGGTGTGTGTGTGTGTGTGTGTGTGTGTGTGTGTGTGTGTGTGTGTGTTTTTGTGTGTGTGTGTGTGTGTGTGTGGTGTGGTTTGTGTGTGTTGTGTGTCATTTTGTTGATTGACTTGTTTGCTGTTTCTTTGTGTTTGTTTGTGTTTATTTGCTTGCCTGCTCTTTTGTTTGCTTTAAATATTGAAATAACAAAGATATGAAAAAGAAGACAGGATGACTCAAACAAAGAAAACACACGCTGTATAATTTTTTTCCTTTCTCACCACACACGAAGCAAGAAAAGTCATCACTCAAAGGGCAAAAAGGGGTTTTCTGGAAGAAGTCTGCAGGTGAAGAGAACACTCCAAGAAAAAAGGTGTGTAATCAGGCAGACACCAGAGATGGAAAATGTCAGCTGAAGGAAAAAGATAACTAAGATGGTAGTTTCACGCTTCACAGATCACCCGTGACAGTTCTTGCGAAAGAAATATTGGCACACTACTGAGATATTATCGGCTCTGTTTAAACTTCTGTTGGCTGTATGGTGATATACGAAGTCTATACAAAGTATGCGTAGGCTGTATATATATATATATATTATATATATATGGGATTTTTACTAGTCGCCCTGCTGATATAGTTTGCACGTGTTTATAAGGATTCATGTCACTTTCCGGCAGCTCCTGCGGCCGCGTTGGCTCCAAAACGTAAACAGCCCTGCTGTTCCTTTGGATCTGTCAGCGAGGTGGAGAGGGAGGACAAGTTGCATGGGCAACAGCCTGTCTTCCATATTACACTGCCCAGGCTTACATCCGTCCATTCATCCAAAGCAGACAGCCCATCTAGACATTAGAACGGATGTACTTTGTCCATGGTCAGTCATGACCGAAGGAGGCCTACTACTACTACTACTATAAGGATTCAAGATTTGAACCCCAAGTAGTTCAACTATTTACGATGTTGTATTTTACTCCAACCAGCTTCTACTCAGAACTGATAATGAATGCAACGGTATCATCGGATATACTTGATTTGCACAGAAAGTGTCTTTCGTTTTTCTCCAAAGGTATTCATGGTTACATAATTTGACTTCAACGATATTTATGTTAATATACATTTTGTTTACTTCACGTTAGAAGTGTAGGTCCTATGACATGTTCTTCTTGGGAATGTGTATAAGATAAGGAACGTAGAAAAATATATGTGCTATGCAGTCTCAATTTGAAATGGATCTCTACTGCGCCTTCATTATCACTCCAGTGTTTAGGAATCACCTGACCATTGGAAATGTTGTAACTTCTCATGGTCTTCTCTCATGATAATGTCAAGTTTAGTTTCCTCTGCATCCACCATGTTCGAAGACAGCTTTTTAGGAGTTGTAAGAGAGACAAACGGAGAGGCGCGCGCGTGCACACACCTACACACACACACACACACCACACACACACACACACACACACACACACACACACACACACACCATACACACACACACAACGCACAACACAGCAACACAACACACACAACACACACACAACACACACACACAACACACACACAAAACACACAGACACACACACACACAACACACACACAGACAGACACATACAGCACAAAGACAACACATCAGCACACACAACACACAACACACACAACACAACAGATACACACACATACACTACACACATAACACACACATACACACACATACACACACATACACACACATACACACACTACACACACATACACAACACATACACACACACATACACACACACATACCACACACTAACACACACACACACACACACACACACACACACACACATATATATATATATATATATTATATATATATATATAATATGTATGTCTGCATCAATTTTTCAAGAGATCATGTATTTCCTTCCCACCTTTCTCCTTAATCCCGACCAGCTCTACACACTCCAGTTTGTTTTAGAAGTTAAACAGAAATATATAAACTTCAACAACAATAAGTAGAAGAAAGTAAATCCATTCTATCAAACCATCATATTTTGGCACCTCAAACGAAGCAGAAAAACACATCACTCAAGGTCGAATGGCTTCCGAAGAAATCTGCAGGCAAGGGGAAAAAAACTCGTAGAAAGAATGTGTAATCAAGTGGGCATCAGAGATGAACAATACCAGCTAGAAGAAACAAATAACCAATACGTTAATTCATGCTTCACAGGTCTTCTGGCGACAGAAATAAATGACAACCTACCCTGGTGTAAATATATATGAAGTATATTTGAAGGTTTCTGAGTAGTACAGTTTTCGTAGTTGTATAATGTGTTTGCAGAGTGTGACGTTTGAGATCTGTTTCAGTACCTCAGCTGAAACAGCTAAAACGATGGAATGTTGACTGAAACGTTAGGGGCTCTGATCTATGTAAATAAAATCATCATTGTAGAAATGTGCAGGCTGAGACAAGCTTCTATCCAAGACTCAGATGTTTGTCTGTTTCTTTGTTTGCTGTATGTTATATTTATTTTGTATTGTTTTCTGAGGATCATCACAGTTTTTTTTTTACATTGCTACCATGATAAAGGCGATGAAGTTGATGATGATCACGATGCTATGGAGTTCTATCTAGGATTGAGACTGTGTGACAAGGCTGCACTCTACGCTCACTATCATAATATATCCTGGTGTCAGTGAGGTCCTAGAGATACAGACACCTGCGGTGGTGGTCAGGATATTCGAACACAATTTTAATGACATATCAGTGAAGTGGATGAGACACGATTGTGTGGTCCGGTCTTCCCACCGGGAACTCTGGTTTGAAGTCAGTTTGGACCAGAAAGAAAAAAAAAGAAATGCTGCTATGATTTTGAAAGGACTGATGGGGATTCGGACTCATAGCCTTTCAATCGGTAGTCCGTTTCGCTAACCCCTACACCACGGCTCAACTCTGGTTTGAAGTCAGTTTGGACCAGAAAGAAAAAAAAAAGAAATGCTGCTATGATTTTGAAAGGACTGATGAGGATTCGGATCATAGCCTTTCAATCGGTAGTCCGTTTCGCTAACCACTACACCAGGCGATTGGTATGACTGAATTAGTGACGGGCTTTGTGGAATTGCTGGCGTCATTCATATCGGATATGCGTCATCTAGTGCGTTGTTTCCTTTTTCGCTGTTGCTGCTGCTGTTGTTGTTGTTGTTGCTGCTGCTGTTGTTGTCGGCCATCCTGCTGTGTGGATATGAGTTTGTATGTATTGTGTGTGTATATGTGTGTATTTATTATCATTTCTTATTTCTCGTTTTTCATTTATTTATCTATCTACATACTTACTTTGTTATTTCTCATTTCTTACTTATTTATCTACACACTGTTATTTGTTATCTCTCATTTCCTACTTGTTTATTTATCTACATACTCATTTATATATTTATTTGCTTATCTATTACTTCTTTTCTTTGTTTGGAAGTGGACGACGGACCGGTGGAGCTATGATTTAAAAATATTGTTCTCATCTTGTTGATAGGTAGCAAAAACATTGTGCATTGACTGGGGGGGGGGGGGGGGTGTCTTTGTCACTTCAAATTAATTCAGATTTTATGCGTTCGCAGTTTACAATTTTCGAATATTATGTTGATGACAATGGCGATAATGATGACAATGATGAAGATGACAATAATGAGGAAAATGACGCTAATAATAACTACGACAACGACTACGACGATGCCGTTGCTGCTGCTGATGATAATGATGAAAAAATTGAATATTTGAATGTGGTTTTCGTCAAGTTGTTTCAACATATCAAAGCAAAACAACAACAAATAAAAAACCCAAAACCAAAACAAAACAAAAAAAAAAACCCCAATCGAATGAAAAACCCAACAACAAACAAACAAACAAACAAAACAAAACGTGAAGGATCATACATGAAATCAATGTCACATTGCAGTAACAAACATTAGATGATTTTCATACGCTTGTTTTTGGCGTACGTATCTTCATCAACCTGGTCAACTGCAGAGACACCTTTCTGCATGGTCAACCAGCTTGGTGCTAATTTGTCTGGCAAGGTTCAATCATGTTATCAAAAACTTCGAAGGGAGGGAATGACCTGAAATGAAAATATCGACTCTTAACATTTTTAACCTGATGTCGATTCCGACCATATTATTGTCCTGGTTTCTGGTCAGGCTGCATTATTTCACTTTGTTTGCAGCATAGATCGTCTAAAGCCTAGTAAACCCTATGTTAATTTTTAAAAGTATTGATGAATCTGGCAAATAGGAAATCTGTCTCTCTCTGTCTCTCAGTCTATCTCTATCTCTCACCTCTCTTTCTCTCTCGTTCTGTGTATCTGTCTCCGTCTCTCTCTCTCTCTATCTCCTTCTTTCTCTCTCGCTTTCTCTCGCATTATCTCTCTCTCTCTCTATGTCTCTCTCTCCCGTTCTCTCTCGCCCTTTTTCTCTCTGTGTGTGTCTCTCTCTTTCTCTCTCTCTCTCTCTCCCTTACCCTCATTCTCTCTGTCCCTGTCTCTCTCTCCGTCATTCTCTCTCTCTCGTTCTCTCTCTCTCTCTCTCATTTCTCTCCCTCTTTCTATCTTTCTTTCTTTCGCTCCTTCCATCTATCTTTACTTTTCCCCTTTCTTCATTTCTCCTCCCCCCTCTCTCTGTGTGTCTTTTTCTGTCTCTCTCTGTCCATCGGTCAGTCTGTCTCCCGCCCTCCCTCCCTCCTTCCTTCTCTCTTTCTCTTTCTCTCTCTGCCTCTCTGTCTCTGTCCTCTCTCTCTCTTCTCTCTCTCTCTGTCTCTCTCTCTCTCGCCCAGCAAAAGACCTATTGATCAGCATTTCCTCCGTTTCAAATAGAACTTCAACATTAAAACGACAACACAGAGAGAGCTGTCTGTGGATCTATGTGTGTTTTGCTATCAGCAAAGTAGAAGCAAGCAAATAAGGAAAAATACTGTCCTCATAAATTTAGTTTATTTTTTTCTGTACATCAACATCGTGGACACATAAGTATTTACAAAACAAGGCTATGGATTCCAAGGTCATGGAATAAGCTGGAACGGAATGTGCATGATGGACCAAATCTTTCATATTCAGATTCATGTTCATATTCATGTTCATAGTCATGATCATATTCATATTGATTTTTTTCGTCACAATGGATTTACCATGAGAAACTCGGGCTGCTCTCCCCTTTGAGAGTGCGTCGCCTCAGTGTAGCGCCACCCTTTTTATGTTTTGTCGGCGAAGGCTTTAGAAAGGCAAGAGGGTTGCTTGGCCCTCAAGGGTAGGGACCTGGGAAGTCAACTTATCTCTCCAATGTTTTATACAATGGCAGACGTGCAACAGCTCCACTCTTTACGATTTTCAGCTGCCATGGGATTTTAATGCGCGCAGGCCAGAAGGCACATGGGTCCGAATCATTTTACGTCTTTTTTTTTCCGAAGAACTAAACGTTCACTTCGATTTTCTGCTCAAACTAAGGAGAAAATTCAAGGTTTCAAGGAGAAACGAACCCTGGAACCTCGAGTTTAGTTACTGCCAGGCGAATGTCTGAACCATCCAGCCATTCTTCTCCTTTCGAAGCCAGCTTGAAACATAATCAGTAAGGAGGATCTAGGAGATGTTCGTTATCGTGTGGTGCATTGTCTAAGAATTCAGCGACAGCAGTATCGACATGCTGGGTTTGTACTGGCATTTCCCAGACAGATTTTCAAAGTCCGTTTTTGTCCAGGAATGTGTCCACGTTCCAGCCCAGTGCCATTCAAAGAATAAACAAATCGATTAAAATGTCTCCCTGTCTCTGTCTCTCTGTTTATCTGTCTCTGTATCTGTCTCTCTCTCTCCCTCTCTCTCCTCTCTCTCCCTCTCTCTCTCTATCACTCTGACTCTCTCTCTCACACACATACTCACACACAGACACACGTGTGCGCGCACGCGTCAACACGCACGTACACACACAGAAATAGGGAAAACTAAGACAGAGAGAGAGAGAGAGAGGAGAGAGAGAGAGAGAGAGAGAAGAGAGAGAGAGAGAGAGAGAGGAGAGAGAGAGCGAGAGAGAGAGAGAGAGAAACATGAAACTTTAAAGACTTTAGTAATCGAAGATAGTAGCGTTAGATCCCACTGGACATGTCTTATACCTAGTCCTTGCATCTCTACACATATATAGTGAACATATTCAAATATACCCACTATTACACATCCAATTAAAAAAAAAGTCTTCATATATTGATTTCTTTTTGTCAGTTGGTCAAGCATTTTATGAAATGTGGACAGACGAATACAGAGCCATGAGATAGATAGATAGATAGATAGATACAGTTAGATAATAGATAGATAGATAGATAGATAGAGAGAGAGAGAGAGGGAGGGAGAGAGGAGAGAGAGAGAGACAAAGACAGACACTTAGAGAGACAGAGAGAGAGAGAGAGAGAGAGGGGAGGGAGAGATGGAGAGAGAGACAAAGACAGAGACTCTAAGAGAGACAGAGAAAGAGACAGAGAAAGAGACAGAGAGACCGAGACCAGACCGAGACCAGACCGAGAAACAGAGGGATAGAGAGACACAGGGAGAGACAGAGTGAGCGAGAGAAGAGAGAGAGAGAGAGAGAGAGAGAGAGAGACAGAGAGAAAGAGAGAGAGACAGAGAGAGCGAGAGAGACAGGGAGACAGAGAGAGGCAGAGACAGACAGACAGAGACGGAAAGAGACGACAGACAGTCAGAGAGAAGACATAGACAGACAGAAAGACAGCGACAGAGAGAGATATAGCAGATAGACGGGACAGTAAGACAGAGAAAGAGACGGAAGCAGACAGAACAGACAGACAGAGAACAGAAAAAGAAGAAGACAGACAAAAGAATACAGACAAGAAGAGACGAGGAAAAAGACAGACAGAGAAAAGACAGACAGACAGACAGACAGGACAGGCAGAAAAGGACAGAAGAAGACAGAGAAAAGAAGAAAGAGAGAGACAGACAGATAGACAGACAGACAGAGAAGAGAGAGAGAGAAAGAGAGAGAAAGAGACAGACAGAGCAAAAGACAGACAGGAAACAGACAGACAAAGACAGACAGAAAGACAGCAAACAAAGACAGGCAGACAGACGACAGACAGACAGACAGACAGACATGCAGGCAGAGCGATAGCCACAGAGTCACTTTCCCGAAAATGTCAATCGATCTGAGTTCCTCGGCCTTCTGTAGAATTTCCGTGTCAG
>CM060307.1:39104779-39107279 GCA_030674185.1 Monoplex corrugatus | reverse complement strand
CTCTCCCATACTGTTCGTGTTGGCAATGGAAGTCATCTTGAAAGCTGCAATGAAGAGTTCAGGTCCAGTGAATCTGGGAGATGGATACCAGATGCCTCCTCTGAAAGCTTTCATGGATGACACAACAGTCTTGTCCACGGATGAGGAAGAGACACACCAAATCTTAAAGCAGCTGGATGAGCTGGTGGCCTCTTCAAGAATGAGGTTCAAACCTAAGAAATCCCGAAGTCTCTCACTGCGAAAAGGAAAAGTGGCAGATTCAGTCAAATTCATGGTAGCCAACCAAGCCATCCCCACTGTCACAGAAGAGCCAGTAAAAAGTCTCGGAAGATGGTATGATGACTCCCTGAAAGACACACAAAGGGGATGTGAAACCAAGCAAACAGCAGAAGAAGGCCTGAAGAAAATAGATAACTGCGGACTGCCAGGCAAATACAAAGTCTGGTGTCTACAGTTCATGCTGATACCAAAGCTGCTGTGGCCACTGCTAATCTATGACATTTGCACCAGCACAGTCGAAGCAATGGAAGCCAAAATCAACAAATACACAAGAAAATGGCTCGGTGTCCCACCTGGTCTCACTGATGTTGCATTCTACTGTCGTCAAGCAATGCTGAAGCTACCTCTGAAATCCATAGTGGAGGAATACAAAGTTGGAAAAGCAAGACTGTTGAGCATGCTGGAGGAATCGGAGGACAATATCGTGAGAGCAGTTCATCCAAAGCTGAGAACTGGCAGAAAGTGGAAAGTCCAAGAGGCTGTAAACAATGCCAAGAGAAACCTCAGCATCAAAGAAATAATTGGACACACGCAAACCAACAGACAGGACTGGGAGCAACAAAAATGCAATGGTGGTCCAAAGCCAAAGGGAAGGAAAAAAGAGACATGATCATACAGGAGTTGAAGGAAGAAGAAGATGTCAAAAGAGTGCAGAAGGCAGTCCAGCAAGGTCAACAGGGGCAATGGACAACATGGGACAGTGCACTCCAAAGAAGTCTCAGCTGGAACGATATGTGGCACATGGCTCCTCTAAGGATAAGCTTCCTCCTCAGATCTGTATATGACCTGCTCCCCTCGAATGCAAACTTAGTGAAATGGGGGAAAGCAGACGACCCAGCATGTCCGCTCTGTCAGAAGAAACAAACAGTGGAACATGTCCTAAGCTCTTGCAAAGTAGCGCTAGCCCAAGGAAGGTATACATGGAGGCACAACCAAGTTCTGAAAGTGATCACAGATGTGGTTAGCAAAAAAAACCATGACCCCAAACGCACCAATTGCTATGACAACGTTCTACAAAGCAGGAGGGAAACAGGTCTGGCCCGAAAGGGCTATGACAACCAGCACATTGCCAAAGGGTCTTCTGGATGGAGCAGTCGACTGGGAGTGTACAGCAGACCTCCCAGAGTGGAGAAATTACCCAGATGTCATCAGCAAGACAGGCATGAGACCAGACATCGCTCTCCACTCTGACTCCTCGAAACAAGTGATTCTGATAGAACTCACTGTGCCATACGAAAGCAGAATGGAAGAAGCACATATCTACAAGACCGAAAAATACGCCGGTCTTGCCAGCACCCTGAAGAAAGCAGGTCTGCGGGTCAAAATCTTCGCCATAGAGGTCGGGGCAAGAGGGTTTGTGGGCACCTCCGCTTATGATCTCATGAAACAACTCGCCATTTCTGGGAAGAAGAGGACTAGAGCCCTTAAAGCGATGGCAGAGGCAGCAGAAAGGAGCTCAAGCTGGATCTGGGCAAGGAGGAACCAAAAAAGTGAACTTCATAAGGATTAAATTCCCTACAGATGATGTGTGCCCCGTTAGCACATTGGTAAAACCGCGTACCGCAGTTCTGAAGCGCAGAATCGCCCAGGTTCGATCCCCGGCGTGGGAAAAAAAAAAAAAAAAAAAAAAAAATAGACAACAGCAGAAGGGCATCCAGGAGTCATGACCTGGATGTGGCCCGGCCCCCCGAGAGTGTAAGGAATTCAGGGCCGAAACACTTGTCTAAAGGGGGTTACTTCTCTGAAGACCTTCTGTTGTCTAGCTCTCCCTAGAGTTTCTTTCTACCTGTCTGTCTGTCTGTCTCTCTCTCTCTGTGTCTGTCTCTGTCTCCTTATCTCTCCCTGTGTTAATGTTTGCTTATTATTTGTTTATTTGTTTGCTTGTTTATAGTGTGAATTTATAGGCCACATTAAATACTATAACGAAAGTGTATGTCCATTTCATGAGCAATGCGTAAACAAAGTAGGATGAATGATATGCAGTGCCCACAAGCCTGTCCAAAGGTCGGTCCGACGATGATTCACACGCTTAAATGTTTGCACTTTCGATTGAATAATTCAGCCGTGCAAGTGTAATGCAAATAGACAAAAATCTCATAGCCTCCAGTGTCCACAACTTGTCAAGGTGCAAAAAGGTGGACATGTTGGTCAGGTTCTTGAGTGTGGCTGGTCATTTGCTCTTATTTGTCTTTTTTTTTAATTTGTTTTGATTTCATTCTTA
>CM060307.1:39082279-39084779 GCA_030674185.1 Monoplex corrugatus | reverse complement strand
TCAAAGCTGACTGAGCCGATTATATTTATCCCTTTTGTAAACATTCCTGGCAGTAAGGAGAGGAAATGTTTAGCTGGTGACACTAATGGGATCATCCTGCTATAGATTGTGGGAAAACAGAATCAAGAAGACAGGAGAAGCTTCGTCTTGCTGAGATCTTGTTACAGAGACATCAATGCTCCAGCTGCCCCTTTTCTGTTTACCCACCTTGACGTCTCCAATTGATGGATCTTTTATAAACTTTTTATTGTATTTTCAGCGGATCCTTTTTTTCAGGAGTATTTAACACTCATCATCATGTGCCCTGATGCATGGAGTTGGCGATCATGACCCTCTACACGGATCTATCCCTTGTCGCTGCAAGTACATCCCCCACCCTCTATGTCTTCAGCCACCCTGCAAGTCCGTCTAATAATTTCTCCCCGGGTCTACCGGGTTTTCGCTTTCCCTCCAGCTTTCCTGCTGTGACCATGTGTTCTAATTTCCCTTTCCTCATAATATGTTCTATAAATGGTGCTTGTCTTTTCCTAATCTTCTTTAGTAGTGATCTTCTTGTGTCTGCCTTCATCAAGACTCTCTTGTTTGTTTTCTCTGCCGTCCATGGAACTCTCAACTTTACTGAAACGCTTTGCTTATTTAATTTCATGGCTATAGCCGTCAGGAAAAGATTTCTGTCATGGTTAAAATCGTTTCCAGCGTTTCGGTTTCCAGAATTCTTGTCTTAAGGACTTTAATATTCTGATGATGTTTTATGGTACATGGTGGTACTGATGATTTTCTTCTTAAAAAACAATTCTATGCGTTTGGAGGTATAATTACCTGTTATAATGTTACTGAATTAAATTTAAAAGGTGTTCTTAAAGTAAAACTCCATTTTTGTTCTTTTTTCTTTACTACTTTGTTTAAATGATGTGTGTGTGTGTGTGTGCGTGTGTGTTTGTGCGCGCGCGTGTGTGTGTGTGTGTGTGTGTGTGTGTGTGTGTGTGTGTGTGTGCGGTGTGTGTGTGTATGTGTGTGTGTGCGTGTGTGTGTGTGTGTGTGTGTGTGTGTGTGTGTGTGTGTGTGTGTGTTTTGTTTACTTATTTCTGACACATTATTATAAACAAGAAGAGAGAGAAAGAAAGAAAGGACGAGAGACAGAGACAGAGATGGAGAGACAGAGACAGAGATGGAGAGACAGAGACAGAGACAGAGACACAAAGACAGAGACAGAGAGAAAGACAGAGAGAGTGAGAATGAGACAGAGAGAGACTCAGAGAGAGAGAGAGACAGAGAGAGACAGAGAGAGACAGAGAGAGACAGAGAGAGAGCCAGAGAGAGAGAGAGAGAGAGAGAGGTGGGAAAGAGAGAGACACAGAATTACTAATACCTGTTTTTATATCACTTGCTGTCTTTGCAGTGTACTTCTGCTTCTTTTTCAACCAGGTATACAGACCATAATATTATCTTTTTGACACTTTTAAGCAGATATACCAAAGAAGACAGAGTGAGCACAGGAAGAATAAAACGTAACACTGGGTCTTCTGCCTCCTCCCCCCCCCCCCCCCCATTAAACGTTAAGTAGGAAAACTTATAATTTAAACTCAGAAGGTTCTGGAAGAAGTCTCCAGGTGAGAAAATGCTTCTTAAAGCTTGGGTAATTAATAAACAATGTCACCTTAAAGAAAATGATAACGAAGTGTTTTACGCTTCACAAGCCTGGAAGATATTGGTATTTCCCCTGCTGTCCTTCCCATTTCTCTCTGTCTGTTCCTTCTCTCTCTCTCTCTCTCTGTCTCTCTCTGTCTCTCTCTGTCTGTCTGTCTCTGTCTCTCTCTCTCTCTCTGTGTCTCTTTATCTCTGTTTCTGTCTCTCTCTGTGTCTTTCTATCTCTCTCCTTGCCTCTCTTTCTGTCTCTCTCTCTGTGTCTCTGTCTCTCTCTCTCCCTTTCTCTCTGTCTGTCTCTCTTTGTTTCTCTTCTTTTTCTGTGTATCTCTCTTCTCTCCTGTCTCTCTCTCTCTTTTTGTCTCTCTCTCTTTCTGTCTGCATCTGTCTCTCTCTTTCTCTGTCTTCATCTCTCTCTCTTCCTCTCTCTCTCTCTCTTCGTCTCCCTCTTCGTCTCTCTCTCTCTCTCTCTCTCTCTCTCTTTTTCTCTCTCTTCATCCCCCCTCTCTCTGTTTGCATGTCCGTATCTGTCTTCCTGTGTCTCTGTGTCCCTGTGTCTGTCTATCTTTCTGTCTGTCTCTGTGTCTGTATGTCTCTCGTTCTCTGTCTCTGTCTGTTTCTTTCCCTCTCTGTTTCTTTCTCTGTCTTTGTCTCCGTCTCCGTCTCTGTCTCTGTCTCTGTCTCTCTCTCTCTTTCCACCCCCCTCCCCCCCCCACCCCACACACACTTCTCACTCTCTGTCTCTCTTCGTGTTTTTCTTGCAGTCATATAAAAAAACCTGTAGACCATTTTATGAGCAGTGAGCAGAAAGTCAGGACAAATTATACATAGCTGTCCATAGCCCAGCCCCAGCCAA
>CM060307.1:39072279-39079779 GCA_030674185.1 Monoplex corrugatus | reverse complement strand
GCATTAGTCACAACACTGAATCGTACAGTTTGCAAGCACGTTCAGCTATAGACATAAACTTTCGTTGTGTGAACATGACGATGAGAATATGCACAGAACATTTCAAACTGGAAAAAAAAATCACGTTGTTAGGCATCTATGATCATGTTGCATTGTTGGAATTTCTCTTTAGACTGACGGATGAGCGGGCATATGATTTTTAGTCTTCAGAGCCCTGTGTGTGTGTGTGTTTTTTTTTTTTTCTATTGGCATACAAGACCAATCCCAGGGGTAGATCCTCTTCCGCATGCATGTCATATATGGGAATGGTTTCTGTGGCCCTGATCTCTTTTGCTTCCACCTCACCTGCATCTGTTGTTCCGACTGAACTATACATCTGACCAGCATAGGAGATTCTGAAAGCGTGAATCATCATCATCATCATCATCATCATCATCATCATCATCATCATCATCATCATCATCATCATCATCATCATCATCATCATCATCATGTGTCCTTGCCGCATGGTGTTGCCGACCATGGCCTTCCATACGAATCTGTTCCTTGCCGCTGCAAGTACATCTCCCACCCTCCCTATCCTCAGCCACTCTGCTAGTCCGAAAATGTGCATGAGGCTCGCAATTCTGCCTCCATCCTCTCAATATGGTAGTTCCATAGATTCAGTGATTATATGTAAGACAGCCTCAGCAGGTACAACTTTGTTCTTTGGAACACCAGTCTCCACGTTTCTTGCTCAAGAACCGTCCTCAAAGTCAAGGGAGAAGTACCCCGGGCTTGGGAACGATTGCTGGATGCTCACAGTTTTAGTTTCAGTTTCAGTTTCAATTTCTCAAGATGACGTCTCCGCGCTCGGAATGAATTTCATATAAACTAATGTCACAGGTGCCATGTGATGGAGAAGATCCAGAATGATCTCGACACAAGCCTTAGGCCTGCATATAAACCCACGAGCTGGCCACATCCTGAGGTCCTACCTAGATTGTTCCATAACCCTGGGGTTATAGGGAGTGAGGTGGCGTAGACCTCAACTTTTCCCGGGGCCAGCACCACAAGGGCAGCGCCTATCCTTTCTCCTTGGATTCAAATTCATATTTATATTCACATTTTTTACCAAGACTTCAGAAAGGCAAGAAGGCTAATCAGTCTTCAAGGGGTGGGACCTTGGAAATCAACCTATCTCTTCAATATTTCATTCCAAGGCAGCCGGGCAATGCGTTGCTCTTCACAATTTGCAACTGCCGTGGGATCTTTAGCGTGCGCAGCCAAAAGGCAATTATCGAACGGATCTGACTCGTTTTTCGTCCCTTTAAAAAGGACTAGACGTTCAGTTCGATTTTCTGGTCAAACTGAGGAGAAACGTCAAGGCCCCTACGGGGAGCGAACCCTGGAACCTCAGTTTAATTATTGGCCAGCGAACGTCTGAACCATTCTGTCACACTTCTCCCATATAGCATGTGCGTGGATCGAGAATCTTTTGGATGTCGAAGCTTTCAAAGTACCTTGGCAATTGGGGGGTTGAAATCAAAAGTGTCTGCCTCGTAGACTGACTGGCTTGACAGGACTTACGAACTCAACTCAGTTTATGATCATACCGATATGAAGTAAATGCAGAATTTGTCACTTAATGCACAATATTCACACACTGCAAAAGAAACTTATCAACAGAAAGAACACACGTTTAGGAGACAGCTCAAGCTTAATTATTTTTATCATAAGTGCATCGTATCACTGAAAATTTTTCACATACAAACTGTCACCACCTGGACGAATTTGGTGGGAACGTGCTGTCTCTATACATGGCAAACTTTGACAGACTGGCATAGCAGACTGGAACAGTTTCCTTGAAAAGCATAAAAGATAAAATGGTTCCAAATAAAATGCTATTGCTTGAAATTATTCGTGCGTGCTTCTGAAAAAGGCATAGTGCATCATCATTTGTGGCACTGCCATTTTTTCACATGTTTCCTGAATGGAAGTAGAAGAAAACATGGAAAGAAAAACGTGTACAATGTTTCATAATATAATTTGGTGGGAAATTAGATTCATTTAAATCATATGAAAGAGAAAACGAATGGGGTACAATATCTCATCAACAAAAGCAATTTTGTCCATGCATGCGAAAGTGTTTAGACTAATTGAAATATACGCACAAAATCAAAATATAGTGTCAATTTATGAGGTTTTTGAAAAAAAGAGTAGTTTATTCAAAAATAAGACTAGCTGGAAAATATGTATGCATTTTAAAATCATGAAAGCGCGAATTCATGACTCATCAGATAAACGATAAAACATAAAGTGCATGGATGGAGTGTAATTGTGATTCAGAGAAAAAAACCGCTTAGAAAACACACGTTTTGTTTATTTCGTTTGTTTAGTTTGTTTGTTTGTTTTGTTTTTGTGTTTATTTGTTGATACATTTTAAATAAATATCACTTGCAGGGATTAGTGATAACTAAACTGTCAAGGAATGCTCAAAACATGATGATAATAATCGTCTATGCGATCTTGTGACTGTGTTCGTCTGTAAGGAGAATGAACATGCATAGCAAAGACGGGAAAAAAAAGTTCGCACTTTCTCTCGAAATCATATCAAACAACATAAAAAATAGCTGGGGCATATCCAGCATGAGTGAAAATCTTAGCATGTCACCGGACAGTTTCGTTCGATAAACCCTGATTCATCAAAGACTAGACAATCTCGAGAGAACTGGCCACCACTGCCCCTGAAAAACAGGTCAGATCCAATCTGTAAAGTATGAGAGCTATGGCTCCCACTGCACCGTACGATAGGGTCTTCCGATGGTGACCTACAAATCCTCTTCTTGAAGCCTTAAAAGTTTTGGTCTGGGATGTCTGGATCAGCTGATCTTGTCACCTATTGAGTGCTGGAAGCAATAACATCCCGACTCTCTCCCTGATTGATATACAGAAAGAAAGAAAACGTTTATTCTGAAGCAAATAGATTAAACTCAAAACGAGTTTGGATTCTGGAGTGTGTTCAACAATGATTCATCGCACATTGACAATTCCATATGCACCCTACCTAAATCTGCTGGCAGCTCTTTGGAAGTCTCTCTGAGCCTGCGCAAAATTCTATGATCTGGCAGGACCTTGAAATCGGTAAAGAGAGAGAGAGAGAGAGAGAGAGAGAGAGAGAGAAGAGAGAGAGAGACAGACAGACAGACAGAGACAGAAACAGAGACAGACATACATACATACAGACAGACAGACAGACAGAGACAGAGATAGAGACAGAGAAACAGTGACAGACAATCAGACAGACAGACAGACAGAGAGAGAGAGAGAGACAGAAACAGAGACAGAGACAGACACAGAGTGGCGGAGAAAGAGAGAGACAGAGTGGCGGCGAGAGAGAGAGACAGAGACAGAGTGGCGAGAGAAAGAGAGAGAATGAGAGACAGAGAGACAGACAGAGACAGAGGAGAAAGAGAAGAGACAGAGACAGAGACAGAGAAAGAGACAAGAGAGAGAGAGACAGAGAAGAGAGAGAGAAGAGAGAGAAGAGAGACAGAGAGAGACAGAGAGAGAGAGAATAAAATTACGAAACACTACGCTGACAACACCAGAATGATGGAAAAATTAAGATCGATAGCAAAGAGGCCAAATCTTGATGTTGCGGGCAAGGATTGAACTCGAGTCCCTGGCTCTATCGAAAGGGCCAACCAGCACGCCACCACATGAGAGATATCAGGAGAAAGAAGATTTTCAAGAAGAAGGGGGGGGGGAAACCAAAAGGAGAAAAGAAGAATGCGAAGAAGAATGCGAAAAATGCAAGAAGGAAGAATGCGAAGAAGAAGAATGCGAAGAAGAAGAAGAAGAAGAAAGAAGAAGAAGAAGAAGAAGAAGAAGAAGAAGAAGAAGAAGAAGAAGAGAAGAAGAAGAAGAAAAAAAAAGAAAAAGAACAAGAACAAGAACAGAAAAGAAAAAGAAGAAGAAGAAGAAGAAGAAGATGCAGAAGAAGAAGAAGAAGAAGAAGAAGAAGAAGAAGAAGAAGAAGAAGAATGCGAAGAAGAAGAAGAATGCGAAGAAGAAGAAGAAGAAGAAGAAGAAGAAAGAAGAATGCGAAGAAGAAGAAGAAGAAGAATGCGAAGAAGAATGCGAAGAAGAAGAAGAATGCGAAGAAGAAGAAGAAGAAGAAGAAGAAGAAGAAGAAGAAGAAGAAGAAGAAGAAGAAGAAGAAGAAGAAGAAGAAGAGAAGAAGAAGAAGAAGAAGAAGAAGAAGAAGAAGCGAAGAAGAAGAAAAGAAGAAGAAGAAGAAGAAGAAGAAGAAGAAGAAGAAGAAGAAGAAGAAGAAGAAAGAAGAAGAAGAAGAAGAAGAAGAAGAAGAAGAAGAAGAAGAAGAAAAGAAGAAGAAGAAGAAGAAGAAGAAGAAGAAAGAGAAAAGAAAAAAGACAAAAAAAGGCAATGCAGAAGCATACAAAAGGAATCGAAGACAGAGGAGAAAAACAAGAAAATTAATGAGAGAAAACCAAACAAACAAAAACGAAAAGAGGAAAACGAAGAAGAAGAAACCGCAAGTCAGTAAACACATAGAGCCATGGAAAAAAAAAGGGTTGAGATGCACTGAATGAAAAGGAAAGAAAAGTCAGACAAATGAAACAAAACAAGACACCCCTCCCCTCCCCCCCCCCCCCAAAAAAAAAGGAAGTTCCGTTTCTAACATTGCTATTTGTTTGTTTGTCTGTTCGTTCTTTAAAAGCCAAAGAAAGCCGATGTTAAAGATATATTTCTAGAAAACAAACACGCAAAGAAAGTGGATTTAAAAGAAATACAAAGTGATATGCACTTCAAAAAATGAACTGAAAATAAAAACAACTATTGGAGGAGAAAAGCATAAAAACAAGCTGGTAAGGCCATTTTGATAATTTCCGTTTTTTATCCAACAATGACCACAAGAAATTCAGATTTTGCATGCCAAAGTCCTTGTAACCCTGAAAAGCACCTCACCCGTCTCGCCTGTTGGCGTCACCGGGTTCGGTGTTGGCCGCTACACATCTGGATGCCACCATCTCCCGCCAGGCCGCTTTGTCTTGACTTTTGTGGACAACTTCTTGAATACTTAGGCCACTGATGTTGGTTATGTTCTCGATGTATGAGATTGGAGGTCTGAATTTCTTTCTTTTTGCCTCTATTTTTTCCTTGAAAGATGGTTGCCATGAGGTCCGTGTTCTTGTTTTGTGACACATGGCCAATATACATTCAGTCTTCTCTTGTTGATGTCTGCTGGTAGTTTTCTGGTGGTATCAAGTTCTTCCAGGACACATTCATTAGTTCTTCATTAGTTCCAGACTATGTAGAACTTGAGGAGAAGCGGAAAAAAATGGTAAAGAGTCATCATGGTGAAAACAAAATTTAAGTACCATCAGAAGTTGACGAGAAAGTGCTGATTATAAGCTTTCTTCGAAAGGGCTAAGTTTAGTTAAGGCAACATTTTGATCTGAGTGACCTTGACCTTTGTGCCATGACTTCCAAAATTTAACCATGTGCGGGATTCCCCAGAGATCTACACTTGCACTCAAACTTTATGAAGATCCATCTAATAACAACAGACAAACACATTGTTCACACTTTTTGTCACACAGACACACATGCAAATAGATGACAGACACACAGACTCACACATCTCTGAGGTCGATATAGAGTAATCTCCATACAAAACCTAGTGACTGAAAATAGAAACATGCAAGTAGGCAGGCCAAGCCACACAAAACCCTGTCTTTTTGTGGCTATGTAATGATTTGTCTAGACACAGAAAAACGAGAAATAAATGATCTCTTAAGGAACTTCAAATAACAGTGGGGCTGAAGTGCAGTAAACATGAATCAAGAAAAGAGTGAGCGAGCGAGAAAGAGAGAGAGGGGGGAGGAGAAAGAGAGAGAGAAAGAGAGCAAGAGAGAGAGTATGAGAGACAGAGACAAATAGAGAGGGAGACAGAGAGAGGGAGGGAGAGAGAGAGTCAGAGAAAGACAGAGAGAGGAGAGAGAGCGAGCAGAACAGAGACAGACAGAAGGAGACAGAGATTAAGGGACAGAGAGAGATACAAATACACAGACTCAGCAGACATACAGACAGACTAAAGCAAACAAAATTCCCCAAACAAACAGGCAAACAAACACACAAACAAACAAACAGGCAAACAAACACACAAACAAATAAACAAACAAACAAATAAACAAACAAACATGAAAACAGACGGATTGACATTGCATACAGACGATGAGGAAAAGACAGATTCACTAAAAAAACAAAGACCTCGCTGTTAATAGATGTTCCTTTTAATAGTAAATCCAGATAGGTTTCTTTGATGGGCATTGATACTAGTAATATAAGCTAACAGTTAAGTGCCGCAGCGAGGTGAAGCTGTTGGTCTGTATCCAGACGAGAAGCTCATCATAGAATCATTCTCTTCGTATGATGTGTGTTTGTCACTCTCTCTATCCAGCGCTGCTGTGGTCTTTCTCTGGCTCTGAAGCCTATGCATCTAGTGTTGAAGGGTTGGGTGGCTGACAGGAGTACTGACTAGGTGCCTAAATTACTTGATCCACAGTTGTGTAATGTAATAGTTGGCAGATGTTGTACTATTCATCTCTTGAAGATCGTCGTTTCTAAACCCGTCTCTGTTTGTCTTTCCTGATGTTCTTCGAAGATGTCGCATCTCATAGACTGTGATTACTTTCCCAAAGGCTTTTTTGCTGAACGTCTGGTTGTTTTAAAGCCAGTGCAGGTATAAAAATTGTAGTCATGCTTTCCTTATTGAAGAACTGGAAAATGTTGCTTAGCAGTGCGACACATTTCGACACAACAAAACATGATAAGATACAGTGCAATAATACATAAAAGAACTACAAACCAGAAGAACAAGAAAACCAATGTAAGCGCGTATCCAACGAGACAAAACAAAACAAGCGCAAATTTTCGGCCAACTAGCCTAAGTCAAGCGCGAACGCACGGTCACAGACAGATCCACTGGACTTACCCACTGGACAAGGCGGCAAGGAAGTTTTTAGTCCCGTTTTTATTATCCATTGTTTGGTGTCTGTGATCTGTCTGTGACCGTGCGTTCGCGCTTGACAAAGGTTAGTTGGCCGAAAATTTGCGCTTGTTTTGTTTTGTCTCGTTGGATACGCGCTTACATTGGTTTTCTTGTTCTTCTGGTTTGTGTTTGCTTGGGCGCGGGCAGTCAAACTTGTTTTGGATCTCATAAAAGAACTAATTATATTCATGCTATCATTATTGAAGAATTTGAAAATATTACGTAGCATTGCAATAATTATGGTGACACAATAAAACATGACATAATACAGTACAAATGATACACATTCGAAAATTGTATTCATGCTATCAGTAATGAAGAATTTCAAAAATATTACATTGCAGTGCAACACGTTGTGACACAACAAAACATGACATAATAATAACACAGTACAGTGATACACACCAAGCAGTGCAGTGAAATGCAATGACATGAGATGCAAT
>CM060307.1:39064779-39067279 GCA_030674185.1 Monoplex corrugatus | reverse complement strand
ATCTGGTTTGGCCTGCAGCACCAGAAGGAAAATTCAATAACAAACCACCAACACTGGATGAAGTGAAGAACGTAGTAAAGAAAGCCAGAGCCAAGTCAGCACCTGGACCAAACGGAATACCATACCTGCTCTACAAGAAATGCCCAAAAGTGCTCGAGTGGCTCCACAAGATGATTCGATCAGCATGGAGGAACCAGAAGATCAGCGACCAATGGATGAGAGCTGAAGGAGTGTACATTCCGAAGGAGCAGAACTCCAGCAGCATCAATCAGTTCAGGCCAATATCACTTCTGAACGTCGAGGGGAAAATCTTCTTCTCTGTTATGGCAGCAAGATTGACAAAATACCTGACTGAAAACAAGTATCTGGATATGTCAGTCCAAAAGGGAGGCATACCAGGAATGCCTGGATGCTTGGAACATGCCACGTTGATTTGGGATGCCATCCAAAAAGCAAGAACAGAGAAGAGAGACATTGACGTAGTTTGGCTGGATCTGGCGAATGCATATGGATCAGTTCCACACGATATGATCCAGCTGGCTCTTGAAATGTATCACATCCCAGAAAAACATCCGAACAATGCTGAGGAAGTATTTCCAAGGGTTCTCAATGCGGTTCTCTACCAAAGAATACACCACGGACTGGATAGACCTAGAGGTGGGTATTGCAATGGGCTGTGCAATCTCTCCCATACTGTTCGTGTTGGCAATGGAAGTCATCTTGAAAGCTGCAATGAAGAGTTCAGGTCCAGTGAATCTGGGAGATGGATACCAGATGCCTCCTCTGAAAGCTTTCATGGATGACACAACAGTCTTGTCCACGGATGAGGAAGAGACACACCAAATCTTAAAGCAGCTGGATGAGCTGGTGGCCTCTTCAAGAATGAGGTTCAAACTAAGAAATCCCGAAGTCTCTCACTGCGAAAAGGAAAAGTGGCAGATTCAGTCAAATTCATGGTAGCCAACCAAGCCATCCCCACTGTCACAGAAGAGCCAGTAAAAAGTCTCGGAAGATGGTATGATGACTCCCTGAAAGACACACAAAGGGGATGTGAAACCAAGCAAACAGCAGAAGAAGGCCTGAAGAAAATAGATAACTGCGGACTGCCAGGCAAATACAAAGTCTGGTGTCTACAGTTCATGCTGATACCAAAGCTGCTGTGGCCACTGCTAATCTATGACATTTGCACCAGCACAGTCGAAGCAATGGAAGCCAAAATCAACAAATACACAAGAAAATGGCTCGGTGTCCCACCTGGTCTCACTGATGTTGCATTCTACTGTCGTCAAGCAATGCTGAAGCTACCTCTCAAATCCATAGTGGAGGAATACAAAGTTGGAAAAGCAAGACTGTTGAGCATGCTGGAGGAATCGGAAGACAATATCGTGAGATCAGTTCATCCAAAGCTGAGAACTGGCAGAAAGTGGAAAGTCCAAGAGGCTGTAAACAATGCCAAGAGAAACCTCAGCATCAAAGAAATAATTGGACACACGCAAACCAACAGACAGGGACTGGGAGCAACAAAAATGCAGTGGTGGTCCAAAGCCAAAGGGAAGGAAAAAAGAGACATGATCATACAGGAGTTGAAGGAAGAAGAAGATGTCAAAAGAGTGCAGAAGGCAGTCCAGCAAGGTCAACAGGGGCAATGGACAACATGGGACAGTGCACTCCAAAGAAGTCTCAGCTGGAACGATATGTGGCACATGGCTCCTCTAAGGATAAGCTTCCTCCTCAGATCTGTATATGACCTGCTCCCCTCGAATGCAAACTTAGTGAAATGGGGGAAAGCAGACGACCCAGCATGTCCGCTCTGTCAGAAGAAACAAACAGTGGAACATGTCCTAAGCTCTTGCAAAGTAGCGCTAGCCCAAGGAAGGTATACATGGAGGCACAACCAAGTTCTGAAAGTGATCACAGATGTGGTTAGCGAAAAAACCATGACCCCAAACGCACCAATTGCTATGACAACGTTCTACAAAGCAGGAGGGAAACAGGTCTGGCCCGAAAGTGCTATGACAACCAGCACATTGCCAAAGGGTCTTCTGGATGGAGCAGTCGACTGGGAGTGTACAGCAGACCTCCCAGAGTGGAGAAATTACCCAGATGTCATCAGCAAGACAGGCATGAGACCAGACATCGCTCTCCACTCTGACTCCTCGAAACAAGTGATTCTGATAGAACTCACTGTGCCATACGAAAGCAGAATGGAAGAAGCACATATCTACAAGACCGAAAAATACGCCGGTCTTGCCAGCACCCTGAAGAAAGCAGGTCTGCGGGTCAAAATCTTCGCCATAGAGGTCGGGGCAAGAGGGTTTGTGGGCACCTCCGCTTATGATCTCATGAAACAACTCGCCATTTCTGGGAAGAAGAGGACTAGAGCCCTTAAAGCGATGGCAGAGGCAGCAGAAAGGAGCTCAAGCTGGATCTGGGCAAGGAGGAACGAAAAAAGTGAACTTCATAAGGATTAAATTCCCTACAGATGATGTGTGCCCCGTTA
>CM060307.1:39052279-39054779 GCA_030674185.1 Monoplex corrugatus | reverse complement strand
AAAGCAGCTGATAAGTCTAAGAGAGCAAGAACAGATATTTTATCATCATCCAGTCCAGAAAGGAGATCATTTACAATCCGGACAAGGGCCGTTTCACAACTATGACCATGCCTATAAGCTGACTGATGGGCATTAAGTAAACTATTTCTTTCTAGATGGGCCAAGAGTTGCGACAGCACGATCCTTTCAAGCAGTTTTGACAAAAATGACAAATTTGAGACAGGGCGATAATTTTTCAAGCTATTTTGATCTAAGGAAGGCTTTTTGATGAGTGGACGTACAACTGCAGATTTGAAAATTTCAGGGAAAATGCCTGAGGACAAGGATGAGTTCATGACATAAGTAATATGTGGCAGCAGAACATCAAGACATTCAAAAAGCAGAGAGGAAGGAATAGGATCAAGTTCACATGATTTAGGGCCAGAACTCATACACACTTTCCTCACAAACTCCTCTGTCACTGGCTGAAAACAATGCAAGTCGGGACCATTGTACACATGTTCCGGAATGGGTGAAGATGGTATGACACATGAGTCTAGGTTTTCGCGGATAAGGGCTATCTTGCCAGTGAAGTAGTCCAAAAATTTTTGAGGCAGTTCTTGCACCGTAAACACTGTGGGGAGAGGAGTGCTGTTTGTTTTTCCAAGCAGATTATTACTCAAATTAAATAGCTGTTTGGCTGTGGTGCATGCAAGGAATTTCGCGGAATAAAAGGTGGACTTAGCAGTGTCAACGATGAAAGTGACATGGTTCCTAGCAGATTTAAAAATTTGCTTATCAACAGTTAAGCCTGTAGCATGGCTGCGTCTTTCAGCTCTTCTCCTCTCCCGCTTTGCTACTAAAAGTTCTGGTCCTACATCATTAAACCACGGTGACGGAGGACGACTGGTGACAAGGCGCTGAGTCGATGGGGCATGTCGGTCGAGGGCTGTGCGGAGGGTGGTGGTCAGCTGGTCAGCAGTGGGCTCTGAGGGGAGGTCAGCTAAAATATCTTCTTTAAAAACAGACATGTCAATGGAGGCCAGCTTGCGGACCTCTCTGTATACACGGGGGATGGGGGGCTTTGCGGCATTCAGGTGACATGTCACACTGTAGTGGTCCGAACAAAGAGTTTGATCGACAACAGCCGACTTAACAAGACAGTCCTGCTCTCTGTGCAATACCCAGTCCACAATATGGCCTCGGACATGTGTTGGCTCAGTAACAGACTGAGTAAGATGAAACATATTTATGATGTCAAGCACTTTGGCAGTATAAAACTCGCTAGGCTTATCAAAATGAAAATTAAAGTCGCCAACAATCAACAGAGAGCCAGACAAACTGTTAGCATATTCTAAAAAGTCTGGTAGCTCTTCAATAAACTTCGCATCAGACAATTTGTTCTTTTTGTTTGGTGGTGGACGGTACAAACAAAAAACTTGAAGATGAGACTGGGGAAGAGATAAAGTTAACTGAGAAAGTTCAAAGGTAGTATGGTTGAAGGGAAAACTGGAGGTGAAGGAAGAATTTGGCATCAGTTTGTCCGAAACAACAAATGCTGTTCCACCACCACAAGTAGATGTGAAGCGGGGGAAAGAAGTGAAAGTATAACCAGCTGGGGCAAGATCGCGACATTTTGGTTCGTCACCCACGACCCGTAACCACGTCTCCGTTAAACACACGACATCTAGTCCGTTCGACACAAGGTGTTCATTAATTGCAGACCGCTTCAGTTTAGACCCGACAGACTGGGCGTTAAACAGACACAAAGAGATCGCAGATCTGGGTTGAGTGAAAGGGGAGAAAGTCATCGGCACATGAATTAAGTTGTCAAAGTTCACGCCTCTAACAGTGCTTGCTTGGTCAGCTGGTGTAGCAGGCCTTGCACCACACACCACACCGATCTTCCTCTGCTTACGACGACCTGCTCGATGAGTGCGAACACGGGGGAGACGGTATCCTATGCCTGCCTCTCTGATGGCGTCGAGAACAGAAGGATCCAGTGTGGTTGATGGGGGCTGCATGGACAGCAACTGTTCGCGCGTGTAGGACAAGCGCGAACAAAGCAGATCGTTCGGGCGCCTGTGGTGGCTATCAGGCGGGCGCTGAGTGAAACTCAGCGAGGAATATATGTTGGCAAAACCGGTCAAAAAACAAAACCAAATAGCTTGAAACTCCAAAGGTAGAATGGCACAAAACAAACACCAATAGGTAGTCCACTCCATCATGAATCTTTCACACAACTTTCACGACGAAACACAGACTCATTCCAGCATAAGAGCAAACCGAACGAGAGGAGAAAGCTATTCGTGCCTGCCAGGCGTAGCCTCTCAAAGACTGCGTAAACTAAAATGATGATAATAATGAGAATAATAATAATAATAATGATAATAATAATGATACTAATAATGATGATGATAATAATAATAATAATAATAATAATAATAATAATAATAATAGCAGGATCAGTGGAGCACAAAAGAAACGAGAGCTGTGTAAATCCAGAGCCAACTCCCAAGTC